>OU342740.1:204806815-205221790 GCA_910589775.1 Avena eriantha
GAGTGATCCTCCTTTTGTAAGGATTTACAACATTCCTCTTAAGGGATTATCATATCCTAGTTCATGATTTTGGGTCTAACTCCTAAGGTTGCTTCTGGCGGAGGGTTACTGAAAGGGCATGTATGCCCCCATGTGTGGTTTTGGTAATTAATGACAATCCCTATGGACTAATGTGCAAATTGAGTTTCACTTGTAGGTTTGTCCATTGGCATCGCTTGGACCATGTGTTGGTTCAAGGATGAAAAAGAAGAAGCATCATCCAAGGAATTTGTGCCTATTGTAATCAAGAAGAAGACGATGAAGAAGAAGAAGAGGAAGATCAAGTATGCCTTGAATAAGAAGAAGAAGAAGAAGATGGAGTTCCTCATGGCTTTCTTCAAGACATCATCATCATGATTTGATGTGCAAGCTCACGGTGCGCAATCTCTAGAAGATATCATGCTTGGAGCTTGCCATCCTCGGCGTTCATGGAGTGATGAAGACAAGGTCAAAGAAGAGGTTTCCTCATGGAGTATGGGGGAGCCATTCACAAGTCTTCATCAAACAAGAGCATGCAATAGCAATCAAGGAAGGTGTTCCATCTTTAGAAGGACAAGACGGTCTACATCAAGCTCAAGTGGGATGCTCAAGGCAAAGGTATGATGTTGATAGGGTTTCTATTTTACCGGTCTCTTGTAGTCTTCTTGTAGTGTTGCGAGACCGGGTTTAGGATAGATAGCCGTACTACCAAGAGGGGCTCTCGAGTGGGTGACTCATTCGTATCTTTCGGAGAGAGCTCAAACCTTTGCATACATAGCATCATCTCTCTTGGTTGTTGTTTGGTTCTTGTCCATGTGAGGATCTAGAGCTTGTGGTTATCTTCATAACAAGCTCTAGTTCATCAAAAACGGATTTCCCATGCATATCTTATTACGTTTTTGATCTTGCGGCTTTTCTGGCTCCACACCTTGGAGGTATCTCACATATATATTCATGGTATTTTCTCCCTTGGTGATAACCAATATTTTACACGTCGCTATCTTTCCAACAAAATTGGTTTCGTCTCGTTTGGAGTTCGGATGCAAAAGTTGTGGCATTTCTGGTTCTGAAGTTTCTCTGACCGGAAGTACCGGGCAGACGCCAGAAGTACTGCTCGGGCAGAAATGCCACCGGTAGTACCGGTGTTAATTCCGGCCCAACTTCCGGTGAACCAATTTTTGGTTCTGTACTCTCTCTGCCTGGTTAGCGCTATTTGACGGAACTTGGATCAGATTTTCAGGCGGTAGTACCGCTAGGACATTCTCGCCACCGGTAGTTCCGGTGAAGCGGCGGTAGTACCGGCCAGGCTCGCGTTTGTGTTCTTTCTCTCGCTGTTTTGGACCGTTGGCTGGGTGACACCGGTAGTACCGGCCACCCACCGATACTCCCGGCCGTGCACGAAACTGTGTGTAACGGGCAGATCAGGGAGCCCTTTAAAAGGAGCTCCCCTTCCCCCTTCGGGGTTAACTTGCTTTTTCTTGGTTCTTGCTCTCTCTCTCTCCTCCATTGTTGACCTTGAAGAGCTTGCCCTCTCCCCTTCTCCCTCCTATGATTCTTGCACCTTTTTGAGGGATTTGAGAGAGGAGATCTAGATTTACAAGCCCCACCAAGCAAAATCCCTTCTTTGTGAAGGAATCCTTGGAATCTAGATCTTGGAGAGTTTTGTGTTCTCCTCTTGTGTTCTTCCTCCCTTATTCCCCCAATAGATTTTGTAGGTTTGGTGGAATTTTAGAGTGAAGAACTTGCCTCTTGCATTTGGTGCATAGGTTTGAGTTCTCCTCGGAAATTCGGCGAGTTCAAGCCCTTGGGCTTGTTTCTCTTGGGGTCTTGGAACCCTAGATTGTTGTGTGGTTTGTTTGTTGACCTTTTGTGGTCTTGTAGCCTTTTGTGGCCTTGTTGCCTTTTGTGGCTTTGTAGCCTTTGTGGCATTGTTGTTGGGATGCTCCAATTTAGTTGTGGAGATTGCCCCATTCTTGTACGGGTTCGGTGACCGCCCTCAAGTGTCCCATAGTGGAACGTGAGTAGGCCTTTGTGGCGAGCTCACGGGAGAATAAGGTGAGCCTTTTGTGGCGTCGGTAGGTTGTGTGCCGTCTCATTGTGGGGTGAGGCCTTGTGTGGCGTTGGGTGAGCATCGTGCCACCACACCTCGAGGTGAGCCACTTGTGGTGTTCGAAGTACATTGCTCCCCCGCACCTCTCCAACAGAGATGTAGCTTCTTTGGAAGTGAACTTCGGGAAACAAATCTTCGTCTCCGCGTCCATCGGTTATCTCTCAACCGAGCCCTTTACTTATGCAATTTACATTGTGATAGCCATCGTACTTGAAGTACTATATCTTGCTATCACCTTGTTGCTTGTCTTGCTTAACATAGGTTGTTGGTGCACTCAGTGAAACTAGTGGATATAGGTTTTGCCTTGTTAAATTAAACGTTAAGTTTTATTCTGAATTTATTAGAGCCTAAACCGTAATATTTTTAAAACGCCTATTCACCCGCCCCTCTAGGCGACGTCCATTTCCCTTTGAGTTACGCTATTGTGGTGGGAAAGACGCAGTCTTTCCCCCTTTGGGTTAAACTAGGGTAGCTCGAGGATGTGTCAGTCCTTCCTTCTTGGAGTCATCGGATGATGATTTGAGGAGTATCACGAATCTTCAGTTGGGGTTGAAACCTTCAGATGAAGTTCACCAACTATGTCCTAGGAGGCTCATAAACTACTCTTATTCATACTTAGCTTATTAAACAGTTTAAATCGCCAGCCATCTAGCGGGTTAGAACTGAAAGGTTAGTGGGGAGGCGACCCTTCCAGTGGGTCTTCAGCGGAGATATCAGAGAGTATTTTTAGGATCTTCAGTTAGCTTCTCATCTAATAACTCGCGAGTTGAGGCTTGGCGAGAAGACTTTAGATCTATAATCTCCCTGGAGTATCTTCTCGGGGAAAGTCTTCTAGATTTGAGTGGAAAGACGCAATCTTTCCACCTTAGAGCTTCACTAAGGTTCCTCGAGAAGGGTATGGATCTTCTATCTTAGAGTGCTGGCGTGATGCTAAAGAAGGCTGTATCTCCTAGGGTCTTGAGTTGAGTTCCTCGAGTGTCACTCTATTGCAAGAATCTTTTCGGGGTGGTTTTCTTGTGAAGACTTAAGGAGTTAGCTCAGGGCAAAGTAGCTATTAACGACTCTTCTTACTAGTCTTCCGTCAGGGTAAAGGCCTCTAGCTTCAGAGGAGACGTCTTCACTGGAATCCCTGATGTTGTTTCTTCTCGATGGTGGAGTAGACTCGTTGTCTTCATGTAGCCTTGTCTTCAGGATTTTGGAGTATTTTGGCTTTCTGGTGAGGAACTTCTCGTCGTTTGGGTAGGGTCAACTAGAATAGTTAGTATCTTGAGGGGGTCGGAAGCTGTAATATACCGAAGGTTGGTGGAGTTAGCTCTTTACTTCTTGTCTTAGTTAGTAGGTCTTGTGGTTTCTTGTGGGTCATGGGGATCTTCCGGTGGTAGACTTCTGGCTTCAACGGGGTTCTTGCCATAATAGACTAAGGGATAATGGAGTGCTACGCTATCAACGAGTATTGAGTGGTGAGTTTGGCGGGGTATGCCATTCTACTAAGGAGGAGTCTTCAACTTATTCTAACTTGATGATGTTGAACTCTTAGTTCTTGCGATTCTCTTCCTCCCCTCACTCCAGAGGTTATTAGGGTTCTCATTAGCGACAACTAATATGGGGGTTTCCTGAGTTACAGGGTGGGGTATCGATTTTTAGAACCATTTTCCTTGGGTCAATCAAGCTAGAACACATATACAAGGTGAACATAGCTGTATGGTCGCAATGTTCTTCGCAAATAACACACATCAAGCAACACATCATGCACTTAGGCAAGCAAACACGACCAACTAGGGGGGACCAAGGAGTTAACTACTCGCGATACAGGGAATCCTATCTTCAGACGATTTATTCTGGATATCATCGTTCTTAGGGTCTTGGTCACTATCTTGTATGAGAAGCTTCTGTTGTGCTGTTGGATGTTCCTCGATAATCCAGCATTTGATTTTTCTGGTCATGAGGATTCCGTTGGTAGGGCATTATGGTAGTCTCCTTGTGTTTGCTGGTAGTTGCTTTTTCTTCATCCTGCTCTCATCCTCTTCATCTAGTTCAAGGTCCTACTTGTTTGAAATACGTATGTTTGAAATTTGGATGAGAGATAGATGAAGTCATTCTTAAAATCATTTAAACTAGAATGAGATAAGAAGTAGAATCTTTTAAAAGGTTTTGAGGAATTAGTTTTTGAAAGACGATGTTTCCAAAATAGTTTTCCTGTCTAACGGCCATGTTAACTAAGGTTCTCCTACGGTCATGATGGCTCTGATACCAATTCTGTGGGGCCCCCGGATTAATCCTCCGAGAATCCCTGTTATGCATACACCACGATCCCATGATCAGTTAGTCATGGCACATAACTGACGAGCATCAAAGTAAACATCCAATACTTAAGCGGATACATGTCATACCTTACATGCCATTGTGGCTACATCAATATTCATTGGCGAAACTTCATCAAGCGTAGAGCCCAAGCCATGCCTTAACCTACAGGCAACTGACTAGGAGAATGTCCTCGCTTGCATAGCCGTCAACTTCATCTTCTTCTTCATATCTCACCAAGTTAATAGCCAGGGAAACTGCCAGTGAGTACTTTGAATGTACTCGCAAACTAGCTTAAGATAACAAAAATAACAAGAGGATATGCATTATAGTTGTGGTAGTAGGAGGACTCCAATGGAGGTTCTTTTCTCAAATAGTTTCTCTTGTAGATATAGCATCTACATATCTTGTTGAAAGTTTTGTAAAACATTTTTGAAACCTTTCTGAAAAGTGTTGGAAAACACTAGGATTGGGTCACCCATTTGTTCCTCCTTCCGGTCATCCCATGACCAAACTCCTTTCCTTCATTTCCGACCATCCCATGGTCAAAACATGTATCATTTCTGACCATCCCATGGTCAAAACATTTAGCCTTTCTGACCATCCCATGGTAAAAACATTTCCGAAGCCATTACTTTTCTGAAATCCTTTTTGAAATCAAAACCAGCACCACTCTACAGTAGTTTGTCCAACCCGTCCATAACCGTGGACACGGCTATTCGAATAGATTTACACTTTGCAGAGGTTGTACACTTTACCCACACCATCCGGGTACACTACCCTGAGCTACACTAATCGTGGGTCGAGTAACCGATCAAGACTCTTCGGATGCCCACTCCAATATAAGTGCCTACCCTATGAGTGTTGTTCCCCTCAACACCGGGACGCCATATATAGTTCCCAAGCCAACCGGAGCGCTTTTTGCACTTAAAAAAGTGTGCGCTTTCAATGTGGGGCTCATAGTAACGCCCGGAGGCCCGTAGACCCTTCGTTCCTTCTCCAGGTCGATGTCCCACATGGACCTTTACAGGAGAAGGCCCACCCTCCAGGGATTTTTATCCCTTATAGTCATTGCAGGGCATCTTATACGAGAATAAACAAACATCAAATCTAGCCCTGTCCTATTCCAGAGTAATGTGGTTGCACGGGTTAAGTGGTTATACCTAATGCTGCAAAGAACCGGGTGCGTTTTTGTAAACATTTTACCTCCTCTTTTCTTCAAGATATTTTGTAAAACGAAAACCTTTTTCTTTCCCGAACTTCGCTTGGTAGGTTAAACCTCACCAAGGTTTTATCATAAAACTTTTTGTAAATCTTTTCCGGGGTCTTCCCATCTTGTAGCTTTACTTCGGCTAAAACCGTGTCTCCAAAGGGTTATGGTGTTATGCACCACCATCTATTCTAGTAGGGGCTAGTAGGTGTCATCAAGGGGGGGGGGTGTACTTAATAGTACAAAAGTGTAATAGTTTGCTGGAGCCAAACCACTACCATATATACATCAACATATAGTAAAACAGTGCAGTTTTCATAAACAGTAGATAAAACATGCATAAGTAAAATAGTTGGACAAGGCTTATGAGCAAGAAGGTGCTTGCCTATGACCAGTGAGATGTCCCTAGGCTTGTTCTTTAGGTAACCATAATACCAAGAATTCCCAACGACATAATAATAATAAACGATTTCTTCCTTCTTCTCGGCGTCACACAAACGCAACTATCGCCATTATCGAGCAAACATGCAAACAAACAAATACCACAATCAGTACAAGCATACAAGCATCAATACATACAACAAACAAGATACAACACATGATTTACTTCAGTAGGTTTTGAACAAATTGGAGTAAGGCAAATGATTTCATTTTAGTTGCATTTGTGGAATTACTATTAAGATTATAGAGGCCCAAACTACCTACTTAAGGGGTTTTAATCCAAGGTCAAGTTCTATATGATATTATTATGCAAAAATGATATCATGATCTAGGTATTGATAAAATGAAACCGACAAAAGTGGTTTCACTATTTTATCAATTACTATTGATTTACTATGCATTTTATAGTCACTTAGGGAATTATTCCCTAGAAATGTTTTGTAGGTCGGAAAATTATTTCCTTGGATGGTTATGTAGAGTTTGATGTACTGATTCACTGGCAGATGGAATCATGTCAAAATATTTACTAGAATGCCCTCGGGAAATTCCCAAAGGCAGTTCTAGATGGTTTTTGTCTTTTTCATCATATTTATTCTACAAAATATTTTAATATGGGCCGAATGCAACATGGTAGGTATTTGAATTACCTTTCTGCAGAAATTTTAATTACTATCTTTGGGTATAAAGAACTAATGGAATGATTTATTTAGTGTAATGCATACACATAATTGTTTTATTCATTATAAATCAACCAGAGCTCAATAAAATTTGAGCTGCTAGGGTTTGGTAAATATGAGGGTTGGTGTGGTCTTAGAGTTAGAATTTGGTTGAAATCACTCCTGATATGACCAGGAGAAATTTCTAAAGGCAGAAAAGGATCTTTTTGTTCTTTATACTAGGGTCAAACTAGGAAGCAAAATTATATGGGAGCAAGTTGACATGGAGGGTACTAGAAATGTATTGCATTAAAATTTTGTTTCATGCTATTTGGATAAACAAAACTCACTGAAATGATTTATTTGTGTATAGGACACATGTTGGTCCACCTCTGGTACTGCATGTTGAAGTAAATTTCAGGTATCCTAGGAAATATAGCTTTGACCATTTCTAATTACTTTTCAATTTCAAAAGGATTCAAACCTAAATGGTATCCTACAGATCTGGAAAAAGCAAAAAGATTCGGGGAGATAAAAAATGAAAAAAGTGCCTGATCTAGCCGGGAGCAGCCTCACTTGGCTGTCTTGCCCCAACAGGGCATCGCCACACGCGGGACCTGAATTTCAAACAGGACGCGGCGGGGCCCGCCCGTCAGTGATGGTGGCTCGCGAACGGGTACCCACAGATCTGGGCCATTGGGGTAAAGAAGATCTGCCGGTGCTCAGGCTTCTTCAACCTTCGACTCGGAGCCAGCTCGCCGGAACCCTAGGCGGCGTCTGTGAGGGCTAGGGGGCTCACTAGAGAGCTCGGCATGGTCGATGGTGGCAGGAGAGGAAGCGGTCGATGATGACCACCCCGGGAAGGTGCGGAACAACGTTGTTTGGTGCCGAGTCGCGCAAGCACGTCTCCCACTGGCGGACGGTGCTTCGGGTTCAGAGAAACCACGGTAGTCGAGGTGTTCCTGAGAAAAAAGGGAAGGAGGGTTAGATGCAGGAAAGGAGGAGGAGTGATAAGAGGCTACATGCAGAGATGGGGAGCAAGGGAAGGAGATCTAGACCTCAAAACTTGAAAACGGCCGAGAGTTCTTCTCTCCTTTATCCTGGCCAGGACCGAGCAGATGAGGATGACTGGTGCTAAGGGGTGTGCAGTGGAGGGGAAGGGGAGTAAATGAGGCCAGAGAGAGGTGCTGGGGTGGGCTGAAATCTTATATCTCGGGAGGGGGTGGTCTAGGTGCACCGAGTCAATTTTGGACATCGGGGGAAGGGCGACATTAGTGGATTGGTCGAGAGTGGCGGTGGGAGCTCGTGGAGAGGGATTGGGGGACGTGTCAGAGGCTTTTTCCAGGCTGCAAGGTACATGGGGAGTGATTATACCACTCTCTCTCTAGGCTCGGGCATAGGAAAGAAAAAGAGAGAGAGGGGGCTTAGGGCTAGTCATGGGCAGTTGTGAGGTGGGGTAGGGAATGGCTGTGGGTGCAGGTACACGCTAGATAAGTGGAGAGGGGAGAGGGTGAATGTTGGTCAAGTTTTGATGATGGTTTGAGGTGGTTTGATTAGTGAATTTGATTAGTTTGCAAAATTGGTCAAATAAAGGGTTATGAAGGAAGTACATAGGTGTAGTCTATATAAAATGAGGGAGTGGTACTAGTGGGTAAATATAGTCAAGTTATCCCTCCTAGAATTATTTGAGATTTCTCAAGGGAGTTTTAGTCCACTTAAATCCATTTATTCAAAAAGTGCAGAAGTGGTTTATAGAAGCTCATTGGATATTTTTATATGGAACATGGTTGGTTTTTGATGTGAGATGGTTCCATATACCATATCACACATTGGGGAATTATCCTACAATTTATGGAGGAAGAAAAGTATATTTAAGCGATTATTTCTTGTTTCTGCCATTTAAGAAAATGGGCAAAAAGAATTATTGAAACTCTTCAAACATATTTATTTTTGGAGTGGGAGGGTAGCTTATGGTATATAAGCCTCAAATGTGCAAACTTTCTTTTATAGAAGGGGTTTTGGAGGTTTTGCCCATTAAATGAATTAGATAGTTTTTGAGCCATGATAATTATGGATAATATTTTATGAATCTTTATAATCAAGGTATATGGTGTACACAAGGTGTATATAGCAATTGTAACCTTGGGCATTGAGAATCCAACTTGATTTTTGGTGAGGAATAAGAATTAAAGGATCTAGGGTGATGTTATTTTCATACCATCAAAACACGGCTGTATCTTGCAGCTCAAGGCTCCCCTTGGTTCAAGGGTTATATGGATAGATAGACCAAGTTATGTAGATCACCATGGTACAGAAGTTTGGGCTTGATAATGCTTGAGCTCTCCAAGGATTGATTCCAAACTCTGAATAAAATAAGACTGCCGAAGCAGATTACTAAATAGCCTTCAAAACCTTGTGGGTTTTTGAAGCACAAGGATTCAATTGGAGCAAGTGAAGTAGGGATTGATATACATTTATGAGTAGAACATAATCATGCAGGGAGTTGGTCCAAAGAAGATAGCATGGGGATGTGAGCTTCTTCCAAAGTAGGCTAGTTGATAAGATTTGCAGAAGTTATTATGTTCTTGACGGCAAAACCATCAAGAACAAGTGGTTTGGAAGATGATCTAGCCAAGGGAAAAAGTGGGCCTTGGTAGTCCTTATGATGGTTTACAATATGGTTCAAGTGCATTACCAAAAATGCAAAAGAGTTGAGAAAGAGAGGTATTCAAAGAAGTGATGTTGAAACGGTTTCCAGACTTAGTCAAATTTAGGAGATTTAGGGTTTTTGACTAGAATATGAGTGGGGATGTTTTTGAGGGTTTGCAAGGTATTGAAGCATCATCAAGTGGATATTGTTGAAGTATAGATTAGGTAGAATAGATTCAGGCTTGATATTGGTCTTCATTGACTTGTAAGCTTCAAGAAAAGATTGGCCTTAAGGGGGTTTGGTTAAGGGTTTTTCGTGATCACCTAGAGGCTAGAGATAAGATCCATCTTGTATTCTTGCTTAGGGTTTATATACTTACTTTAGTTTAGGGAATGAGCTCCTAGATACTACTTCCTCAGCAAACAAGTCATACAACAGATCAAGGTAATTCATCAGATAGCAGATCGGGGCAACTCATCATACGAGAAAATCAACTACTACTAGGGTTACCATCAAGATTAACTTGAGGTAGAGATGGGTGCTTTGAAAGGTCGGAGTTTTAATAAGGTGAGAGTCCTTAGTATCTCTACCAAGAGTAGGATTCAAAAGCTTTATAAAAAGGTTTTGGAAAAACCTAGAGATAAGAGTAGTTGGAAGTCCTGTTTAGAAAACATAGGGAGATTATATCATATAGATCTCCATAAATTTGTTAATAGGAGGTACTAAATTTGTTTGGTTTACAAAGGCATCTTGACTCAGGTTTTGAAATGCCAGAACATTTTGGGAATAGGCAAAGTGAGCCAAGATAGTTTTTGTTAGATAGCTTTTGTCAACTGATGGTAAGGTAAGTAGTATATCATATGCTATACATTCAGATGCATAAGCATAAACAAACATCAAGCAAGCACTTCATTACTAAAAAAGAAAAAGTTTCTATTCCCCTTGATTTTTGCATTCTGGACAACTAATCAGGGTTGCTGAAATCGGGGTGTTACAGGCTCTGAGCTTACCGGAGATCACCTGAAGGAGCTTGTCGCTAAGGGATATCTCCCCTCGACAGAGGGGCTAGTCTGGCAGCCGGTGCCTGCTGGAAAGGTCGTCTCCTCTCTCCAAGCCGGAGAAAAGGTCTACCTCAAAGTGCAGCTGGTACATGGTGTTTCCTTCCTAGTCTCCGACTTCTACCTTGAGGTCCTGAATCACTTCTGGGGTCTCCCTCTCAACATCTCTCCCAATAGAATCCTAGTACTTAGCAATTGTGTAGCTTTGTGCGAAGGATACCTAGGAATCAAGCCTAGGTTATATATGGTTACTATTTTTTCACCGTGAAGAGAGACTCCGGACATTCCAAGGATCAACTTTATAATTGTGGAACCATTAGTTTTAATATCCATCCTGGCCGGTGATTCCCCGACATCATCGGTCATGAGTCTTGCAAGAACTAGCAGAAAACCTACTTCTACGACCCAGATATTCCTCTGGCTGGCCGACAAGATTCATACCCTGACATTGTTGATGGAGTTGTCGGCGAAGCCAATACTTGGAGGTCCCTCACCATTGTTCCCTCTAATACCAAAGCATCTTGCCCCGTTAGGAGGATAGAGTGGGTGATAGATGGAGGTTTGACCAGCCTGGACCTAGCCATGTGCTAGTTTGTAAGGAGGATCCATGCTCTAAAACATTGTGCCAAGGTGATGCATGAGTACACCAAGGAGAGGAAAAATCCAATTCGGATTTCCAAGGACACCTTTTCAAGTGACTCCATCAATCTCCATCTTAAGGACATTGTCAAGGTGAAGGACAAGAAGCGCGGCTTCACTATCACCTTTGACATGTTTGAACGCAGAAAATGCCCAAAGGTAACCATGTTTCCTTCATTTTTATTGTATATACTCTAAGTTCTCTACTTTGGATGCATCAATCATCTAACATGTTTCTATATCATCATCTGGCAAGCGTGGCCGAGGAAGACATGGCCATTCAAGTTTATGATCCGAAGCTGAAGGATGTGCACATCCTGTCTGACGATGAGGCCTCCTAGGATCATCCAACCCCAAAAACGTGAAAGCGGAAGAGATCCACCTCTAATGCGGCTGCCGAGGAAAAGAAGAAGAAGAAACCGGAGAGTGGAGTCTCCAAGAAACCCACTCCGTCTTAGAGGCAGAGAAGAGAAAATCCACTGGCATCCCTTTGACCAAGGCACCTACTGAAGTGTAAGTACTTCCCTTCTCCAACTTTATTTTGTACCTACTCATTCATGTACTTATACTTTGTATGTTTTAGAAAGAGATTTGGTGTTAGTCTGAAGCGCACCTCCAAATATGTTGGAGGTTCTAAAAATATTCGTGAGATGCTGACCAAGTCCTCTCCCGATGTTGCTCCCTCCACTCCTTCCGCCAACCCTACACCAGGCTCCACTAAAACCTCATCCCCCGTCGCACCTGAGACGTCCGTCAAGAAGACAAACTTCAATCCTACACCATATATCTCAGGTTCTGCTGGTATGGACATTGTTCCTAGTGGCTAGGCAACACAAGAGAGCACATCTTATCCAATGGCTGAAGCTACGACTAAGGATGCCACCATAAAAGGGAAGCAACTGGCACTAGGAGCATATACAACAGCAGCAACAACAACAACAACAACAACCAAGTCAGGAACTCCTACACTGTCAACTGCTATGATAACACAAATGACGACTAGAGCTTCATCCGTACCTCTGGCTAGTGCACCTGCTTTGCCTCTGACTCCTCCGATGCTGAGTTTGGATGATATTGTCTAGCAAGCAGATGTTATTTATAACAATTCCAAGACCTTCCACGATGCATACGCCACTGTAGAAAACAATCTCAAGATTCTTTCTATCTTGAGTATTTGATCTTTACATTTCACTTTATAACATATCCCACTGTAGCCCCCAAGCTCTTAGGCGGCAAACCATAAGTTATTGGCCTAAGTACTCTAAAACAAACAAATTGTAAAACTTGATAGTGTAGCCCTCGAGTTTCTAGGTAGAATGAATAATTCCAGCTAGATACTCTAAGAGAAGTATACATATGTTAAAATCTAATACTATAGCCCCCGAGCCTCTAGGTGAAACTAAAAGGTCCGCCTAGATGCTCTAGAGAAACCAAGCATGTTCCTTGTGCAGAATGAGAATAATCAGAGGAAGGCCGCCAGTGAAAGGGTTTCCAAGCTGCAAAATGAACTAGATCTTGAAAAGGGTAAAACAACTTTTCTGGAGGAACAGATAAAAACAACAAGCGTATGTTCTCTTTCGACATCTCCTCGTTCCATCATTTGTAGTATTTCTTTGAAATACTCATAATGCTTCACTATTCCGACGTGCAGAAGCTATTTCCAAGGCTAAGAGCATTGTTGAGAAATCCAAGCACATCCAAGAATTGGATGATGAGAACAAGATCCTAAAGAAAGATATGACTATTGCTGTCAAAATGCATGAAGATTCAATGAAGGCCCTGCAAGAATCTACAAACACTGAGATGGAGCACCTGAAGAAGGAAGTTGAACAACTCAAGGAATAGAACCAAGATGCTGCAACGTAGAATACTCGGAGCCTTGAAATGTTCAAGATACTTCAGAAGGAGCACGACATCTTGGCGGCACATGCCAACAAGCTGAAACCAATATCTTTGGTAACTTCCCTTCGTCCTTGTCAAATTATGTAAGTCAGCTAACTTATATCTTCGCAATACTCATGGCCTTTGTCTCTTACGAAAACACAACCACCCTTGGTTTAAACAACATGGGTGAAGATGCTACAGATTCAAAGGAATGCATGATTCTTGCCGGTAACTTCATCAATGCTGCCATCATGTCCATGGAGATAGATCAGCCCCTAGACATCACCGTCAAGGCAATAGACTCTATCGCCAAGTACTCGGAAATCCTCCGCCGAGCCCTTGATAAAGTGAAGAGCTGGAAAGCATCCTCTATCCGAGCTAGCGCTTGTATGGCCTTGTCCTCGGTGAAAGAACATTATGATGATGCCGATATCGACCTGGTGACCTCCAACATGACGGATATTGACAAAGAAGGCAATAAGGTCGATATCACTACTATCTAGAATTCCCTTGCCAGCTACGGCAATAAGGTTGCCAAGATGGTCGACACGGATGTCTTTGTGCCTGCCTAGTAGATGGACGATGGTCTAGCAACATCATATTCTTTGTTCAGGACTGCCTCCAATCTTGATGATCTCTCCAAGGTTGCTTCTCCCATTGCCGATGATGCAGCATCAAAGTCACCTATAGTAGAGCCATAAACACTTATTTTATTAAATTTGTCTCTGCCATTTTGTATGTATGCGAAAAACAATGTAGAAGTAACGCATAATAATTGGTTGCAAGCCTCTTTCTACTTATTCATGTCCAGCATGTATATATTTTTAACCAAGTGCTAGCTTATCCATTATTATGGTTCTTTTGCTTGACCTTTCATGAGACGGAAGACTCGCAACAAAGAACCATGTCCTCAGGTGATGATGCGTAATAGCACCATCTAGAACCTAAGAAAAAAATCGCCGGCTTTGAGTGCAGAAATGTCACTACTCTAGAATCCACATAAAAACAACAAAAAAATTGTAGACCAGAAAACATAAACTAACACCCGTAGGTGGAATTTTCACAAGTGAAAATGAAAACTTGTGCATAAAAGGTTTTGTATGATCCAAAAATGAACTCCAAAGGAGGTAAAAGACTCGGGAAATATGAGCGTACCAAATGATTTATTTCATGGATCATATAAGATACTTATTACATAATAGAAAATATGCCAAGTGTAAAAGGGACGCAGCTATGCTATGTTCCACGCCGATCAATCTCCGAATAATCATCATCGGGGTCATGTCGCTTACGATATTTTCCTAGCCTATCTTTCAACTCGTGAATATCGACGAGGTAATAGGAACCATTGAGCAGCGCTTTGCTTATGATGAACGGTCATTCCCAAGGCGGGGATAGTTTGTGTGGCTTTTGTTGCTTGGGGCGAAGCACAAGATCCCTCTCTTTAAACAAGTGATGCCTAACATGGCGACTACGGTAGTTGCATAGCTTCTACTGGTAGATGGTGGATCTCTAGCATGCCAAGATGTGGTCTTCCTCTAGCAGGTCCATAGATAAGCGTCTGGATTCTTCAGCCTCATCTTCATCATAGGTGGCAACTCTTAGTGCATCATGGAGGATGTCGGATGGTAGGACTATTTCTTCTCCATAAACCATGAAGAAAGGGGTAAAGCGGGTGGATCTGTTGGGTGTTGTTCGTAAACTCCACAAGACAGATGATAATTCCTTCGCCCAGGCCCCAGCTACTCTTTGTAGTGGTGCCTCTAAGTGTGCCTTCATTCCTTGCAGAATTAGTCCATTGGCCCTTTCAACTTGCCCATTTGACTATGGATGTGCCATCGCTAGGTCAAGGCGGATGCCTTTGTCATGATAGTTAGCCTATACTTCTCCGAGTGATAAGTTGTTGCCGTTGTCAGCGCTGATGCTATGCGTGAGACCAAATCTCACCACTAGATCTCGGACAAATTTCAAGGCTATTACCCCCATCGAGCTTTCTAATGGGTTTAGTGTCAATTCATTTAGTGAATTTATCAACTACAACCACTAGATGCGTAAACCCACAATGTGCCGTCTTCAAGGGACCAACCATGTCAAGCCCCAGACTACAAACTGCCAAATAATTGGTAGTGTTCGCAATTCTTCAACTGGAACATGCGGTTTGCTTGCATAGAAATAACATCAAATACAAGTCTGCACCAGCTTGTCAGCGCCCTCCTTGGAGGTTGTCTGGTAGAATCCTTGCCGGAAGGCTTGGGAGACCAATAATCAGGGATTGGCGTGATGCCCGCAATCTCTGACATGAATCTCTCTAAGGATTTAAATACCTTGTTGCTGGGAGACGCATTGTAGGAATACTCTTGTCGTGCTTATTTTGTACAACGGGCCATCTATTATAGTATAGCCTTTTTCTCTGTGTACTATCTGCCAGGTTTTGACTTTGTTGGTGGGTAGTGTTCTGTCTTGCAGGTAGTCCATGAATGGTTTCATCCAAGCTGGAGAGGTCACTATAACGGAGTTAACAAATGAATCAACTCTATCTGGATTGTCGGGGTCTACTCCTTTCACGGATGGTGTCCATAGATGCTCTAGGAAAACGCCAAGTGGAATTGGTTAGCGGGCCGATCCAAGCTTTGATAGTAGATCTGCCACCTCATTATCCTCCCTCTTGACATACTTGACTTCGTAGCCGTCGAAGCACTTGGTTATTTTGTCTACTTCATCTCGATATGCCGCCATCATAGGGTTTTGTGCGTTCTAGGTGCCAGCCACCTATTGGGAAACCAAGTCTGAATTTCCACAACAAACTATGCGCTTGATGCCAATATCCTTGGCTACACGAAGTCCGTGAATGAGAGCTTCATATTCCGCCATGTTGTTGATAGTGTTGAAGTGGATCTGTAGGACATACTACAACTTCTCTCCTGTTTGTGGTTGTAACAATACAACATCCCCCGAGACATTGAGAAACTTAGATCCGTCAAAGTGCTTGACCCAAGACTCCGGCTCTAGTGCATGAGTATCTTCTGGTAGTTCTGTCCAATCTGCAATGAAATCCGACAATGCTTGTGATTTGATAGCGTCGCGCCTCTTGCAGGTGATTTCAAAGGTGGCAAGCTCGATGCCCCACCTCGCCACCCTTCCTGTAGCGTCGCTCTTGTTGATAATGTCGAACAGTGGAGCTTTGCTCACTACTATAATGGGGTGCCACTAGAAATAATGCCTTAGATTGTGATAAGAAAGGAAAACTCCATAAGCTAACTTCTTGTAGTGTGGGTAATGCTGCTTGGATTCTGTCAAGACCTCGCTTACATAGTAAAATGGTCTCTGAACTCCGTGCTTGTGCGTTGTATCCTTGCGCTCCACCACAAAAACGACGCTAATAACTCGGTTGGTTGCCGCCATGTATACTAACATTGGCTCCATTGACTCGGATGCTGCAAGTATTTGTATGGAGGAGAGTATTTTCTTCAACTCTTGAAGTGTTGCATCTGCCCTATCCGTCCATACGAATTTGTTCGCCTTTTTGAGCAACTTGTAGAGTGGCATTGCCTTCTCACCAATTCGGCTTATGAACCAGCTTACTACTGCAACACAGCCTATGAGTCGTTGGATGTCCTTCAAGCATGTCTGGCGTTTGATATCGAGGATGGCCTTGATATTCTCCGGGTTGACCTAAATTCCATGATGTGAAATGATAAAGCCCAATAATTTGCTGGCTAGAACTCCGAACACACACTTCTTAGGGTTGAGCATCATGTTGTACTTCTAGATGTTATCGAAGGTTTTCAGCAAGTCAGCGATGAGGTCGTTTGATTTATTTGACATCACCGCGATGTTGTCCATGTAAGCGTGTACATTGCGACCTACTTGGTGATGTAGGCAATGTTGCATCGTCTGCTAGTACGTAGCACCTGCGTTTTTATCCCAAAGGGCATCGTGACGTAATAGTATGTTCCATATGGTGTGATGGATGAAGTGGCCAATTGGTCTGACTTGCGCATATTAATTTGCTGGTATCCTAAGTATGCGTCCAAGAAACACAAAAGTTTTGAGCCAGCCGTCGAGTCAATGACTTGGTCAATGCAAGGCAAAGCAAACGGATCATTCGGGAACGATTTGTTCAAGCTGGTGTAATCAACGCACATTCTTAATTCTTTGGTTCCCTTCTTGGGCACAAGTACAGGATTGGTCACCCACTGGGTGCGAATAACTTTTCAGATAAAACTAGCCTTAATTAACCTAACTATCTCCTTGCCTATGGCTCGTCGTTTTTCATCATCGAAGTATTGTAGAGGTTGTTTTACCGGTTTTGCTATATGATCGATGTTTAACTCGTGCTCGGCAAGTTCCCTAGGTACACCCTTCAAGTTGGCAAGTTACTAGGCAAAGATGTCCCTATCCTCATGGAGGAACTTGACGAGCGCGCTTTCCTATTGGGATCTAGGTCCGTCCCAATGGAAGTGGTCTTGGAGGTATCACCTTCCACAAGTTGCACGGGCTTGGTCTCAATGGCATCCTTGAAGGCGGGTTCAGAGTCAGAAATTTGTTTCTTCGAAGCCGGCATCTCCGAGGCATCAACCTGGCGCTAGATCTCCTTGAACTCTTCACCGTAGAGGACTGCTTTGGCGAAGGCAGCTTCACTCAGCTTGCACTCCCTTTCCTTGTTAAAGCTTCCGGCAATGGTGATGATGCTGTTTTGTTCGGGTATCTTGAGCTTGTTATAGACGAAACATGTCCTGGGTTGGAAAGCATGGAATATGTTGTGTCCAAATATGACGTGATACACGCTCTTGAAGGGCACCAATTAAAAGGTCATGCGCTCTTGGTGGTAATTATTAACATCACCAAAGGCGACCACAATGGTAATGCAGCCAAGGGACTGAGCTTGTCGGCCATGAAAAACGCCATGGAGCAAGATGTTGCTCCACCTTAGCTGCATCTCTATCAATTTCATCTTGTTCATCATATCAAGGTACATAATGTTGATGCTGCTTCCACTATCCACGATTCACTTAGTGAACTTGTGCCGTCACTCAAAGGGTTGATGACCATGGCGTACTGGTTCTCTATCGGGATGAGGTCTAGGTGATCCTCTATGTACCAAGTAACACGAATATCCGACCACTTCAAGAAATGGGGGACTGGAGGGAGGGTTGCCATTAGTATCCTCAAATAGGTTTTCTGGGCCCGGACGGTAGGGGTGCCAAGGAAGGTGTGGTAGACAGGATCCTTCTTCTCAAAGGTTTTTTTACCCTTATTGTCTCCCTTGTCGGCGGGTTTGGGGTCCACGTCTTCATCCATATCACCTAAATTGTTGGACTCTTCCTGCTTATTCTTCCCTTTACCCTTTCCGCGGTGTCTATTCTTCCGACTTTGCTTGTAGCCAGACTCAGGGTCTTCCTTGAGGTCGTTGAAAAACTTGCACTATCGGTTGGTATGAGTGGCTTTGTCGTTTGTGTCAAGGTGGACTAAACACGACATATCACAGTACTCCTCGTACGTCTGGGGAACGCGGAGCGCTGCAGGTGTAGATTTGCTCCACTGCTACCCACGACCATCCCCTATCATGTCCACATTTTCCACCTTCGCCTCCTACAAGCGAAAGTCATGGCGACCATGTCAGCTAATTGCTTGTCTTCGTGCGGATTCTTCTGCTTGTTATTGTTATTCTTCCTATCCTTGGCTGGACTACCCACTGCAGGTAGGGACCCACGAGCATCATCGTCGTCAGCGGCAAACTCACTATCTTTGGCGGCCATAATAGTTTGATCGTGTACTCCCGCACACGAATTTTTCATGTCAAGCCGGCGAGATAGGTAGTTTCGAGACGATTCATCCTTCTCCTGTACACACCGATGTAGGTCACCGATGGTGCAGGGACGTTTGTACGTACCCTCGAAGTTCTTGGTGAATGCTGCATGCATGTCCAACCAATTGTAGATTGATTTGTTCGACAAGTCATCGATCCACTGTCAGGCGGTGCCGGAGAGCATTAGTGGGAGGTACTTGACGGTGACATTGGGGCTTCCCCCTACAATTTCGGTCACTTCGCGATAATCTTGCAACCACGTGGCTGACTTTGCAGTGCCGTCATAGGGCTTGATAGTCTTGTCAATCCGGAGGCCCGTAGGGTAGGTTCTAGCCCAGATAACCGGTGCAAACAAGCGTGGCCCTAGGTATGGATCTTCATGGGCTTCATGAATTCTATCAAGGCACAAACGTGCATCGTACGACTCCGGTTGTTGCTTGCGCTAATCTCCGCCATGGGGAGGAGAATTATGGTGCGAGCCATGACACCTATGCGATCCTCCGCCATGGTGGCTGCTAGGTGGCGACAATGGCAGTGGCGGCAGCGGTGGTGGGTTAGCCTTCTTGCTGCTCCCTCCATGCGAATCCTCATGCCTGTCGCGGTTGCTTGTTATACGTGGGGCTTCCTCATATGATCTGCTCCTTTGTCCGTTGTTGCCGATGTGCTCTCCACCATTCCGAGGCCGCTCTCCCTGGTCACGTATAATGATGCCACCCTGAGGGCATATAGGAGGTGGCATGCTTCTGCGGTGGTGCGACTGTTGGTCCTTCTAATGTCAGGACTGCAGGGGAGGTGGCGGCGAGCGACGGAGGTGAGCCTTGTATCCATTGATGTAGGATACTGGAATGGCATCAATTTTGTTGCGCGTGTCCCCTCGCCTTCGTTCTGTGGAACTTGTGCGAGATCCGACATCATGAGGAGATCTTGGTCTACACTGGTTGTTCAAACTAGACTGGCAAAACTCCAGGTTGGACTCAAGACTCTAAGAGGTAGCATTTTCCTATGGCTTGACAGCCTTGGCAACGAGGTCATAGACCTGATCCAACGCTACATGTGATCTATCCTACTCGAGTAGGGTTTTGGTGATGACCATGTTATGTACGGGGGTTGGCATGACTTGCTTCCCTGCCTTGTCAATATAGTGGGTAGCTATTGTTGGTTTGGACGGAGCCCACTCCAAGTTTCATCGAACGCTGGGATCTCTGAGGACATGAGCTGGAGATTTCTTAGCTTTTTGCTGCTTGAGAAGCTGCTTGTACTTAGTCTTCATTGCTCATGCTGCCTTTATCAATTCTTGTGCCTTGGCGAGATCCTTGTCTAGCTGCGCGCCTTGCTCCATGATGAACTTGGCCTCCACGAGGATTTCCTAATGCTTATCATCAAGTTGTGTAAATTTCCTAATTTGGGCAACAGTTAGAGGTTCAATGAGGAGTTCGTCGTAGAACACCTTGGAAAGGATCATATGGGCACCTAGAGGGGGGGTAAATAGGTGCTACTCCAAATTTTACACTTTTTCAATTTTGGGTTTGACACAAAAGGTAAATTCTCTAGATTATGCAACTAAGGTGAATTTACCCATATGTCAACCTAGCACAAGTACTAAGCAAGAACTAGATAAGTAAAGTGCGGTAAAGGATAGAAGTAACCAAACTGGAGCGCTCGGAGACACAAGGATTTGTTTCCCGTAGTTCCTTCCTTTTGAGGGGAAGTACGTCTACGTTTGGAGAGGGGGTGGTTTCAAACCATCAACGCCACGCGAGGGCCCCCTTGTTCTCCGATGAACCTCACCCCAAGGGGTTCGATTCGGCCAGTCTCCGGACCAGCCTCCGGACCATCGAACCGAATGACCCAGCCTGTCTGTAAGCCAAGTGGACTGGAGACTCTGGTCCCTCTGCATCAGACACTCCAGTCTGAGGCAAGGACCAGAGACTCCGGACCTGCCTCCGGACCAAGCTCCGGACCACCACACAGTTTGACCCAGATAGGAAACTTGAGCCTCCTCCGGAGACTCTTGGGAAACTCTGGCCCACACCGGAGACTCCGGTCCAGGCAGACCGGCGACTCTGGTCTGGAATTCCCAAGAGTCAAGCAAATATGCAGGGAATGTTCCGCATGCCAAAGGTCCTTTTCACTTTGCAATGTATCAACCTGTAGACAATAGCATACAGTAAAAAGCTCTACCTTTTGTTAACGAACACCAAAAGTGATTATGGCAGTAAAATAACCTTTCAATCTCCCCTTTTTTGGTGTTCGATGACAACAAGTGATTTTGCATGGAAAATAATTTGCAATGACTTATGACAAAGTATGAACATGCTCCCCCTGACTATGTGCCCAAAGATAAACACGTAAAGCAAGCATCGTAGGTAGTACATGGATGAAACACATAGTTCTCACACGAGTTACAATAATGTAGGAGCACCACAAAGTCACACACAAATAGCAAATGGTGTCTCGCAATAACATAAGGCAAATAGGTACGAAGGGCGAGATAGAAAATAAGAATCAAATAGCCCAAGCCCATGCAAATCCCGATGACAATGTCTTCTCCCCCTTTGGCATCGAAACGCCGAAAAAGGGAAAAGACCTAAGCTAGCGCCCCAACGGATCAGTAGTCCTCGTCATCATCCTCTCGTCCTCCTCAGCCATATCCTAATCCTCCTCATCAACATCATAGTCCTCATCACCATCTGGAGCTGCAGGTCCTTTGCCGTGAGGGCGAGAAGAGGAGGCGCCATGGTACCCATATCTAGAAGTGACATTAGAAAAGGTCTTCCAATCCACTAAGCTGTCCTGTTGGGCATTCCATGCCCCAAAAGAAATAGTGTAGTCTGACTCAGTGGATGGCTGAGCGCCATGCTCATCAGTGTACTCATCCTCACCTTCCTCATCATTCGCTTCACCTTGAGCCTTGATCTCCTTGAGTAGTTTATCTATGCGACGGTTGCTCTTGTAGGAGGCATGCTGTTGCTTACGGATCTCCACATTGATGCAACACAGGGTCCTCTCCCAGAATGAGGCCTTCTTGACCTTCTCATGTACATAGTCACATGTCATGGGAGGAAGAGGTGCATTGGAAGCATTCTTCCTCTGAGCTCTAGTAGGAGAGGGCGCCCTCTCAGTCTCTGAGATCTCCTCCACATGGGCATGGGAGCATCTAGGAGGAGACCTCATGTCCCCCTTTTGCTGAAGAGATAAAAGAGTGTGCTCGGTAAGATTGGGAGGCAAGGCAAGTGGAGAACCATGTTCCTGTGTGTTGATGAGTCTCATGACAAGTGGTTCATATGGTGGAGCC
Source organism: Avena eriantha (assembly GCA_910589775.1). Lineage (NCBI taxonomy): Eukaryota > Viridiplantae > Streptophyta > Magnoliopsida > Poales > Poaceae > Avena > Avena eriantha. The sequence goes on from OU342740.1 coordinate 204,828,887, forward strand.
TTCTTGTATAAGATGGCATGGTACATCTCCTCAAATATGTAATCCATAACATCAATATGATCTGCATCTGCCTCGGGGCCAGTCATGTAAATCCTGTGGGTATGATACAGCAAGTTGACCAAACCACATCTGATGGCATCATCATTCCCAGCACTAGGGGAAATGGTCTGGCGGAAGATCCTCAACATCATATTGTAGAGAGGCTTGAGTCCCTTGGACCCTCCCACAACACCCTCACTACCATATAAAGGGGCAAGCTTGTCCTTGTTCACCCTAAGAGCTACTGAGTGCATGCGCACCCCAACATGAGTAGACACCCCCTGGAATGTCTCAAAGATGGCCTCAGGAAAGTCATAGAAAGTTGCAGAACAGCGGTGGTTTCCAGTCATCCAAGTCATAGTCCTGGCTTGGTCAGTCCCAAACACAACTATGGCATAAATCTGCTGCACAAGGGTGATGTTGTAGTCTTCGCGAAGCTCCATCAAGTTGAACAGCCCTAACTTCTCACTAATCCAAAGTGCATCAGAGAAGTAGGGGCTCTTCCTCATCTCCTCAACACTCAAGTACTTCTGGGGCACACGGGTGATCTCTTGAGTATGTTGTAAATGTCTTTCATGAAGACAGCTTGCTCCTTCCTCCAATAGCATGGGTCATCACTAGTGCGAGGCAAGGCATAGAAATTAGTGTTTCATGGCTCACGGTACTCCAGCTTTGACATGCGGTCCAAAGACTGAAGGTTGTCGTATTTTGCCCTCTTGGCACAGTTCTTGTCCTCAGCCCTTTCCTGCTCCCTCCTCATATAGGCTGCATCACGGGCCTGCTGTCTACGGTTGGATGGGGGCACAATGTACTGACCCTCAGACTCATCATAGTGAGGATTCGCTCTCTTCATCTTGGCCTTGGTGCGAGGAGGACGATGAGAGCCAGAACCTGTGAACAGCAGCGAGGGAGATAACATGGAGGTAAGTATATATGTCCCAAGGAGGCAGCACAGGACCCTTGAGGCATTGCAAGATTTGTTTGATCCAACCCACACTAGAAACTCCATGGTCCACACCGGAGTCTCTGGTCCTGGGGCTGGAGTCTCCGATCGGGAGACTCGGGGGAAGACTAGGGAGGCTCCAATAGTGTTGAGTCCAGCAGATCGGGCAGGGCAACAAGGTAAAGTACTTGTGTGCACACAAACAAGAGATTCCCGTGAGCAAAAATAGTACCAATCCTCAAAAACAAAGCAAGGGAAGAAACCTAGGTGATAAAAGAGGGGGAGAGGTACCAGATCTATCCATGGGATTGATTCCACCATTGGGAATCACCCAATGGTGGAGGGGAGAATATTGGCCGGCGGATCCCGGGGGCTTCTTGACCTCCTGGGAGGAGATTTGGGAGAGGAGGAGACAGGGTAGAGAGGGGAGGACGGGGTGGATGAATGAAACTGTTTGTTTCAGTTCATCCCGTCCTCCCTCTAAGTGGCCAGAAACCATCTGGACCGGAGACTCCGGTCAACACCGGAGACTCCGGTGTGAGCACACCGGAGACTCCAAGATTTGTATATAGGGACATATATTCGATAGAGAGGGTTTACAGGACCAGAGAGAGGCTTGGGTTAAGATGACCTACTATGAAGAATCAAAGAGACCTTAGAAATCCTTTCAAAAGATAATTAACGCGCCAAATAAACCCCAACTAAGAACCAACTCTTCAATGAGAACAGGGTGGTGGCCGAGGCCACCATGTAAGAGTTTGTTGCATGACACCGCGAAGAATTATCCTTGGGTTCATGACCACTACTCATCAATGAAGCTCACATATCACAAAATGATATTAAGAGGATTGAATGTCTTAATGTTGGCATTATGGGGGGGGGGGATAGTCCAATGTATTAGGACCGCACTCCCCCTATCTCCATGCCTGCACCTAACCAAATAAGGGTCAAGACATAGGTGAGTATGCATGGTGATCAAGTCAAGCTCCTAGAATCTACGATATTTAGTTCATTCCTCAAATAACAAAATCTTGCTTCATCAAGTAGCTTCGTGAATATGTCGGCAAGTTGGTCTTTGGTTGACACATAGGATAGCTCAAATATCACCTCGAGCAACATGATCTCTAATGAAGTGGTGATGAATCTCAATATGCTTTGTCTGTGTATGATCCAGTGGGTTATAGGCAATCTTGATAGCACTTTCATTGTCACGTAGAAGAGGCACTTTGTCACAATGGACACCGTATTCCTTTAAAGTTTGCCTCATCCATAGTAATTGAGTACAAGCAGTAGCAGCTGCCACATACTCAACTTCAGCGGTGGAGGGAGATATACCATTTTGCTTCTTAGAAGACCAACACACCAAGGACCTCCCAAGGAATTGGCAAGCCCCGGAGGTTGATTTCCTATCATCCTTGTCACCAGCCCAATCCGAATCCGAGTATCCACAAAGAGAGAAAGTTGAGCCCCTAGGACACCAAATACCATAGTTTTGGGTATGAACCAAATACCGAAAGATTATCTTAACCACCATCAAATGGCTTTCTTTAGGAGCCTCTTGATATCTTGCACACACTCCTACACTCAACACAATATCAGGTCTAGATGCACAAAGGTAAAGCAAAGAGCCAATCATGGACCGGTATACCTTTTGATCCACATCTTTACCATTTGGGTTTAGTTCAAGATGAGTTTTTCTTGCCATGGGAGTGGGAGCTCCATTTAGATCTTTCATGTTGAATCTTTTGAGCATATCTTTAGTATACTTGGCTTGGTTGAAAAATGTTCCTGCTCTCATTTGCTTGATCTCAAAACCAAGAAATACTCTCAATTCTCCCATCATAGACATCCTAAACCTGTTAGTCATAAGCTTTGAGAATTCATCATTAAAATCCTTGTTAGATGATCCAAATATAATATCATCTACATATATTTGGCATACAAAAAGTTCCCCATTGACCTTCTTAGTAAAAAGAGTGGGATCGATTTTCCCAACCTCAAACCCATGATATAACAACAACTCTCTAAGGTGCTCATACCATGTGCGTGTGGTTTGTTTAAGCCCATAGAGTGCCTTATCGAGTTTGTAGATGTGGTTTGGAAAGTTGGGATCCTCAAATCCCGGGGGTTGCTTCACATATACCAACTCTTACAATGGACCATTAAGAAATGCACTTTCTACATCCATTTGTTGCAATTTAAATTTATGATGTGCCGCATAAGCAAGAAGGATACAGATGGACTCAAGGCAAGCCACGGGTGCATAAGTCTCTCCATAATCAATGCCTCCAATTTGAGAGAACCCTTGTGCAACCAATCTTGCCTTGTTCCTCACAACAATTCCATGCTCATCTTGCTTGTTCTTGAATATCCACTTGGTGCCTATTACATTGCGGCAATCTTTTGGCTTCTCAACTAACTTCCATACTTTGTTTCTCTCAAAATTGATGAGCTCTTTGTGCATTGCATCCAACCAATCCAAATCTTCAAGAGCTTCCCATGCTTTCTTTGGTTCCACCATGGAAATGTGTGCTTGGTGCTCACCAAAGTTCTTTAATTGAGCTTTAGTAGATATCCCTCTTCTTAGATCTCCTACCACATTCACAAGAGTGTGGTCTCTTAATTCCAATATTCTATCCATTCTAGCTTGGCGACGAGTTTCGATCTCCTTATAGTTTCTTGGTGGGATCACTTCATCATTTTGGTCCTCGTCATGACCATTAACTTGACCTTGATCATCATTGGAATTATTCTCTTCTACAAGAGGCAAAGATTGACCTTGGTCTTGATCAAGCCCACAACTCGACATATATTCAGCTGTTCTTATGGCAGTTTGTACAGATCTTGCTTCTGTAATGGCCTTAGCACCGCTGGACATCTTCGCAAACGGAGACTCAATCACCTCTTTGCTAGAGGCATCTTTTTGATCAGCAGGTTGAGGGTCCACAGCTTGTTCTTGGCATGGGTCATTGTCCCCCTCGATAGGAGCTTGTTGATGTTGTGAAGATGAGGGCTCCACTTGAGTAGAGTATAGTTCTTCTCGATCCGCCAAAAGGGGTTCATCATTAGGGCGGATGAAACCCTCACCCATTCTTCCTATGGCATACTGAGGCATTTCATCATCTACATCACAAACATCAACACGCCCCGGTTGGGGACCATCATATTCTTCAAAAACCACACTACAAGATTCCATGACAACTCCAGAGAGCTTGTCATAGATTCTATAAGTGTGGGATTCGAGACCATAACCAAAAAAATACCCTCTAATGCTTTGGAATCAAACTTGGACAAACGAATACCCTTAATGCGATAGAGACGCTTACAACAGAACACCCAGAAGTATGAAACGTTTGGCTTGTTACCGGTAAGGATTTCATATGGAGTCTTGACCAATTCTTTGCGGAGGTAGAGACAGTTTGATGCATGGCATGCGGTGGAGATTGCTTCATCCCAAAAATTATATGGAGATTTAAACTCTGCCAAAATGGTCCTTGCCATATCAATACGAGTCTGGTTCTTCCTTTCAGCTACACCATTTTTTTGATGGGTATATGCAGCGGAATATTGATGTTTTATTCCCTCATCACTAAGAAATCCATTCAATGTGTAGTTCTTGAACTTGTTACCGTTGTGACTTCTTATTGTTAATACCGGGACATTGTGTTGGCGTTGAGCCATGTTGATGAAGTCAATGAAGTTCTCTTGGGTCTCACTTTTTAGCTTGAAGAAATATACCCAAGTGTATCTTGAGTAGTCATGAACAATCACCAGGCAATATTTCTTCCCATCAAGGCTTGCATGAGATGGGGGACCAAAGAGATCCACATGAAGGAGCTCCAAGATCCTCCTGGACTTGATGTAGTTCTTGGCTTGTGGGGAGAATCATGCATCTTTCCTTCAACACATGCCCTGCAAACACGATCTTTGGCAAAGCAAACATTTTCTTTTAGTCCAACAATATGACCATCCTTGTGGAGGCTTTGCAAAGTTCTCATGTTGACATGGGCTAGACGGCGGAGCCATAGCCAACCCACGTCGGCCTTTCCAAATAAGCACATCGGACTTGTAGTGGTTTTCCCCGAGAAGTCCACCACATACAAGTCATCTTCGACATACCCAATGAAAGCGACCTTAGAGACTTGCTCCACAAGAGGACCACAATATCATTATCAATAAAGACGGCAAAACCCATCTTTCCTAGATCACAGACTGAAAGTAAATTATAGCCAAGGGTCTCAACAAGCATGACGTCCACGAGAGTGATATCGTGTGCAACCACAACTTTGCTGAAACCCATTACCTTAGACTTTGACTTGTCGGCATATGTCACGGATATTTGATCAATATTGTGCATACACATCACCATAATAATCACGCATTAAAACATAGTGAGGGTTAGCACAACCCGCAAAATCATCATGAGACATAGTTTTGCCACTTGTGGTCTTAATTCCCACAATGACCTTGTTCTTTTCTTGAGCAGGCTTGGCCTTCTTCTTCTTGTTGTTCTTTTTCTTCTTGGCTTTAGAGATAAATCCAATGCCCCCTTTTTCGCCATTTGACCTTTGCTTGCTTAAGAGGTCATGAATAGACTTGTTTCCTTTGGTAAAGGAGGTCTTAGCTAGCTCCCCCTTCAACCTAGCATGTTCTTCAAGTGTATTTGTACAACTAGAAGGAATGAACGTACTAGGTAAGGGAGTATTGATCAATTGAGTTCGAAGGTTTTCACGAGACTTTGTGGGCGACAAGAGTTCACTTTCCAAGGCCTTGTGAGCCTTTTCAAGTGTCCTAAAGTCCTCGGCAAGTTTTTCATGAACAACATCAAACTCAATCTTGTCCTTTTTAGCCTTTTTATATTTAGCAATAGCATGATCATGTTCCTTGATGAGTTTATTAATAATGAGATCATTTGCTTCATCAAGACCCCCTAATTTAGTTTCAAGAGATATTCTAGTTTCTTGTTCTTCTTCTAGGGCATTATTTAGAGCTTCTAGCTCAATCATGTGCCCTCTTCCTAATTGACATATCTCATCTAGTAGTTCTTGTGTGTGTGCAAGTTGATTTAAGAGGTCCACAACATGTTCTTGTGTTCCCCTTGCAAGTTGTTTATGAACACATCAAAAGCAACTAATTCCTTTTTGACCTCAAGAGATAACTCATCATCAAAATCATCATTGATTAAGGAGGTGGAGTGCGATGATGATAATACCTCCATTCATCTTGCCATAAGGTAAGTGACGTTCTTGTTGGAGATATTCTCATTTGGAGAATCGAAGAGTGAGAATAAAGGGGTAGAGGTAGTGGCAAGAGCCGCCACACCACTTGGTGTATCCTCTTCTTCGTCTTCCTCCTCATCATCGTAGGAGAACTCTTCATGTGTGATCAAGAAAATTTCTCCCGGCTTCTTGTTGGTTGAGTTCCTTTTGATGAAGGGTTTCTTGTAGGGAGCTTTGGAGGTCTTCTTCAACACAAGTTTACCCCATGATCTTCTCTTTTGTCATAGGGACAAGCTGCAACGAAGTGATAGCGGTCACCACAATTGAAACTAGTTCTCAACTTGGACCCATTATCTCTTCTCCCATTGGGGTTGCTTCTTTGTTGCATTTCCATCTTGGCCTTGGCAGGATCTTTCCAAAAGTTTCTTGAATAGAAGGACATGCATTCACCATGAGAAACCTTGACATCTTCGGAGTGGCTCATTGAAAGTCCCTCATCACTTCCTTCATCTTCATCATACTCCACAATCTTGGCCTTCAAGGCAAGACTGACACGAGTACTCATTCCAATGGCACGAACACGGGCGTCTTTGGTATTCTTGGCAGCAACATTGAAGGCGATCATCTCTTGCATCACTTCACTGGAGGTCATGAGATGGTAGTTGTGTCTTCCTTGGAGACTCTTCAAGTCAGTAGGCTCGAAGGGCATAAGTGCACTCACATACTTCCTCTTGATCCAAGAATCCTCAATGTGAGAGGCACCAACATTCCTGAAGGCGGTGGCTGTGGATTTGAGTCTTCGATACATGTCTTCATGATCCTCACCATCCTTCATGAAGAAACCTTTGGCCTCATTGCTTAAGGCATCATATCTATTTCTTCTCATACTCTCATTGCCAACGAACAAGTCAATGAGAGCATCCCAAGCTTCCTTGGCGGTCTTGGAGTGCTCAATGTGGGAAAATCCTTTGGCCCCACTCCAAGTTGGATCATGTGCAAGGCAGTCGCATTGAGTTGTCTATTGACCACTTCTCTTCTAGTCAAGTTGGCTGTATCCTCAATTTTGAGTCCTTCTTCAATAATATTCCACAAATCAATGCAAGAGTTGCGCACATGAGATTTCATTAAAACTTGCCATTGAGCAAAATTATGTGCAGCTAACTTAGGTGGGTCGTCTCTATTATTTATATGTGGGTGAGGGATAGGAGGGTCGGGAGAGTACCATCCGGGAACCGCATGGTGCTCTTCCTTCCCATCACCCTTTTTGGTGGTGGAGTTAGTGGAATTATGTTCATCCCCCGCCACTTCCTCCAAAGGCTTAGCCAGAGCATTAGCCTCTGGGTTAGGTGGTGTTTCCTCTTGAGAGGGAGGAGGTGAGGTTTTCTTATCTCTAACAAGTTGCTCAACGAGTTGGCGCAACTGTTGGATTTCGTTGCCCAAGGTAGAGCTCAAGCTTGTTTACATCTTCTTGAGATCTACCATGGTCACCGAATGGCTAGCCTCACTTTCTCCCTCCCCTATGTTGGCGATAATCTCTTAGGAGGTTAAGCCCGAATAAAGAGCCGAGGCTCTGACAGCAATTGAAAGGATCGTATGGGCACCTAGAGGGGGGTGTGAATAGGTGCTACTCCAAGTTTTACTCTTTTTCAATTCAGGGTTTGACACAAAAGGTAAATTCTCTAGATTATGCAACTAAGGTGAATTTACCTATATGTCAACCTAGCACAAGTGCTAAGCAATAACTAGACAAGTAAAGTGCGGTAAAGGATAGAAGTAACCACAGTGGAGCGCTCGGAGACACAAGGATTTGTTTCCCGTAGTTCCTTCCTTTTGAGGGGAAGTACGTCTACGTTTGGAGATGGGGTGGTTTCAAACCATCAACGCCACGATAGGCCTCCCTTGTTGTCCAATGAACCTCACCCCAAGGGGTTCGATTCACCTCTTCCACTATACGGCAACCATCGAGGTGGAAGCCAGCAGCTTTACAACGAGTTCGGGGCACACATCCACAATTTAATTGGAGACTCCCAAATACAAGCAAGTTATCAAACAATCAAAGACAAGCTTGTAATAACCAAATCAAAAGCTAGAGTTTCCAAAGAAACACTAGAGCATGGGGGCCCTCAAGTGAATGAGGGAGAAATGAAGATCTCTCTTGGCGGAGCTGTTGATCAAGCCCTCCTCCTTCGATTCTCCAAAGATCAATGACTTTGGAAGGTTGGACGAAGAGATCTTGTTGATTTGGTGGCTCAAATGGACATAGTGTTCTTGAGGTGGACGAGCAGCTGGAGGAAGGGGATAAGGTCCTCTATTTATATCCCTTCACTCCACTGAACCGTTTTCTGACTGTTTGAGAAAACTCAGACCGGAGACTCTGGTCTGCACACCGGAGACTCCGGTCTACACCGGAGAATCCGGTCAGTCTACAGACCAGCCTCTAGACCATCGAACAGAATGACCTAGCCCTTCTATGAGCCAGGTGGACCGGAGATTCCGGTCCCTCTACAACGGAGACTCCGGACCTGCCTCCGAACCAAGTTCCAGACCACCACACAGTTTGACCCAGACAGGAAACTAGAGCCTCCTCCAGAGACTCCTGGGGAAACTCCAGCCCACATCGGAGACTCCGGTCCAGGCAGACCAAAGACTACGGTCTGGAATTCCCAAGAGTCAAGCAAATATGCAGGGAATGTTTTGCATGCCAAAGGTCCTTTTCATTTTGCAATGTATCAACCTGTAGACAATAGCATATAGTAAAAAGCTCTACTTGTTGTTAACGAACACCAAAAGTGATTATGACAGTAAATGCCCTTTCAATCTTGTCGGCTTGAGTTGTTGGACCAAGGGAACCGGGCTACCCCGAGTCCCTATTCGTTTAGGACTCCAGATGGATCACTTGGGAATCTCGTGAAGGCCAAGGTAGCCTTTACTAAAGACCTTCATCTAGCCCTCTCGGGGAACCCTCTATAGGGTGGAGCGCGCATGATATCTCCCCTCAGGAGAGTCCGTACAAGTGGCGGCCCCTCAGGAGGGTCATGGCGCGCACACCTGCCTTGGTGGAAGGTGGCAACCTGGGCGGTAACATCGGATGCCGACCTGGTACAGTACAAGGGGTTCCGGGTGGTCAAAGGTTCCTCTAGTAAAGGTCCCGACAGGTAAGGTGATGTCTCTCCATTTCAGGTCAAGGGGATAGAAGCTGACGCGCCTCGGGGTTGGACATCATCCATGACCGAAGACACGAGGTGGATGGGCGTCTCCAAGGAGGCATAGGCAGAGTCCACAAAAATTACTCTAGTAGACCAAGACACTAGAGGGCGGCATTGTGGTGACCCTTCCCACCCAACATTCGGGGGGACAAGGTTTGACGCCCCTATATAAGGAGACCTCCTCCTACCCTAGAACAGGTGGATCCTATCGATCTGTAACCTTAGACATTGATGCACGATTGTAACCTCACGAAGAACCACGAGAAATACAACCAAGTAGGAGTGGGTGATTTACCTCCTCACGAGGGTCCCAAACCTAGGTAAAAACCCATATCAACCTCTCTACTGTGCTCGTGCACCGTCGTTTCCACTGTCACTGAGAAGCACGGAATGCGTGCTCATCCCCCTCTCAGACTCAGGGCTTGTTGGACCCCTTGTTCCTTCATGGTACACTTTCTTCGACATTTGGCATGCCAGGTAGGGGGCTGAGGCACGTTTCAGAGGTCTTCCTCGAACTTGGTGGCATGGAGCCGAGCTCCGACACGGGGTCCCAGCAGCAGACCTCCTTGGATGCCACGGCACAGGAGGGCGTGCTACAAGAGGCACGGAGGTTGTTGTGCCACGTCCCAATAGTTTGTAAGCACGCGGCATGGCACACCCGCCACGCCAGGCTCCTAGGCATCCCAAGATACGGCCCGACCCCGATTGGAGACCAGGCCCAGGGGCTGGCGCTGGGACCACCGGGCCGCCGCACCTTGCCAAGCCAAGGCGCGTCGGGTGCCATCACATGCATCTTAGGAGGCTCCCAGACTCCCGCGTCTGGGAGGCAGTTCAAGTAGCTCTTATGCGAGCTCGCGGTGGCAAGGCCCAGCGCTACTGCTGCCCGGCTCGGGTGGTCACAGCACCCGGTCTACTTTGGCACCAATGACCACCCCAACTCCGCCCGCTCGGTGGGCGCCATACCCATGGTATGTTCCCCCACCATCAACGGTGTCGCTCTAGTGAAGACCCTCGTCGACTGCAGAGCCGGGTTGAACATGCTCTCAGAGGAGGCATTTCGGCGGATGCTGGTGCCCATGACTCGTCTATCGCTGGCCCTACCGTTCTTGGGGGTGACGGAAGGTGAGGTTGTGCCCCTTGGACAGATACGGCTCCCTGTCATGTTTGGAATGAGCGACAACTACCGCACCGAGCTCATAAACTTCCACATCGCACGGATCGGCCTACCATGCAATGCCATCCTGGGCTACCCAGCTCTAGCGAAATTCATGGCCGTCACCCACAACTCCTACAACATGATCAAGATGCCGACAGCGCTGGGTGCCCTATCATGATTTGTTGTGATGAGGGGGAAGCCTAGTGATCCCTCGAACAGGCCTACAAGGAGGCGGTGGCCGTCTACCCTGAGGAGCAAGCCAGGTCGGGCGACACAGAACCCCCGTGTGCAAGAAGCCAGCTGTAACGCCCTCGAATCAGCCCTATGCAAGTTTCTGTGATTCTCGCCAAACCCGCATAGAAATGATTCAAAGGTGCCCACTAGGCACTTGCGTGCGGGTGGAGAACGATGTAATACCATTACACAATAGTCCACGATGGAACCCATAGAAACATATATACAACAACGACTCCATGAGTCAATAATACATATATACAGTACAAAGATCCAAATCACCTTGAAAATGATACAACATCTGAGTACAGATAAGATGCAAATGGGGCTAAGAGCCCTGAAGAATAACCAATGGTGTTCATAACCCTGCCCACGCCAAGTCGGAAGGGTAACCCTGCTAACAACATCGATCTCAAACCCGCTAAAACAAAAGGGTTGCAGACAAAAGGAAAAGGAAAAAAGAGAGCGGTCAGTATTGAGGCCAGTACACGACGAGTCTAGAATTCGGTGGATCTCGCCGACATAGGTATAGTGGACTAAAGCGACAACAAAGCATGCACCAAACAACCTATAGAGACTCGATACATCTGTCGGCTATTAGATAGAGGTAACAAAGACCTATGCGGGACCAACCTGATACTAACACCAAACATACCCATCCTGGCATTTCCCCCTCGAGACCAAACGAGGAAGTCCAACCGAGGAACTTAAGTTGGCAGTTTTATAAATTCCATTATAGTTCCAGCACTTACTAGTCAGATATAAATAGCATGAGTCATACTTATATCATGAGTAGTGGGCAGTTTTAGTTAACCATTATGTGGTTGACGAGGGTTTAACTCATAAATGCCCATTGTTATGGATTTAGGTTCGAGGAATTGAGGAGCGCTAGAAGTCTCGATCGGCTAGCAAACAAGCACACAGGGACGCAAAAATGCCCATTGTTTTACCCAGGTTCTGGCCTCGTAGAGGACCCTACTCCTGCTTGTCTGCTCTTGATTGATGATGATCTGAAGGATTACAATGTCGACGATGGTGGTGTCGCGCAGATTGGATGTGACGGGTTTTTTCTAGATCTATTGTGTTGTATCTATTGCGGGAGATCATAGATCTATCTATTGGGGGAGTCGCGATAGCCTTCTCGTTGGACCCTCCTAGCCTTTATATATGTGGAGGCTAGGTCTCAGGTACCAATACGAGTTGGTTACAAGTTAGATTCAAACTCTAGTATTGAGACTTCCTTGTCTTGTGTGTTTGGGAGTCCGTGTCCATATGGGCTTCATACCACTCGAACCGTCGTAGGCTTCATGGACCTTGGCAATTCGTCGAGTGGGCCTTCCATCAGGCCACACCAGGTAGGTTGTAGTCGAGTGCCTATTGGGCATACCCATGTCAGTAACCCCCGAGTGTCCATGCGAATCGTAGTTTCGGGTGGAGACTCAGAAGTCTTGATTTTTCAATTAGGATGTCGGAGTCGATAGTTATATCAAGTGCGAAGAACTTCACCCGAAAGTTCATCGGGTCAGTCGAATTTTTAGTAGTTCATAGGGATGATGGTAAACGTGTCTGGTGTGCTCAACGGATCGGGACCAGTTAATGGCTCTAGGGCAAAAACAACGCCACCTACTAAAACTCGAGTCCCCGGACTCGAATTCAGAAATTGCTGGCGTAATTCGACTCATGCCGCGGAGGCCTTATAGAGTCGAATTTTAGTGTATAAATGTGAGCACTCGACACATCCATCAAGCCATATTCATCATACCTATAGGCACGGATATATCTCTGGTAGTGCGCAGCAGATGCGTTGCTAGGCCTTATTCAGGTATTATCTTCACTCTATAAGCACGACATCCAAATTTTATCATCGTGGAGATGATTCGGGTGGACCAGGAGATGTAATCTCCTTGTAGGGAAAATATGAGGCGGAGTCGCCATAGCATTCGAGTGTGGATGTTACCGACACATAGTACGATGTAAAAATAATCATAGGGTGCGTGACCAGTTCTCCCTATGGGAGTAGCCCCGAAGTGCCTATTCGAGTCATAGACTCGAGTGGGACTATAAGTACTTTGTGACTGCTGTCATCTTTTGCTTGTTTCAGTCGAATATGCTTCCAGCGCTTCCTATGGGAGTAACCCAAAGTCCACAATCGAATCGTAGATTCGAGTGAAGGTTTTTTATGATGCTTGGATATCTTCACAAATTTCTTCGGGTGCGCGGCCAGCATTCCCTATGGGAGTAGCCCCCGAGTCCTTAGTCGAATCGTGGATTCGAGTAAGGATTCAGAGTGTTCCACTTGAAGATCTTGTGTATGCACATTCAGCGCTCCAGTTTGGAGTAGCCCCCGAGTGTCGAGCGGAGTCGTATACTCGGGCAGAGACTCGAATATTATATCTTGTATACATAGTCGACAATCACGCGAGGAGAAACCACTGACCTGGAAGTGCATCGAGTTAGTGTCTCACGCATAAGGATCCAAGAGTCGACGATGTAGTCGGGGTCAACATAGCGGAGCCATGCAACGATTAGCCAGGTGAGTCAACGATGCAGACGGAGTTGACACAGTCATTTCTATCGGGTGCACGACCAACATCGCATGTGTGTAGTATCAAGCGATACAACCATCTGAGGAGTAACACGACTCGGGTCTTGAGTGTATGTCGTAGCTAGTTGTTTTGTCAACTCCTGTTCGAGGACCCGATAGAATAGCTCGACGCAGTCGACATCCTTGTAAGCTGCATAAAACATTAAGAATTGTGAAGTACTTGTATCTTGTAAAGAATATTTGCATGTCGCCTTGTAAAGTAAGATTCTGGTGCCAATCGAGTCATCAATTTTGCACGGTATGCTAGGCCTTATCATTAGTCTGATTTCCCTTAGTCTCAGTACCTTGCCGAGGTACTCGAAGTGTAAAGATTCGACCATCAGGCATAATCAGCTACTCGGGCTATCGCGTATGAGGTGCTCGAGTGCGTGCAATCAATGGCACATTAGGCTACTCGAAGAGGGCGTAGCCCCCAAGTGTTTCGAGTGTGATTAAAGTAAGAAAGAAATCATCTGTGAGTGAAGAACTTAGCATTATGGATAGTTGTCGTGGTCGAAATTGATGCAATCATGGACGCAGTCGACGCGGCAATGGGTCGCGCGACAGAGTTGATGACACAGCAGGTCGGCGGAGTCAAAGACCACGGCGCGTAGCCATAGCCGAAGACCGCAGCAGGTCGCATGAAGGAGTCGAAGCCTCAGTAGGTCAGTTGAGTCGAAGACCGTAATGAGTCACCGTAGCCGAAGGCAGTAACGAGCTTTGTGGCAGGTTCGACAGAGCCACTGAGTGTAGATTCGATGTGGTCGATGTAGTATAGGTGGCATCCGAGAGCCGGTGCGACGAAAGGAATCGATGCGTCAGCAGGTCACCAAAACCGATGGTGGCAGCGGTTTGCCACAACCGAAGATTGTAGCGGGTCACCACGGCTGAGGACTGCAATGTGTCGCTGGAGCCGAACGAGCCCCCGAGTCGCCGAAGCAGAAAGCCACAACGGGTCGCTAGAGTCGAAGATTGTAGCAGCTCGCAGTCACCGGAGTCGAAGACTCAATAGGTCGCCGGAGTCAAAGACCAATGTGGGTCGCTGGATTTTTGTTTGGAGAGAGTCGATGTGGCGGCGGGTAGCGCGGTGGACGAGTAGTCGCAAGGTGGAGACGGAGTCTACATGGTACTCCAGATTGACTGTGTGCTCGTATGGGAGAGCCACGGGTCCATGAAGTTGATTGTATTTGGTGTCGTAAACAATTTCGGAGATCACGTATACTGTCGTGACGAAGAGTAAATTGACCGCAACCGTGTGGATTGAATGCTAGATGAGATCTGGCCGCCATTGATGATGAGGGATCTGAAGTAGATCTTCTTGTCGAAAGTCGACGAATTGTAGATTGCCGGTGATGGGGACGAGATCGCAACATCAGCACTCCCGATCCCCACGGTCTGCGCCAATTGATGAGGGATTAACTCATCAATGCCCATTGTTATGGACTTAGGTTCGAGGAATTGAGGAGCGCTGGAAGTCTTGATCGGCTAGCAAACAAGCACACAGGGAGACTCAAAGTTTTACCCAGGTTCAAGCCTCATAGATGACCCTACTCCTGCTTGTCTGCTCTGGATTGATGATGATCCGAAGGATTACAGTGTCGCCGATGGCGGTGTATGCGTAGATTAGATTTGGCGTATGTGTATGCGAGAGATCGATGTCTAGATCTATTGTCTATTATGGCGACATGGGAGATCGTAGATCTATCTATTGGGGGAGTCACGATTTGTTGTGGGATACCCTTCTCGTTGGACCCTCCTAGCCTTTATATATGGGGAGGATAGGTCTCAGGTACCAATACGAGTTGGTTACAAGTTAGATTAGAACTCCAGTCTTGAGCTTCTCTTTTCTTGTCCGTTTGGGAGTCCGTGTCCATATGGGCATCATACTACTCGAACCGTCATAGGTGTCATGGACCTTGGCAATTCGTCGACTGCGCCTTCCGTCGAGCCACACCAGGTACGCTGTAGTTTGGTGCCTATTGGGCATACCCATGTAAGTGGTAGTTGCAATACTTACTAGGCAGATACAATTAGCCAGAGATATCCCACATCCAGCAGTTGTTGGCACTTTTATTTACTCATTCTGTTGTAGTGAAACTAATTACTAGACATGTTACAGTAAAATTTATAGCACTACTTTAGTTATGGTGGTCTATGATCGAGATACTGTGCTCCAAGTCGTCCATAACCACGGACACGGCTTTCATAAAGTCTTACCCTGCATGGGTGCACAAATAGCAACACACGCACGATCAACCTCGGAAAAACCAAATAAAAACCCAACGAGGATTTCACAACAAAGCAATCACATGATTCATAAAATATTTTAGGGGGCAACCCCAATAAGCTACCCACAACAAAGTTGGCCGGCTCCGAGACGGACCCAGGGTTGGCGACAATGGTTGTAAATGACTCAGAACCCGAAAGTGTGACTGGGCTTGTCGATACCGCGAAAACATTCCACATTCCTAAACAGTACATGCGCTCCACACATAATCATAAATAAAGCAGTAACACATGGCATAAGTACAGGATAGTAATAAATCCCCAAACTAGTTTGTGGCCCAAGAATAAGAAATGAATCGAGGTCTGGCTAAGGGGATTCATGGTCCCACATGCGGATAGTGCGATAGTCAAGGAATGGGTATCAAGTACGTGGGGCCTACGGGACACAAGTGAGTAGTTAAAAACAAAATATTAGCTATTGCCCACCGCTGCCTCTGCATTAGTTATATCTATGCCCATAATTTTAGTTATCAAGTTGAAATTAAAGTCATGTTCATCTCCACCATTAAGCATGTGCCAACCTTCCAACAACGGTGGAACATCAACGACGCGAAGCAGCACCTGAGTAAGCAACTACGACTCGCAAGGCCGACTATCTATCAACCAACATGCAGTAGGATGTGTCCAAGGCAATATAGAGACTGCAGGGAATATAAATGCTACATGGAAACTAAAGCATCGCAACACAGATAGCAATAGATCAGCAAGGTGAAGTAAAGACTATGGAAAATGCTCTCCTGGAAAATGCAGAATAGGTAGAAAGGTGGAAAATGCTCTCCTGGAAAATGTGGCCAAAGGTTCCTTATCCAAAGAACTGGTCGATACTCGCATTAACTCAATGGCCTAATCCGCAAAGAAGCAAAGCACTAAAAGAAACATCGGATGCACTATTTAATACTATGGCAGAAGATCTGGCATGTTCATGATATGATACATGACATGGCAAAGATGCGATGCAATTAGGCAATATTAAGCGGAACCGAGGTCCTAACAATTAATTAGAAGGTTTATGTTGTTTAGATACCCCGCAATTTAAATGTTGTCTTAACGAGACAAAACATGGCATTGGTTTGCTACACAAATTTAAATGGAGCCAATATAAGACTAAAATAGTCGGCATATAGTCTCCATATTTAATTATGAGGTGAATCGACAATGTACCCCAAAAAACCACAATATGTATGCAATCATGAACAATTTAATATGCAACAAATATATATATATCATATATTATAAAAATAGGGGTCTCAGGTATGGGTCACACATTAGGTGTCAAAGATCTTGGGGGTCTTGGGGTTTCCGGAATCAGATCCGGGATCGGTCTTCGGGGTATCAGCCATCGGATCCACTCTTCGGTTTTGGGGTCAGGGTTTGGATGTGTGAAGGAGAACTCGGGGTCTTCGGGTCTGTGTGGGTGATCTTGGGGTTCCGGCTGTATCACGCACGACGATCTCGACAAAACAAAACACCGGAAGGATGAAGATCTTGAGTAGAATACACATGCATCAACATCTTAACTTCACTGCGCCTAGTCGTGCCCGACTCAGTCACGTGCATCAAACATAAGCACTTAGGAGTGACAACACACCCAAACAGGACGATCCTCTGTACAATAACTGCAAAGTAATGCTACACCTACGGTCAAGTTTTACGGAAACATGATTCACGATCTTGACACAGTACGTAGGGGTAGAAAAAACAAACCGCTCCGATTTTCATGGAAGGGATAAAATCTCAGCAAACCAATTTCAGCCACGTCAGTCCGTAGCCTTTCCGTAAGGCAATCAATCCGTAAGTCTAGGATTATTGATATCTATAGCAGGGTGTTCCTGCGGGGCTGCGTGTTGCGTCGGCGGCTTGCAAGAGCTCGAGAAGAGGAAGGTCTTGGAGATCGAGACGGTGACGCTGGAGAAAGGACAGTGGCGCGCGCGAGCTCGTGGGAGCGACCAACAGCAGGGGATGAGGCGCAGGGGCTCGCGGACAGTGGCGGGGCTCTAGCCGGAGGCGAGGAGGGCGAAGTGGCGGTGCACGTGAAGCCAAGGACAAGTAAGAGGACCGCGGGTGACTACTGATGAGGGCGTCCGCAATGGCACGACGGCGAGCTGCTCTGTGCTGAGGAGGAAGGAGAGGCCGGCAACGTTGCTCGCTACAGAGGGAGGCCGGTGCGAGCTTGATGCGGGGCGGCTAGGGGCGGAGCTCTGCGGGGCCACGCGGCGAGGCGACGGCCGATGAGGGGCACGCGGTGGTGGCGCATGAGCAGAGAGGACGTCAGGGATGGGGGCTGCAGAGGTGCTGCGTCGAGGGAGTCCGGTGACACTTGCAGAAGCGGAGCGAGGTGAGGTCGGGTCAAGAGGAGGGCGACCGGCGGCGCTAGTGGGGTCGGCCGGAGGAGCACGATGCAGGAATAGGCGAGCAACGGCAGCGGTTGGTAACGAGGCAGGCAAAGACAGGGTGTGGATCGAGCAGGGGAGGGGAGGCCACATCGGGAGGAAGGAGGTGGGGATTGCGGGAGCGGTCTCGCTAGCAGGGGTGGGGCTGGGCTGCAGAGCGGGGTGGGGCCAGGATCGGGGCAGTGGGAATTGTCGGCTTGTCGCTAGCGGCCGCTGGGTAGCATGCGGGAAGCAGTCAGCGGAGCGGCGAGCGTGCAGGGTGACGTGCACGTGTTGGGGCCACGAGGCGGCAGCAGGTGTGGGTTTGGGGTTGGGGCAGGTGGGATTAGGGTTAGGGTTTGGAGGTGGCCGGCTAGGCTTTTCGGCCTGGCTGGCTGCCTCCCAAAAATAATATAAGTTTCATTTATTTATTGAAAAGACTTTTGTAGTTACTTTTTAGATAAATAAAAATATTCAGGTGAATCTAGAGTTTTGATTTGAAATAAAGAGGAAGGATGTTCAGAAAACAAAGATAGGCGTTTAGAAAATAGTTTTAGGCAAATCATATGCATGCAAATATGAATATGCTCAAATGCAATGTTGCATGATGACATGAGCATGCATTTATGATGATGCACCAAACAAAAAACACAGCGATTTTCTGAGGTCTCGCTCAACCCCATCGTCCTGAGGGTTACCATCAACATTGGGGCACACCTCATGGCGGAGGAGGAGCATGGACTCGTCACTTTCCTGCGCATGAATGCATACATGTTCGCCTAGACCCCGCCAGACATGTCTGGTGTGCCTCGAGAGTTGATCGAGCACAACCCGACAGTATGTCCCTCGGTGGGCCTGGTAAAGCAAAAGGTGATGCAGCAATCGGTTGAGAAACAACAATTCATCATCGTCGTGATGGAGAATATGGTCAAGGCGCACCTCGTCCGAGAGGTCCTCCATGCAGATTGGTCGTCCAACCCGGTTGAGGTTCCAAAGACCACTAGAGGGGACGACTTTTCATCGACTTCACATATCTCAACAAGGCGTGTCCTAAGGACCCATTCCCGCACCCCAGATCGACCAAATAGTGAACTCAACGGCGGGTTGTGACCTGTTGTGCTTGTTAGACGCCTTCTCGAGTTATCACCACATCAATATGGCCCCGGGAGTACGAGGAGAATACAACTTTCGTCACCCCTTGCGTAGTGTACTGTTACACCTGCATGCCATTCGGCCTCAAGAACGCCGATGCCGCCTTCTAGAAGCTGATGCGCATCGCCCTAGCATGTAGATGGGAAAAAACGCGGAGGCCTACGTTGACGACATCGTGGTCAAAACTCGCAAGAAGGACACGCTAGTAGCAGACCTGGCGGAGACCTTTGACAATTTGTGCAGGGTGAACATCAAGATCAATCCTGCCAAGTTTGTGTTCAGGGTCCCATAGGGTAAGCTCCTCGGTTTGCTTGCGTCAGACTAAGGCATCGAGGCAAACCTAGACAAGTTTCGGGCCATTGAGGAGAGGCAGCCACCCAAGCGGCTCAAGGACATGTATCACTTGGCGGGATGCATAGCGTGTAGAATTTCCGCAACAGATAACAAAAAAATTACTATGCAGAACACCCTGAATGCCCAAGGATCTATCTAGAAGTAATGGAGGAAGACATCGATAATGTACCCTTAAAGACCATGAGAGCGTTACGCTCATGCAGGAGCGTGGATGATGTAGTCGTACCCGTCCGACCTCAAGGTCGCGAAGCTACACACATCACCCCTTGTCCAGGTCCTTGCATGATGGTCGGTCGCTGCAAGTGCAGCTCCCCTATGTTATCACACACATACAATGCAATACAACGAATCCTGAATTTCTTGATCCCTGCCGAGGTTGTGGAAGTAGACCTCTTGGCGGAATCCCTGCAGCACAACGGCATGCCACATATGCGTTGACTTTGCGTGTACAGTTCTTTCCCTGGGACCGTGCCACGGCAAAGGCAACTAAGAGAGAGGGGGATTTTCTCTTAGGAAAAAAGCCTTGGAGAATATCGGTTGGTGTGTTTAATCTCACCCATGGGAACCCCTTTATATAGGAGGAAGCGGCGTACCCTTCCCAAATGTCTAGCCAAGTGGGATTAAATATTGGCAAAAGATTAAGGGCAAAAGGGAGTTGGCTGGTTGGGCTAAGCTGGGGCAGCCGGGTGGGCCAACCCGCAGTAGTACACCAAGAAACAACATCAAATAGAAGTTGCCACTGGGCAGCCTGGGTGGGCCCTCTCTTGCACGGCCCACGACCAGTAGTAGGAAACAAAGTAGTGGCTGAGGCAGCCGGGTGGGCCAGCCTTGCGCCCCGTGGCCTAGCAAGTTCGCATGCACACATGGAAACAAGCGGCGGCGGCTACCTATCCCGGGTGGGTCAGCTCTCCCGTGTAGCCAAGCTCACATGCGGCGGTGGCCAGCTGTGCATGGCCTAGGTGGGCCGGCTTCTCCCACCCGTAGCCTTCTAGCTCGACTGTCCCGCTCGCCCGCCTGGCTCCCCCACGTGCCCACGTGGGCCTGGGTTGAGCAGGCCCGGTGCGGCGGTCGGTAGCTACTGGTGCCCCGCGCGGCGCGCACTAACTGCCGCCCACGTGGGTGTGGGCTGGTTAAACCACCCCCTTTTTCTCTTGCTGTTTTTCTTCCTTTTCTTGCGGCTTTCTCCTGGGCCAATTTCCTTCGGGATTTTTGCCTAATGAGAAAGTTGCTTTATAAATTTGAATTTAAATATTTATTTAGTATAAGTTAATTCATAATAAACATATAATAAATGCATATTATAAATTGCCATTTATCGGCAACTCCTTTTGGCCTTTTTCCTTTCCTTCTTCCTGCGAATGACTTTGGATCTGCCAGAACGATTCTGGTTTCTCTCTCTTTCATGATTCCATCTTACAGGAGGATCTCCAAGCATCATATCTCCCTTAAGCGTGTTTCCCTACGGTTCGGGAATGCAATAGACATGATCTCTATCAATGATCCACAACGGGACCGAGATGCCCATGTTGACCCCTATGCACTCCACAAATCACCATTGTGTCAAACCTGAAACGATATGTCCAATTCCCTTGGTTATGCGATACAAGACTTGTCTGAGATCTAATCATCGTAACATGGATGTAATTCACCGAGTGGGACCAGTGTATCTTCCACTCATACTTGAGAACAAATCTCGACCTTGATGCATAATGCATCTACTTGGCCCTTTGGATACTTGAACACACCTTTATGATCACCATTTAACTGAGTGACATTTAATGCTATCTAAGCAATCCTCCGATAACAGTGATTTATATGATCTCACAGTCTAAGGATTAGGACACTCCGTTTTTGACAATTACAACATGAACTAAGTGACATGATCATGTTGCAACAATCATTGGTTGGAAATGTCCATCACATCATTCCGGATGATATGACTTCATTGTCAGTTGGCTTTCTTTTCATAGCACCATGATAAGGAAAGCTTGATCATCATCTGACCAATGAACTAGTTGAATAGAGGCTACTAGGGATCTAGGTTTATTTATATACCACACATGTATAAATGATTCTGATTGATACAGTTATAACATGATATAAAAAGATTATGAACTAATGAGATATGACAATAAAACCCTTTTATTATTTGCCTCTAGGGCATATCTCCTTCAGTCTCCCACTTGCACTAGAGTACAAATAATCTAGCTGCATTTTTGCTACTAATCATAAACCATATCTCATATGTGTTTTATTGATCATGCTTTCTCATGGAAGACTTCCTGTCCAAAATCTATTCCACTAGATTCATAAGGTCCTATTTTGCAAATCATTAATGTAACTATTTTGACATTAACAACATTATATAATGTGTTGTATCATTTTGGTGACAAAGTGAGACTTCTATTTTCTAGTACATACAATGACGATCTATCAGTCAATGGAACTTTCAATATGTCATGTATAGCTATAAAACACACTTAGTTGAAAGTCAAACTTTCTACCTAAATTATACTTGCTAACACTAAAGTATTCTGATAAAGGTGTGTAAATTTGAATCAAAGTGCAATACTTTTACTTTGACGTCCAGCCATGCTTTCGCTGCATTCAAACTTAACTCTATTTCAGTGATTGACTCAGAAATCACTACTGGATCTTTGTTCTTTTCAAAGAAGAACATGGTCACATCATGTCAAGTATAAACAACATGGGTTTTACCTTAGAAAAACTATGGCCAAGGCATAGTTGATGCAATGCATCCTTTTTCCTTGTTTTAACTATCATCGTAAATACCATGTCTTTACTTAGATGCTTCTCCTAATCTTTCAACTAAGAACAATTCTTTGCTTGAATACATTCTGAATTCTCTTCAGAATCTCAACTAGGTCCTTCTAAACTAATTTCAGCATTCTCCAAGCATTTTGACATTTAATGTTCATTAAACATCTTAATCTAATCACATAGATCCACTATATTTAATTTAAGTTAAATTTCATTCATCCAAACACATTGTTCACTAATACGTCAATTACGTATTCAAGAACATTTTGTTGCTCCCATTCAAATGTTTCATCAATATCTGATATTCTAGGATGTCACTCATCTCCCACTCAAATATGTTATCCACATATTTTGTTTGGAAAACTTCTTAGCTCCAACTCAACTTGCTGACTCTTCTTGATAATTTTGGCAAATCCAAAATTCTTTGATCTTACATCAAATCAAGAATTTTCTGCTACAAGATTTAGACATTCCAGATTGGTCAGAAGTTCCTTGTTGTACTAGTTACAACCTTTTCTTCATACTTCTGAAGAATTTATAGTTTTGATCAGTCCTTTCCTAACTACATGAATATGTGTCATTTCTTGTACTTAGATCCATCAATATTTCTTTGTAGTTCATAGGTATGTCTTATTCCAATAATAGGACAAGTGAATCAAGAATGGAATTCTGCAAATGGTAGAACAAATTCTTGAATCGTACTTTCAAAGTATTAGTAGAAACTTATGCTTACACTTTATTCCCTTCCACTAACACTTCTATAAAAAAATTCTCAAAGAAGAACCTCGCTCAGACAATACAACCTTTATCTTCTTCGGGTATTAGTTTGGAATTTGCATTCATAGTCTTACTAAGAATGTACCACAAAGACTTTACTATTCGCAACAATCTCGAGCTATCGAAATCTCTAGAAACTCGAGCTTGCCATATCTCATATGGTGTTGTTTCTGCAAATCTTTAGATGTTCCTAATACTTTTGAGTGTTTACTAATTCAATCTCTAACTCCAATTCCTAACATTAAACCATCCAAGATCATTTGTACCATATGTATCTTATACACTATGATTATAATGTATTAGACATATCAATACTATTTGATTAGTCCAATCACCATAATTCGTGGAACTGTTTTTCACAAGTCCCTTATATGCCAATTTTCTATTAACTTGAATTCGAAATCACTTGGATCAAATCACAAAGACTTTGGAATTCTTGTTAATCTTAAATCCAATTCATTTTGAAATCATTTGAATAATTCAAAAAGTTTCAAACTTGTGTTTCATTAAGTAAATACACATATTATCTTAAAATCACCATGAAGTTTACAAAATAATGATTTTCACTATCTATTGAAAGTGCAATACATCGTAAGTATAAAATTAAACACTTCTTCACATATCACCGGTTTACTAGAATGCAAAGTTTTAGTCATTCTACCCAACGAGGCATGGTTTTGCAAAGTCTCTAGATCGAATATCTAAGACCCCGATCTTCATTAATATGAAAAACGTGCAATAAACACAATGACTTTAAACAATATTGTTATTCAATATTTAAAGTTGAATATATTTTGGAAAATTTCATAAACATCCTTTTATCAGATAAATACTAGAATAACTTGTTTATCCCAATGTGAATCATAAAAGAGATCATTCATAAAAACAGAACAACTAAATTGTTTCTTATAAATATGAATAACCGTCTCGTGATAAGTAAGACACCGTAATAAGTTTCACAAACTTGATTACAAAGCTTTTATTCGAATCTACTAATCTAATGATAAACTTCAAGAGAAGGAGTGTCGTCGGCCATCAACTATCTTTCTTACCCTCATCATGCCATCAGCGCCTCGTTCCATTCTGTAACTCTTCCACAGAGGGTCATGTTTTCTATAAAACAAGATTAAATATCCAATACTTGAAACCTGCATAAGCATTTCATCGAAACATTTATTACTTGTATATCACATATACACTTTCCGTTGACGATGATCCCATCTTTTGGGTTCGACCTTGGCAAAGGTATCGCGGCGATCATGAAGAGTCGTATCTTCTCTACCATCGGATTCATTAGGGAAATCTTCTAGGGGTTCACAAAGGATATAGAGGAGATGGTTTTCTACGAGGATCCTACTTAGGCGTTGGTATCAGTCGATGAAATACGAACCATCTAACTTAAGTTTATTCCCGTTCATTAATGGACAAAAGATGTCCTAAAGGGAAAGCCCATAATCTACAAGACATTTGCAAGAAGGACTTAGACCAAGTTCATAATATGGAGTTAAAATGAACTCCCACTTAAACTATCAACCCTAAAGACAATTTAGTGATTACACGACCCCTTTTCACCACATCATCCCCGATCTTCACACCCTTTGATGTGGCTTCTAGGGTGGATTATATCAGTCGATCACATCATCCATGTGACTCGTGCTTGATCTTTCGATCATTGTGTCCTGAGGCCATGTCTGCACATCCTATGCTAGCCAACCCAACCATAGTGTTTTTGCTGTGCATAAATGGCTTGCACCCACCATATGCGAACACAGATATGTGTGACACCCGATCGTCACGACTTGACTCATATCGGATAAATTTTCTTGGTGGTTCACACTAATGGGAGAACAATTTTGTTGGTATTTAATTAGGGATCATCCTATTTAAATGCTACCGTTGTGTATCTAATACTAGAACTCAAACAAGATGCATACAAAGGATTAAATTATAGCTAATCAAAGTGTAACGTGACATGGTTGTCTTCCTGCTCCATGATCTCCATCAGGTGCTCCGGTTTGGCTTCAAGTCCATGATTCTATCGGTCTTGTCGTTCATCTTCACAATGACTACTACTATACGACTTAGTAATAGGAAAAGTAAACTACCTTCCCTTTTCATGACTTACAACCATATCACATCACAAAGCCTTCCCTGCAACATAAGTTAGATGCCTCTACTCTATCTATTGCATATTTTACGTGGTTCTTTAGGCTTTCGCAACAAAACCATTTCTACCTACGACCTTCCAACTAGAACATGGATACAATAGTTGTCTCTACTACACCCCTTTTGGGACTTTCCATTGTAGATGCCATATCAAATACTTTGAGAGAGATAGACACCCGCTAGACACTTATACGGTAAAAAAGACGTATGGCTAGCATGGAACCATTCTCTCATAGGATTACATGTGATGTTGGTCCGGGCCGCTTCATCCCACAGTACCGCGATATAAACAAATACACATGGGAAGGTAACAACTAGGGCATCAATGCACACACTTTGCATGTGTCTATCCTTACTAGCATACTAACCATATATTAGGCTCTAATACCACTATAGGATTTCCACAGTAGATAACAAAAAATTACTACACAAAATGCCTTGAATACACAAGGATCTATCTAGAAGTATTGCACTAACAGAGGAAGATAGAGGAAATGTACCATTGAAGACCGAGAGAGAGTTACGCTCATCCAGGAGCGTGGATGATGTAGTTGTACCTGTTCGACCTCAAGGTCACAAAGGTCCTCACACGTCACCCCTTGTCTAGATCCTGACACGACGGTCGGTCGCTGCAAGTGCAGCTCCCCCGAGTTATCACACATGCGGTGCAATACAACGACTCCTGAACTTCTTGATCCCTAGCGAGGTTGTGGAAGTAGACCTCCTAGCAGAATCCCTGTAGTACAATGGTGTGCCACAAATGTGTTGGTTTTGTGCATACAACCCTTTCCTCGGGACCGCGCCACGGCAAAGGCAACTGAGAGAAAGGGGGGGTTTTCTCTAAGGAAAGAAGCCATAGAGAATATCTATTGGTGTGTTGAATCCCACCCATGGGCACCCGTTTATATAGGAGGAAGGGGGCGTAACCTTCTGAAATGTCTAGGCATGTGGGAATAAATATTGGCAAAATATTAAAGGCAAAAGGGAGCTGGCCGGCTGGGCTAAGCTAGGGAAGCTGGGTGGGCCAACTCGCAGCAGCCCAACAAGTAACACCATCAAACAAGAGTTACAACTGTGCAGCCCGGGTGGGACTTCTCTTGCGCGGACCATGACCAGCAACAACAAACAACGCGCAGCGGCTGAGGCAGCCGGGTGGGCCAGCCTCACGCCCCGCAGACTAAAACGCTCTCCCCCATGCGCGACAGCAAGCGACGGCGGCTGCCTGGCCCGGGTGGGCCGACTTGCCCGCGTGGCCAAGCTTGCACACGGCGCCGATGGCCAGCTGAGTGTGGCCTAGGTGGGCCGGCTTCTCCCGCTCGTGGCCTGCCAGCCCGATTGGCCCGCCCACCTGCCTGGCTCCCCGCGCACCCACGTGGGCCGGTCTTGAGCAGGCCATGCACGATGGCTGGTAACTTCCGCTGCCCCGCACGGCATGCACTAACTTCTACCCACGTGGGTGTGGGCTGGTCAAACGAGCCCCTTTTTCTTTTGTTGTTTTTGTGCCTTTTCTTGCGGCTTTCGCCTAGGCAAATTTCCTCCGAGATTTTGGCCTAATGAGAAAGTTTCTTTAGAAATTTGAATTTAAACATTTATTTACTCTAAGTTAATTCATAATTAACATATAATAAATGCATATTATAAATTTCCATTTATCCAGAACTCCTTTTGCCCTTTTTCCTTTCCTTATTTCTCTAAATGACTTCAGATCTCCCCAGAACGATTCCGATTTATCTCTCTTTCATGATTCCATCTTATAGGAGGATCTCCAAGAGTCGTATTGCCCTTAAGTGTGTTTCCCTACGGTTCGGGAATGCTATAGTCATGATCTCTATCAATCATCAACAGCGGGACTGGGATGCCCATGTTTACCCCTATGCACTCCACGAATAACCATCTTCTCAAACCTGAAATGATATGTCCAATTCCCTTTGTTATGCGATACCTTGTTCAGTCTCGTTTCCCACTAGTACTGGTTTACTCGTTCCCGTAAAATTCCATCCCCGTGACCTAGTCATGTGTTGCACAACATGGATGTAATTCACTGAGTGGGCCTAGTGTATCTTCCCGTCACATAGGAGAACAAATCCTGATCTTGATGCATAATGCCTCTACTTGCCGCTTTGGATACCTGAACACACCTTTATGATCACCGTTTAACTGAGTGACGTTTGATGCTATCTAAGAAATCCTCCACTGACAGTGATTGATATGATCTGATGGTCTAAGAATTATGACACTCTGTTTCTGACAATTGAAACATGAACTAAGTGACACGATCGTGTTGCAACAATCATTGGTGGGAAATGTCCATCACATCATTGCAGATGATATGACTTCATTGTAAGTTGGATTTGTTTTCATAGCACCATTATTAGGAAACCTTGATCATCATCTGACCAATGAACTAGTTGAATAGAGGCTACTAGGGACCTAGTTTTGTTTATATACCACACATATATCAATGCTTCCAATTGACACATTTATAGCATGATATAAAACTATTATGAACTAGTGAGATATGACAATAAAACCATTTTATTATTTTCCTCTAGGGCATAACTCCTTAAGCATCCCTTAGGAGGTTCATTTCCAAGCTCGGCAAAAGGCATTGCCCTTCTTCAATATCATGAAGTGATCTAGCAACTTCTAGTGGATCCTAGAGGCGGCCGAGCCCTTCGAAGCCCTTAAGAGATACCTCACCAGCGGGCTTGTTAGTTTGTGGCCCCAAAGGTGTTTAGCGAGTGCATTGCAGGGTCTGAATTGCTTGTAATCTCGCGGAGGGGCCATAGTAGCTTCGACAATTGCCTAGATGGACCAAATGGTGGTGAATACCAATCTAACAGGCAACAGTTGTTTGCACCAGGCGAAATACGGTTGAACTCAAATACCGCCATTAGGTCAACTCTTCTTGGCCTGTCCTATCAATATTCCTCGTTATCCTTTGCAGTCATAGACTAGTTTACCTATGCATGGACCAGATCTACTTCTCTGCTCTGCTCTTCTCCCCTTCTCCCCTCCCCATAACTTTTGCTCAGCTCCGGTTGCTTGTCTCATATCGGAGCTTGCACCTGCTCTCCTTGCATCCCCGCCATGTCCATTCAACCTCCCACGCCCCTAATCGAAGCTTGTAGCCATCGCCATCGCATCATGGGCCATATCAAAGCTTCGCATCCCCGGCCTAGTCTCTCACCTCAGGCTAGTCCTTCTCTCACGGCGAAGCGCGTCCTGTCGGGTGATCCTGGCTGGCGACATGCCTCGGGCGGTTGCGTGCTGTTGTGCACCCTTGGCATGGTAGCCTTGGCATAGAAGTCGACGACCACACTCTCATGGCCACCATGATAGGCATCCTTCCCTCCATGTCACCGGCAGACTTGCTATTGGCTTTCAGGTGTCATTTTGGGATCAGACAAAATGTGGTCAAGATTGAGGTATGCATGCCGCCATTCAAATTTTTTTCCGATTCGAGCAGAGCTCAGACATCGAGCGTGTTCTACATTCTTCCCATTCTTTTGACTGCTGCGGGGAGAAAATGAGCTTCATGCATTGGCATCACGCATGTGGGTGGGACGATCGCTTGGGGCAGCTTTGTTTCTTCTCCAAACTCGACTTTTACGGCCTCCCATTGTATGCTTGGGAGCCGGAGGCCCTCAAGCGGGTCGTCAATAGCCTTGGTGGCGAGCTGGTGGAGATTGTGCCACCGAGCGACAGATGGATCATCGAGGTAAGGACGTGGCTGAAAGATCCAGACAATGTTCCTAAGATGTAAGAGGTGGAGATTCCAAGTAGGGCACGATGACATCTTATCTAGAAGCACCCAATCATCCTGCACCTGGAGGAGGTTCTGGAATCGGTACATGCCATTCAGGACCCTGACGAGGCGGCCAGAAAGTGTCCTCGCCGCCTGAAGTGTTGTCCTAGAAGGATTGATGGTATGGGACCACCACCGTTTCACGACGACACACATAGTTTTGGTGGGGGAACTGGGTATGGACAAGCTGGTGGTTCTGATTTCCCTCGAGCGAGGACATAGCTCTAGTGAATTGGTGTAGTATGTCTGGCTACTAGCTAATGAATTTTTTAGTATGGAGAGTGGAGCAGGTAGTTAGCCTAGACTAAAACCATGTCATAGTTTGAATTTATGTAGTATGTGTGGCTAATGAATTTGAAGTATATCTGTCTAATGCAACTGTATTGAACACCATGCTTTATAATTTCTATGAATAAATAAGGACCACCTCCTAAAAAGAGGGTGGACTAGAAACGAGCAATGTCAATTCTGTGGTTGCCAGGAAAATGTAGTTCATCTCCTCTTCAAATACAAGGTAGATAGATTATTTTGCCAAGTGATGAACGATCCGGAGGACAATAAATGATTCTTGTTTCAAATGAAGATTTCTTGATGACCCTTATAACATTGTCTACTAGTTTTGTAACATGGTGAACTGCAGGACCATTTTACAGAAAACACAACACAAATAAATAATGGGGTTTTATAGGACCGTATCCTTAGATCAAACCCCGTAATTGCGACTGTGCCACTAGGACTCAGTTTGTTGGGAGGGTCAAGTTCAACCTGGCCATGCCTGCAAGATAGTGTCTTCAGATTGATCCAATTCCAATGAAAATGCAAACTATTGTGTCCGAATTGCTTGACTATAATATTTACCGAGGTTTGTTCGAAAGTATCCGTGATTTTGTATGAAACATGCATGAATAAACCATGCAAAATTAGGACATAAATGCTGTCTGAATTTTTTCTACCTGGGATAAATATGGCAGTTAACTGGATTTAACCATGAGTAGTAATTGAATAAATAGATACTTGAGAGGATTTGTTTACATCAGTAGTAGTTCCATACAAAAGGGTGTGACAGCTGCACAAAAGTGGGCTAAACTACTAGTTTCATAACAATGCGTCAGCATTCCATCTACAAAAGCCATTCTTTAGTCTGAACTTAACTATTCTTAACTGAAGAAGATGCAGATATCCACTAGAAAAGTTGGCTGGCCAATTGCCTTGAGAGTACGTAAGTTCAATGATCATTCAACCCCAACTAATCTTTTTCCTTCCCGCCAAACTTCAAGAGATCTGTATCATTCATGCACGTGCTCTCTGCTTGAACCAGTCCTAGTTCAGTATGACCATCCGCGCAGCCGCAACGATATCTTTGAACCTGAAATCTGGCATCTCATGGGAGGGATCGTAGGTATGTGTGAATCGGAACCTGAATTTTGGTGCTGAGTTGTTGCCTGCCATCGGCTCCAGCTGTCGAACAATCCAACCGGCTGAGTGTAGACGGATGGTAGCCGGCACGGTCTAGCCTCCAATGGTGTGTTGGATGGATCTTCTTTCCCGCAGACGGCACATTCCTAGCCCATCACTATGGTAAGGTCGCCCGTGCCGAAGCATGGACGCGAGATTTTCTAGACCTTGGCGCTGCCCTGTTCGAGGGTTTGTACCCTTGGAGGCACGCTCCATGAACAATTTGAGATGTACCTTGTTTCCCCTACGTAGATCACACCATAATTCTGTCGTACGGTTTCTCCACAAAGATGGCTTGGCCCTGCTCGCTACCGCTGCCACTGCCGCTGATGCAGCACATTGTGCGAAATCATCCGCCTGGGATGGCAATGGAAGACCTGCCTTGAAGTAGAGCTTCATGGACTTCCTTAGAGGGTAAAAATACCCAAGTTTTGGTGGCGGCCAGGGTGGCAGCGGCGGCCGCTTTGGCATGGCCATATTACCCTAGATGGTGCATTAGGGCGGATCTGCACAAGGGGAAGTGGGGTTAGTCGGAGAAGGGGATTGATAGTAGGTGTGGAGTCTGGGCACACGTGAAAATAATCCTCTCCTATTTTCTGAGAGGGTCATAATTCAACACTCATTGCACTAACCGCTCAATCTTTATTTCCCTTCCCAGCATAAGTGTGCGTATATATTAAAAAGATCGGTCGTGGCTACCCACCGGATCGGGCAATGTACCAGGATAGGTAGGAGACCAAACAAACCGGGTTACATTTTAAATATATTTACGACTATAGTCTTATGTTTACACGATATTATTCCTGTGCCACTACGAACCATCGAATTGTAGCAACACCATCAGAAACAGGGCACAACGTGGCATGTTTTCTGACTAGTGGACCCGCCACCTCCACCATCGACGGCACACATCCCAGGTTCAAGGACTAGTGCCCCTAGTATTATGCAATTTTCCTTATTTTGTCGCTCCTAGATCCGCTCCTCTGGTCCTCCACCGCCACTCTGTTCTGTCGTGCACAACTCTCTTCCTCCCCTTTGTCCATCATCCTCCCGCCCTCCCCTCCCCTCCCTGCCCTATGTCCTTGCCCTGTCTCCTTGCTACCGTCCACCACCCAGGCTCATCTAAAAACGAAAACCAAGAGTCGGGCATTGGGTGAGGCGCCCAACAACGCTGGTGATCTAGATCCCTCTCAGAGATGGATCCTGTGTGGCTGAAGAACACATAGATGGGTCATGTTTGGCTGGAGACCACGGAATCTCCTTCAAGTTCGGAGAGCACAAAGGAGAACGGAACAGGGAAGACGAAGCGGTGTGAAAAGTGTTGGAGGTCTGGAGCCCGGTGAAGGTGTCGTACATCCTCCTTGAAGGGTAAGAACTGTAATTCCTTCTCGGTGTTTCCCAATTAGCGTTTCTAGTCCCGTGGTGATGGCGAGGATATGTGTTGGTAACCACATGACATCTGTCCAGCTTGTCCTTAAGCATGATGCTTTGTCAAGCGAGCATGATGACATTGAAATGGGTGGCGGTGCGGATGATTTTGTGCTCGAAGATGTTGACGATGATGAGAAATCATATCCAGACAGGGCTGCTGGCCCTGTTAGGATGGAGAGTAGGGAATATTTGGTTGATTCAAACTTTGAGCTTGACTATGGGACTGGTGAGGAAGAGGAATGTGAAGATGTGGAAATGGGACGCATATATGATGACGAATATGAGCATAGACCAGTGATACACTTTGATAGGGACACTCCTACAATTGATGAGGGGACTGTTTTTAGACCGTGGAGAACTGCAGATATGCAGTCTCTACCTATGCAATACATGTTGGGTTTGAATTTATCATTGAAAAGTGCGACCAAAAGAGATTTAAGGTGCATTTTAGTGAAATTAATGTGTGTAAATGGAGATTGAATGCATCTCCAATGCAGGGTGGACACCATTTTAGGTTACAATAGCTACATTTAGTTTCAGTCTTTCTCATATTTATTCTTCTGATATGTCCTCTAATTTATTTGGATTCTTATTGAATGCAGATCAAGGTAAACATGAAGAAACACAACTACCCTAATACTTCTTTAAGTGATAAAATTAGACCGACAACAACCAAGTGGATTGCTTCTACTCTACTTGATTAGGTGAGGTTGGATCATAACATTGGACCTACTGAATTCAGAACAGAGATTAGCAAAAAGTTTAACGTTCTGATTCCTTACCACATAGTCTTTGATGGGAAGGAGATGGCTCTAGACTTTATTCAAGGCACGTGGAATGAAAGTTTTCACATGTTTTATAGTTTCAAAGCTGAGGTAGAGAAAACATCGCCTGGTAGTGTTGTTGACATTGATGATGAGGTTGTGAAAGGAATAGAAAAGGTCTCAAGGGGGGTCACGTATAAGAAGGTAGATAAGAAATGCTTCAGAAGATGTTTTGTCTACGTGAAGGCATGCTAGAAGGGGTTCCTAGACGGGTGCATGCCATACTTGGCAATAGACGCAACTTCTTTAACAAGAAAGTTTAGGGGACATTGATGTCTACGCACTTCTATTCTTGTAGACAGTTGTTGGGCCTCCAAGTGCAGAGGTTTGTAGAACATCAGCAAGTTTTCCCTTAAGTGGATCACCCAAGGTTTATCGAACTCAGGGAGGAAGTAGTCAAAGGTATTCCCTCTCAAGAAACCATGCAATCAGGATACAAGAAGTCTCTTGTGTCCCTAACACACCCAATACACTTGTCAGGTGTATAGGTGCACTAATTCGGCGAAGAGATAGTGAAATACAAGTGGTATAGATATAAGAGAACAGTGCCAGAAAGTAGCTTGGTGGCGTGGAAGAGACTAAATGCAAACTGAAATAAAGATAGCAAGAAGCAAGCATGTAACAGATCTAATTGCAAACGGTGTATCAATGCTTAGAAACAAGGCCTAGGGATCATACTTTCACTAGTGAACACTCTCTTATAAATATCTTCTCTTTATGATACTACTCTTAACTACTCTCCGGTTGGACACTCTAATTCATGGTAGGGCTATAACAGCACACCTCAAAGTAAGTCTTTCCCATCTAGAAAACCCCACACTGTCACCTTGAGCACTAGATGGTTCCAACAAAGACCACAATTTCATAGAGACATCCAACTCCAAATATAACTCATAACAAGTATTTGTAATCTCTAGCCTAAGTGCCACCATGGTGTGCATGTTGTCACTTTCACACACATGGGGAGATCAGAGACCTATTAAAGCACTTGAGTAGCAAGGTAGATCTACTTGATTACAAAGCTCATGATCACACTATGATCATGCATAAAGAGAGAGATGAACACATAGCTACCGATAGAACCCTTAGCCTCGATAGAGAAATACTCCCTCCTCATCATGGGAATCAGGAACGGTGATGGAGATGGTGGTGTAGATCGATGGAGATGGCTCCGGGGGCACTTCCCCGTCCCAGCAGGGTGCCGGAACAGATACTTTCTGTCCCCCGAATCTCCCCTTCGGTGGCGGCGGTGCTGCGGAACTTTTCATGGTTGGAGGCTTGATTATCTAGGGTTTATGCCTCGAGAGGCTTCTTATAGGCCAGAGGCAAGGTCGGTGGGCGGCCAGGGGGCCCACACCATGCCCTGGCGCGGCCTAGGGGGACCCGCGCCATGGGGTGGTGTGGCCACCCTGTGGCCCCTCTCCAACTCTCCTTCTGGCTCCGTGAGTCTTCCGGGAAAATATCAACTTTGGCTGTTGTCCTATCCAATTACGAGAATATTCATTTTCTGACTTTCTAGAACCAAAAACAGCAGAAAATAGGCAACTGGTACTGTGGCATCTTGTTAATAGGTTAGTCCAAGAAATCATATAAAAAGTACTCCAAAGTTGGAACAAAACATAAGAAAGTAGGTAAAACCAATCACGGAACATCAAAAATTATGGATACATTTGCAATGTATCAACATGTTGCATCTGCTTGTGCTGTGGACACGCATAATTGGCTTCTTTTCGTAGCTTATGTTGTTCCTGACGGTGAATCAAATGAATGGTAGACATGGTTCATGCAGCGACTACGGGGAGTAATTGGTCACCATGAAGGCTTGGTGGTACACACTGGTGCATGCAAGGGGCTTGAGAATGTTGTTGATGATGTGTTTCCTAGGGATGAGCATAGGGAATGCATGCGGCACCTTGCTACTAACTTCATGAAGAAGTTCGAAGGAAAGATCTTTGAAGAGAACTTATGGCGATCAACATACACATAGACCCCAAGAACGCATACTACTTACATGCAGAACATGTATATAGTGTCAAAGGTGAAAAAAATACCTTGAATAACATCACACCAAGCTATGAGCCAGAAGCAAGTTTGGTGAGTTAAGCAAGGTGGATTATGTTTGCAACAATTTGGTAGAGAGTTTCAATGCTAAGATTTCAAGCATTAAGACACATGTAATTGTTATTTAGTTGGATGCAATAAGGCAGTGCATAATGGTGAAGATAAATTTAAGGTAGAGAATTTGTGCAAGAAATTTTTCGGGCCATAAAATAGTTCCAAAGGTGGTTATGTTACTGAATGCAAGAACCAAGGCAATAAGAATGATAAAGATGAGGATGGTCAGAAGTTCTAGTACATTGGCTGAGGTTTATGCAGAAAACAAGCATGGAACTGAACGGAGGTATACTGTAGACATTGGAAACAAGACCTGTTCATGCAGGAAGTGGCAGATTACTGGTCTGCCATGTCATCATGCATTGTACTTCATCTTAAAACTGAGAGGTAGCAGTGCTGAAATAAAGAAATATGTTCATAACTATTTCTCCATGGACAAGTTTGCCACAACTTCTGTATAAAATGTACCACCTATAGCTGACGAAAATGATTGGGAGATTGTCGATCCTGGGTTCAAACTTCAACCACCAGTTATTAAGAGGCCACCTGGGAGGCCTAGAAAGCTAATGATTGAAGCCTCCACTAATAAAGGTTCACGGCTAGGAGCAAGGAAAATTAAATGCAAACGGTGTGGAGGATTCGGCCATATCAAGAGGTTGTGCAAAAACCCAGTTCCACGTGATCTTATCCTTGTTCACACACTGGAGGAAGAAAATGGGGCTGCTTAGTCAGAACTGGAGGAAAGCGAGAAGACGAAGAACTTGAGGAAGTGTAGCAGGTGGAGGAAAACAGTGATGAGTATTCAGAGGAAAACATGGGTAATCAGCAAATTTATGGAGAAGTGGAGGTGCCAGCAAGGATAGGGGTGAAAAGAAACAAAAGGGTAATCAGAATAGGAAGGAACAGGAAAATAAGGGAGGTGTATTAGAATATGAAGTAGTTGCAGAGGTGATTGATGATGTTCTTGAGGATCTTTCGGCTAGCTGCAGGAGGAATAATAAATCCCTGTCGATTTCATCTTTGTATGATTCTCCATATGAAAGGTAAGATAAAAAATTATTTTATTTGCCATTTTGATCATTTTTTTCCATCCTCATCAATTGTTGTTTAATGTACCGCGGTCTCATAGACTAATCAGAGGAGCAAAAAGAAGCGGGCACAATAATGTCATTTCTTGAATTATCATTGAAACTGAACTAGCCATGTCGTATTTATTTATATCTAGCACGTGCAACGTGTCTATGATGGGGTCATGTGGACCAGATTACAACTATTTAAATATTATTCACTAATTGTTGGGGATATGCTAAATAGGTATCACCATATCACGTCCTTATTCCGGCTAACTCCGGTGGCCCATAGTTGGTAGCAAGGCCTATGGCCTACTGGGCGGACCAGTTAGACGGATCTAGAAGGGAGGCCCGTGGCTGAATAAAGGAAGGCTACGAAGGAGTCACCGACATACTCAGAGCCTTGGAGTTCAAGACACGTAAGACTAGTTCGTATTAGCGTAGGACTCTTTACCTTGTCCGGCAAGGACCTTTCCCTGTAAACCCTGGGCTCTAGCGCCTTTATAAGCCGGACCTGTGGGAGCCTTTACGGAAAGACACAACCTAGATTGCTACATACAACGTGCAACACCTCGCACAACGAACCTATCTCTATAACTCGGCGTATTGCCATTATAGTGATTTATAGCAGGAGTAGAGTTCCGCCACCATTGTGAGACTTGAACCTGGGTAAGCTGTGTTACCTCGTACCCTCAAACTCTCCGCCTTACCCCACGTCTCTAAACACGCATTATGTGGAACCCTCCATGGCGTACTTGTCGGCAATACCACGACAGTTGGCGCCCACCGTGGGGCAAGATGTGCTTCAAGCTCTACACCGAGGGAGGCCCAATCTCTTCGTGGGAATCAGCAACACCGTAGCCATTGGACACGTTCTCTTCTCCGGAAACGTCCCGATCGTCCCTCTAGATGAGTTCTGGGTGCAGGCAAAGATGAACCTTACGCGTTGCTCCGTCATCCCCTTCGGAGACATCCACATCTTCATCGGTGAAACCGACTCGGGTCAAAGCTCCCAGGAAGTCAGAAACTCGTCATGCCTCGCACAGACCGCCTATGAGGAGGACACGCTTGCGGAAGGATCTGGGCCATATCTCTACTTGGAGTATGGTGGCAAAGATCAGGAAAATTCAAGGCCCACCCAAACCGCCCCCGTGCAGGATATAAAGGTGGAAGGACCCCGCTAATCCGCTTGGCTTCCCCGAGCATTAGATACGCACAGGTCACACTTTGTCGTGGTAAGACCAACGCTTCCCACCAGGTGCTAGTCGCCATTGGGAGCGTGATGGAAGAAGACGGACATGAACCGAAACGTGAGAGAGCTCCGACCATGCCAACGGTTACTCGAGTAGTAGCAGCCAAAAAAGCCACCCAGCCTCCGGCTCCGGGCAAGGCCTTGCCTCCTCTAGTTATCCGCCTACAACCGGCGAGGAACTTACCATGGCCCCTAGTACTACCAAACAGTCAAACTAGCCGCCAATGACACCATCAACGTCTGCAGCTGGCAACCCATTGGTTACTCCCACTGACAAGGCAATCTACGACGCACTCCTCGTTAAGCCTATTATCGTTGCCCATATCCGAAGCGTGACGGAGCTTGATGATAAGCGTGCGACAATCCTAGCAGAGGCCAAGTGCATTGTGGAGCAAGGCACTAAGGTCGACGAAGACATGGCGAAGGCGCATCCATCCTTTAAGGCAGCAAGAGCTATGGAGGCTAAGCACAAGCAATTGATGTTGAAGCAAAATGCAAAGAAAGCACCAGCTCACGTCGTCGAAGATCCCATCATTCGGCGGAGGTTGGGATATGAGGGATCCAAGCCAACAAAAGCCACCCCATACATTGATTCAGAGGGGAGGCAAGTCATGCCAACTCCCGCCCTCAACATTGCCATCGCCAAGACCACCCCTGGCGCAGGCCAACCTAGGCCGGGCCACCAGGTGGTGTGGCCACCCTGGCCCACTCCTGGCTCTCCCCTTTGGTGTATATTATTCCCACAAAACCCTAAGCCTCGGGTAGGGACGACAAAAAGATTCCACCGCATCTGTGGGGCGGAAAACATCGAGAGAGAAAGATCTCTCCAGCAGACATAATTCTGCCAGGGGAATTCCTTCCCGGAGAGGGGAGATCGTCGCCATCAACACCGCCATCAAGCTGGACTTCATCGGGATCATCATCATCTCCATCATCATCTCCATCATCATCACCAGCACCGTCATCACCACTTCATACCTCTCTAACAATTAGGTTGAATCTTGCATAGTTCTTAGGGGAAACTTTCCTAGTGTTGATTACTCCTTGTAGTTGATGCTATTGAGTGAACCATTGAATTATTGTCTATGTTCAGATTGTTACATATCATTATATCATCTCTCATCTTGGTCCATATGATGTCTTGTGAGTAGTTCATTTAGTTCTTGAGGACATGGGAGAAGTCATGTTGTTAGTAGTGGAGTTGTGTTGAGAAAGATTCAATGGTTTGATATTTAAGTTGTGGTGTACTTCTTCTAGTGGTGTCATGTGAATGTAGACTACAGGACACTTCACCTATATGGGCCTAGGGGAATGCATTGTGTATTTTGCTTCTAATTGTAGGGGTTGCCGGAGTGACAGAAACCTGCACCCTCGTTAGGAAACCTTTGCACAAGGGATGTCAGCGTCTTAGAGTTTAAAGCTGTGGTTTGGTTTCTACCTCAATTACTTTCTTGTACTTGCGGATGCTTGCAATGGGTATAATCACAAGTATGTAATAGTCCTAGGAAGGTCGGTATATTAGCACAGGTTCACCCACACAACACTTAGCAACTAAAGAAGGTTAATCAACTATATGAAGCGAAAGCACTTGACGATATTCCCGTGTGTCCTCGAGAACGTTTGGTTATCTCAAGTAATACAAACGGCTTGTCCTTTGCTGAATAAATGATTGGGCAACTTGCTGCATTTATTCTTATTGTCTTTTATTTACTCGCACTTTATTTACCTGCATTATCAAAAAACCCTAAAAATCCGTTTGCTAAGTATTTACAGAGAATTCATGCTCAAAACCATTCGCCAACACCTTCTGCTCCTCATTGGGTTCGACACTCTTACTTATCGATAATATTGCGATACACCCCCTATACTTGTGGTTCATCAAGACTATTTTCTAGCGCCGTTGCCGGGGAGTGAAGCGCTATTGGAGAGTGGAACTAGTAAAGGAGACTTCTACTGTGAGTATTGTTTACTTATGTTAGTTAATTTATTTCAATATGGATAATTCGCCGAGTTTCTTATTTCGTAATGCTACTACCACTACTAAGGTAGTAGATGAACCACCACATGCTGAGAATTATATTTTTAAAATACCTACAAGAATTATTGATCGTGTTATGGATAACTACTATGTTGGCGATGGAGCTATCCATCCTAGTGATCATTTGCTCTTTATACACGAATTATGTGGGTTGTTCAAGTGCACAGGTATTACAACTGATCAAGTCAAGAATACGTTATTCTCATTATCACTGGAAGGAAGAGCTGAGGAATGGGATAAGCTGCTGAAGAATGGTCAATCTCTAGAATGGGAGGAAATAGTGTCCCTTTTTTATTCAATATCCTCCTAGTGAGATTCATAAAGATCGGAATCAAATATATAACTTTTGGCCTCTTGATGGAGAGAGTATAGCTCAAGCTTGGGGGAGATTGAAGTTACTAATGCTCAAATGTCCCATTCATGAGCTCCCCAACTATATTATTATCAACAACTTTTATGCAAGGCTTCCTCTTCATTATAAGGATTTATTGGATGATTCTTGTGCTGGATCATTTACACGCATGGAAGAAGAAGCTAAATGGGATCTTCTAGACCGTATTCAAGACAATGCTGAAGCATGGGAGAATGATAAAGGAAGAAAGTCAGGTATAAATTATGATTATGAATGCATTTAATCTTTTATGGGAACTGATGACTTTCAAAATATAAAAAATGCTTGTGGTCTAGACTCTCAAGCTATTAAAACTTATTTTAAGGCTTGTGCTTCCAATATTGAAGTTCCTAAAAAGAAGTGGAATAAGTATCATGAACTTTATAAAGATATAGTTAACAGTGTTCCTGCAAGAAATACTGAAGTTTATACTGCTAATCATATCTTACCCGAACCTTACATTGAGAAAATGCCTTTCCTAGTCAAGGTAAAGTAACATTCTATGATGGCTAGTATGGTTAATGAAATTACAAATAAAGTTGTTAAACCTGATGAACAAGTACCTATTGAACCTATGATAGCAAATGCGAAAGACTTTGTCACTAAATATGTAAAATATGGACACACTATTCTTTGTAAGAATACTTCAAAAGTTGTTTCACAAAGTAGTGTTATAAGAACTAGTATTCCTGTGTTTTCTATTAGGATAAGTGATCATTGTTGCGATGGTTCTTGTGATAGTTATATCGTTAAATTTATGCATGATACTGAAAGTTACTATGAGAGAGGGAAAAGTGTTCTTATGCATCTTTATGTTGCACTTGTTTTGCCTTCCTATGCTAGTAGCGTTTGGTTTCAATAATTTATTTGCTTACAAAGTTCCCTTGCATAGGAAGTGGGTTAGACTTAAACATGTGTATATTTTCTTCTTGATGCTCTCTTTCACCTCAATTCATATTCTTATGTGAGCATCATTGAAATCATCATGCCCATCTTAATGGCTATAAACAAAGAGCTTTTTGGGAGAGAACCCAATATATTTGAGTTTTCAATTTGTTTTCGTTTATTTGAGTCTTCGAAGTTATTAGTTAGGTAATAACCTTTCCTTATCCTTTTTGTTTGGTTTTCGTGTCAAGCGCAACCTCTAATGAGAGAGAAGTAAGATTTGGGAAAGTTGCTATCCCGGAACAGATTTTTTGTGCTTCACCGTAAAAATTCGTGAGAGATCTCTGTATTCCGGATTGAGCTGTAATTTTTTGTGCTTCTGCCCCAGATTGTTATTTAACTTTTGTTAGTTTTACACTTTTTGATTTTAGCAATAGAAGATTTTCGAAAAAATTGGTCTTTACTTGCTGGTCTGCTTTGACAGATTTTTGCCACTCTTACATTTGCCTCTTAAATTGTTTTCCTTTTTGAATTATTTTGGGTTTTCGGAAGGAGTTATTATAGTAGCTTATGTTTTGATGGATTTCAGTTGAAATTAAACTTAAAAGGTTTATTACCTCGTATGCACTAATGTTGCTAATGAGAATTGTGTGAAGTTTTGTGTGAAAGAAATTTCTAGGTTA
The DNA here is from genome assembly GCA_910589775.1 of Avena eriantha. Classification (NCBI taxonomy): domain Eukaryota; kingdom Viridiplantae; phylum Streptophyta; class Magnoliopsida; order Poales; family Poaceae; genus Avena; species Avena eriantha. Next base: position 204,870,105 of record OU342740.1, read on the forward strand.
GTGGAGAAAATGGTGTAATAAGAAAGTGAATGCTTTCATGACTCAAGTAATATGTGTATGAAGATGAACATATTGATGTTATTGAAGTGGTGACTCCAGAAAAAATTATCAAAGACCAAGTTTAGAGACCTACAGAGTCCGTTTTCGAATAGGTAACAGTTCTGGTAAGAAAAGTTCCTGCGAAAAATCTGTCCAACTATATTTTTGGAGTTTTTATCCAACAAGGAAAGCAACCAAGCGAAAGTGGGACAGAAATGGAGCTAGGGTGGCTCACACCACCCCGTGGCTCGGGCCCACCCCTATCCGCGACACCAGGTGGTATGCGCCCCGGAGTCCGTCTCCGACCTGTTTTCTCCTAGTACCTTCCTTTTGTTGTAAAAAGCCGTAATATATAATCCCCTGGATCCCCCGAGGTTCGTATATCGTGTTCTCATCATGTTTTGGCTTCGATCTGTTTCTGCCAGGAACTATTCTCAAAGATTAGAAGCACAATGGTCTCCGCCAAGGATAAGGGAAAGAAGCCTGCGGAGGAGGATCCCCAAGACCTTGGGCAAGAGAAGGAGATCGAGAGTAAAGATGAAGAGGGGGCAAAGCAAAGCCAACATCTGCATACCAACACTTCCATTGCGAGCATTGGACTGGTGGCAAACCCTGCTAGGATCAAAAGGACTACACGGATGTCAACTGGAGGGAAGCCTCCACGTCACTGTTTGGCTCCACGGTCACCTCCTCCACGCACCAAGAATCCCTTCCATACCAATATCCAGGAATATCAATTCCAGAATATTCCCAAGGAGAAACTACCCTCCATTTGGGATATGCCTCGTTCTAACCATGCAGGAAAAGAAGACTTCAAGGAGGAAGAGTGGGGAAACAATCACAAGAGCTGGGATTCACAACCTGACATGATCATGCACCGCATCGAGCACAACTCGGAGTTGATTCATACTCTCACCTTCGAGATTGAAAACTTGAGGAAATTGACCGTGAAGCTCATCAAGAGGACACCACCACCACTGAAGGAGTAATTCGACATTAGGTTTTGGCTTCCCCTTGGTTTGTTCCAAGCTTGGGGGAGTGTCGCGGTATCACATCACTATCTTCTATATTTTTACCTTTTTAGTAGAGTCATATCATGAATAGAGAAGTTATCATGTAGGATGGTTTGCATTATGGAAGTGTCCCCCCTCTCGTATGATATCTATGTATACCTTGGTGTGATTTGCCGTTATGGAATATTAATGAGAAGTTCTTTCATTTATTCTTTTGCATATCTTATCTTACTTTTCAATTTCTATTATATGATTGATCTTGTTTTTAGTATTGGTATCACTTTGGGATCATTGAGTAAATTTAGTTGGTTTTGGAAAACTTGGCTCGGTTAGTAATAACAATATTTTGAGAATTGAATGAAAAAGATAGAAGTACTTTCAAGAAATATAATTTCATCATCTTTCTTTCTTGTTTTGCTCATAAGTTTAGTATTCCCTTGTTAAGATATTTTGTGCTTCCAAGGAAGATTTCATGTTTGTTTTTATCACTTGTATGTTTGTTTGTTTCCTTCAACTCTTATTCTTGCTACCCAACCTTGCTAGCCAAAAACCTGTACTGAGAGGGAATTCTTCTCGTGCATCCTATCCTTAAACAAAAACCTTTTCCATTTGTGTCTACCTTACCTACCTATTAGCACTATTGCTATTTCAAGTAAATTCTTGTTTTTATCTACCTTCCGAATTAAACTTGTTATGTGAAAATTAGTGATTAAAGCTCTTACGAACTTGATGGCACACTTTACTTTCTTACACTTAATAAACTTGAACCATTGTGTCCATATTTGTTGCGTATATGCTTGCGCTTTATGAGTTGAAGTTAGCAGAACCATGTATCATGGGGAATGCTTTCAACATTGCACTTATATTCCATTGATATCATGATTCTCTTGCTTATGGATCCCGGCGGTGTGAAATAAAAGGGGAAGTTATAAGATCATGGAGTTTGTATGTGTGTTAGAGAAACGCCTTGGCCGCTAGCCTAAGCCATGCCTAATCACGGTGGAAACTTGCAGCATAACCATAATGAGCACTCTATGAAGCATCCTCAATAAAAACCTATGCAAATAGCAAATAAAAAGATTGCTAAGATGCTCATTATCTGCTTGCCTTGTCATTTTAATTATGGGATAGCTCCTGTATCATGTGCAAGGGGTACCCCGTTGGCGGTTCTCTGTGATACATATGTATTTACAATGACAAGAGCTTACTTGTGACTAAAGTTGAGTAGCATGAGGTTCGGTACTCGTTAGTAAGGGGCATGAGATTTCAACTTATAAGTTGTCAAGCATATCCTCTTAGTTGTGTCACTTTAACCTTAATCACCTAAAGATGCTTATGATAGGGGAAATGGGAGATGAAAGCTAATAAGTACCATAATTTTTGGAAGCTCTTTATGAAATTTGAAATCCCTGCTTCCCTCTACGAAGGGCCTGTCTTTTACTTTCTAGTTGCATCAGTAAACCTATTCCCTTCTATCTCAGCAAGTATTTTTAGTTGTTATGTTTCATTCATTCATATGATGATTTATTCAATCATGTTTCTTATGTTCCTTGCTTTGCACATTTGCTCTTATCTTAGTGTTTATTACTTTGAAAGCTATCATTGAAAACCCTTTATGTGTGAACTCCTGCAAATTGTCAACTATTCTTCGACCAAGAGCTAAGTTTGCCATTACCAATTACGATTTACTTCATGTATCTTTACTTGTGTTTCCTTTAGTTATTGCAAGTTAAGTTATATAATAGTGAGTTGTCTTCTATTATGATCTATGTATTGATGAATGTGATGCTTCCTGTTCGTATTCTTTTATCGACTCTTCACTCCATAAACCTGAGGGCATGTTTATTGAGCTCAGTTTCTCTTGGGGATAAGCGAAGTTTAAGCTTGGGGGGAGTTGATACGTCCATTTTGCATCACTATTCTATATCATAATTTACTGTTATTCATTGATATATTTCATATTAAGAGATAATACTTATGTTATTTCATCTATTTTTGCATGGTTGATGACTTTTGGAGCATGGACCGCTGTAGTCAGGATTCTGATGGAAAAGGTGTTGTTTGGATGCAAAATTCACGAAGATCAGAAAATCCGAAAAAATATATGGAAAATTCTATTTTTCCAGAAGACGAAGATTACCAGAAGGGGGAGTGGAGATGGGCCACAGGGGGGCCACACCACACCATGGCGCGGGCTACTCTAGGCCGCGCCACCAGGTGGTGTGGCTGCCCTAGCCCACTCATGGCTCTCCCCTTTGGCGTATATTATTCCCACGAAACCTTAAGCCCCGGGGAGCGACGACAGAAAGATTCTGCTGCCCTTGCGAGGCGGAAAACATCAAGAGAGAAAGATCTGTCCGGCAGACAGAATTCTGCCGGGTGAATTCCTTCCCGGAGAGGGGAGATCGTCGCCATCCACACCGCCATCAAGCTGGACTTCATTGGGATCATCATCATCATCATCATCATCATCATCTCCATCATCATCATCACCAGCACCATCATCACCACTTCATACCGCTCTAATAATTGGGTTGAATCTTGCATAGTTCTTAGGGGAAACTTTCCCGGTGTTGATTACTCCTTGTAGTTGATGCTATTGAGTGAACCATCGAATTATTGTCTATGTTCAAATTGTTACATATCATTATATCATCTCTGATCTTGATCTAGTGATGTCTTGTGAGTAGTTTGTTTAGTTCTTGATGACATGGGAGAAGTCATGTTGTTAGTAGTGGAATTGTGTTGAGAAAGATTCAATGGTTTGATATTTAAGTTGTGGTGTAATTCTTCTAGTGGTGTCATGTGAATGTCGACTACAAGAAACTTCACCTATATGGGCCTAGGGGAATGCATTGTGTATTTGGCTACTAATCGTAGGGGTTGCCGGAGTGACAGAAACCTGAACCCCTGTTAGGAAACATTTGCACAAGGTATGTCAGGGTCTTAGAGTTTAAAGCTGTGGTTAGGTTTCTACCTTAATTACTTTCTTTTACTTGCGGATGCTTGAAAGGGGTATAATCACAAGTATGTATTAGTCCTAGGAAGGTCGGTACATTAGCACAGGTTCTGTTGGGGATACCCCGGGTAGGGTTACGCCGGGGTATTTAGGCCGAGTTAGCCGAGGTACGGCAAGGTCAAAGCGAATGCTGGTCGGGTCACCTCAAGGCAGGCCGAATCACGGAGTAACCCGGACCGGAGGATGTCCACCTAACTGAGTCCCGATCGACGTATGTCGTATGCGGGCAGGACTCATGTAACTTGTATGTAGGTACCCACGGGGCCGGATTAACCAGACATGGTCCGAGTTATATTAGGCTTGCAAGAGAAGGAAGGTATCTCGCTGGTCAAAAGGTGGTCACTGTACGCTGGAGCGAAGCGGACAGAGAGAAGGACCACCGAGGCATGGCCGACAAGGGTGACGCACCCTATGTCGGATGACGCTAGCGCCGTAGAGGCTCACGTAGCCTCTACATGGCTTACGATGGCGAAAAGTGACCCGGTCGGTTTGCTATTTTGGGAAGAGGCATATTCCTTGGAATATGCCTCCACGTATGCCCTAATTGGAGACCTAGCCACCCCTTTATAAGGAGGGCTAGGGCATCTGTAGAAGGGGTTGATCTTTGGTTAGTTAGCATTTGGTAGTTGGTTCCTGGGAGCTAGCTAGTAGTGAGAGTAAGAAAGCTCCTTCTTCCTTCTCTCCCCAATACAGCCCAAGGAGCATTGTAAACCTTGGTAACCTAGTGAATACAAAGCATTTGTGTGTGGAATCACCACACTATCCCTCCCTGGATTCCTCGAGTGCATATTGGCCCCATCTTTAGACTATCCATGGCATCTGCCGTGACACCACCACGACAGTTGGCGCCGACCATGGGGCTAGCGGCGCTAGCAAGAGTGAAGATCCGGATGGGAAACCTCATCGACAACGGCGAACGCATCGTCTTTGGGATCGTTCGACGCTATGGAGTGTTGGAATACATCAGCAACAATGCTGGTTGCTTCGGCACGCGACCTCTTCTGCGCAACGGCATCTTCGTCAAGCTTGGCGCCCACAAGATCTACGTCGGCGTCGATGTGTCATGTCTTCACCCACAGCACGTCGTCGAAGGAGGCGAGCCACCCCTTAGCGCGGCTTTCGGGGCGCGTATCACTCGCTCCCCTGACCGCGCCGAGGTGATGATGACGACGCCTGGCGCTGGCGCGAGCAAGGATCCGACACTAGATCCAGAGGTAACACCCAAGGCACCAAGGAAAAGTAGAGGTCCTCCACTAGAGAGGCCAGAGAATGTGCTGCAGCAAGCAATAGATAGCTTGGCAAGCCCCGTAGCAGTAGTGGTAGATCCGGCTCAGGCTCAGACTGAGTTAGAGGAAACTAGGCAGAAAATACAAGAGGGTGCGAAAAAGATAGCCGTGGCTCAGTAGTCATTGAACATGACGCTGCGCGAGTACGCAAGAGCAAATAAGGTTAATGCGGTGAAAGTAAAGGGGAAAAACCTCATCAGTGAAATGAACAAAGAGGGTGATACTAGAGTTGAGGAATCAGAGAACTTTCTGTCCGTGGGGCTGCCGAAGTATAGTACCCCGGCAAAGAACCTCAAAGCAGCAGATGCAGCTGCGTCCGAGTTAGAGGGTTTGACGGGTGAAGCCCAGCAAAGACAACATGATAGGTTCAACGAGTTAGTTCGAATTGCCAACCTACAGAATGAGGAGTTGCTTAGGGCTAACCCGGAAAGAGCTGGGACTTCCAAGGTCGTTTATTCGGCAGTGGGAAACCCAGAGAAATCCGCTGGAGCTGCATCGTCTCCACACGATGGTCCTATGAGAGAAGAGGTGGTAACCTCAGGCAGGAGGAACAAACAGATAGTCCCATATGACCCGGCAAGGGCAGGGAAATGAAAAGAAGTGCAGGGAAATGAGGATCGACGAAGTGTCAGCCGAGGTGAAGCTGGCCGAGGTAACCACGACCAAGGCAATGTCGGTCAGACAAACGTTGTAAACGGCAATGCCGGACAGCGTAACTCGGCAGGTGTAGGGCAACCGCATTAGCGGAATATACCACGGCAAGAGCAAAGTGCCGGCCAAGGTATGCAACAGAGGGGCGCTCCACAAGAGAAAGATAGGTACAATGATGGTGATTCGGAAACGGTGAATGTAGGATACCCTAGGCCGGATTATCATGTGATAGGGTCTAGGATGGGAAGAAGGAACTTGATGCCTGATGAGGCCAGGTTAAAACTGGATCGGCTTTATAGGTCGGAGCAAATTGAGTGTCAAGGTCCTCCCGATCCGGCGTGTTTTGGGCCCCGGATCATGAAGGAGCCTCCGGTACCTAACTTCCAGTTACCCAGAGGCACGAAGACATGTGACGGTAGCAGAAAGCCGGAGGATTGGTTGATTAACTACGCGAATGCGGTAAAAATTGCTACATGCAACTTGAGATGGGCAGTGAGATATGTACCCCAAATGCTGGAGGGGCCAACGAGGGTATGGTTAAACAATTTACCACCCGGAAGTATCAACTGCTGGATCGATTTTGAGGAAATGTTTGTCAGTAACTTCTCGAGCACGTATCAGGGGCCCAATAGGCCACAGACCCTAGCAATGTGCAAGCAGAGACAAAATGAGACAGACCGGGAGTTCTTAACCCGTTGGTGCACGGTGCAAAACTCATGTGAGGGTGTGATCGAGTCACAAGCCATAGCTTGGTTTGCGCAGCAGTGCAGATATGCAAGCATGTTGTGGCAAAGGTTGCAAAGGGATATGCCAACTACACTGGTAGAGACAATCCGGATTGCTGATTCATATGCCTTGGGTGATCCGACTCAACCTAGGCTGATGTCAAACGAGTCAAATGAGGAGTACTACCAGCGAGATGGAGCCGGGTCATCCCGGCGGAATGATTACCGGGGTAAGAGAAGAGAGGATAGACCGGATTACAGGTACAGCTCACAACAAGTTGTTGTTGTAAATCAAGTTCAACCCGGAGTAGGGAGTAATCAGCGTTAGAAAACTAGAGGGCAACAATGGACCCCGAGAAATGACGGCAAGAAAACTTGGACGCCCGAACAAAAGAAACAGTGGTAAGAGAATAAAGACAGGTCAAGGTATACGTATGAGGGAATGCTGGATCAGCCATGTAAATTTCACACGCCAAATCCGCGTAACCCACCGGGTCATACAAAACGGCAATGTGAGTGGATGAGGAAGATAGAACAAAGTGGTTCGGGGAATGCTCAGGCACCTCGGAACGATCAGCCTCGGCAGGAGTCACCCAGCAGCAATTACTCTCTAGAGCAAACACGCAACAGCTAATGTTGCCACCACCTCCACCGAGGTATGAAAACCATGAGAGAAGGGATGCAGTGCATCAGGTGGAAAACTAGCATCAGCCAGATCAAAGATATCCCAGCAATGAGGGGAGAAACGAATACAGAGAGCATCACCAAAGTTACTGCGTGTTTCCCACGGAGGAAAGGGATAGAAAGAGCTTGCAATGCCTACATATGGAGGTGAATGCAGTTATGCCAGTGATGACGAGGTATATGCCTTGGTCGGAACAGGAAATTACCTGGAGTATCAAAGACCATCCCAAGCTTATGCCAAGCCCTGGTTCGTATGCGCTGGTCCTGGACCCTACGTTGATCAGACCAAATATCAATGTAAGATTCTCTAAGGTGCTGATTGAAAATGGCAGCAGCATCAATATTATGTACGTTGATACAATGCGCAAGTTGGGTATCTTGGAGAACATGCTCTAGGCTACAAGGACAACTTTCCATGGCATTGTGCCAAGCATTTCCTACGAACCCATTGGCAATGTCCGGGTTGACGTATTGTTCGGCACGAGAGATAACTGTCGAACTGAGAATTTGGAGTTCGAGGTTGTCAATTTGGAGAGCGCATATCACGCGTTACTCGGCAGGCCAGCCCTGGACAAATTCATGGCAAGTACTCACATCAGTTACTTGAAGATGACGTTGCCCGGGCCAAATGGAGTAATTACCATAGCTGGAGACTTCTGACGTTCCATTGAGTGTGCGTCAGCCGGGTCTAACCTGCCCGAATCACTTGTGATTGTGCAAGAAAAAAGAAAGATTCACGAGCTAGCGGCATTGGCTCAGTCCACGCAGCAGTACATGCCGGCGTTGAGTAACCTGCATGGAAGTGTTTCATTTCAAGCAACAAAGGATAGAAAGAAAGTGCTTGTTGATGATCTGTTCCCAGAACGCACCGTAACGATTGGTGCCGGGTTAAATGACAAATAGGAAAGCGAGCTCGTCAACTTCCTCCGTGAGAATCGGGATATCTTTGCTTGGTCCACACATGACTTGCAAGGTGTTCCGAGGGAGTTGGCCGAGCACTCTTTAAATGTGAGACCCGGAGCAAAGCCGATGAAGCAACCTCTCCGTCGCTTCACCGAAGATAGGACAGAAGTCATTGGAGATGAGATAGCTCGGCTCCTAGCAGCTGGGTTTATCATGGAAGTGCTTTACCCGGATTGGCTATCTAATCCGGTGCTGGTGGAATAGAAGAAAGATGATCCGAATGTGGCGGTGGTTTGGCGTATGTGCATCGATTACACAAACCTGAATAAGGCATGCCCAAAATATCCATTCCCACTGCCAAGGATAGATCAGGTTATAGATTCTACTGCTGGGTGTGAAATGGTGTCATTCATAGACGCATATTCTGGTTTCCACCAGATACCTCTGAACCCAAATGATCAAATAAAGACTGCATTTATCACCCTGTATGGGGCTTATTGCTATCGCACCATGCCTTTTGGTTTACGTAATGCTGGGGCAATGCACAAAAGATGTATGCAAAAATGTTTGCATGATCAAATTGTTCAGAATGTGCAAGTGTATGTAGATGATGTGGTAATTTAAACCAAGGAAAGCAAAACACTCCTTGATGATATCCGGCAAACGTTCGCGAACTTAAGGAGGTTCCGGATGAAGCTTAACCCAGAGAAATGTACCTTCGGTGTCCCGGTGGGAAAATTACTCGGATTTCTTGTCTCCAACCGAGGTATTGAAGTTAACCCGACTAAAATCTGGGCCATTGAGCGAATGGAATTTCCGAAGTGTCTTAACGATGTCCATAAGTTCACTGGTTTCCTGGTATCCTTAAGTCGGTTTGTATGTCGATTGGGAGAAAAGGCACTGCCTCTCTATCAACTAATGAAAAAGTCGGACAGGTTCATATGGACGCCGCAGGCCAATGAAGCCTTCATCCAACTAAAGAAAATGTTAGCCACTGCACCAGTGTTATCCTCTCCACTATCAAAAGATCCAATGTTGCTCTACATAGCCGCAACCAACCGAGTTGTAAGTGCAGTAATTGTGGTAGAGCGCGACGAGGAGGGTAAGTCAATGCAAAGGCCAGTATATTATCTAAGCAAGGTATTATCATCTTCAAAGAAAAACTATCCTCACTATCAGAAGATGGCATATGGTGTGTATATGGCGGCCAAGAAGCTAAAGCAGTATTTTGAAGAACACCCCATCAAAGTAATATGTGAAGCCCCCATATCTGAGATAATGAGCAATAAGGATGCAAGTGGCCAGATTGCAAAATGGGCAATTGAGCTAGCCCCCTATGCTCCACAATACGACAGGAGAGATGCGATCAAGTCTTAGGCTGTGGCCGACTTTTTGTGGATTGGGCCGAGGTGCAATATGAGCCACCATTGCCAGACCCGAACTACTGGAGAATGCACTTTGACGAATCAAAAACGAAAACTGGGTTAGGCGCCGGAGTTGTGCTTACCTCGCCCAAGAAGGACCAGCTGAAGTACGTGTTGCAGATCTACTTCGCAGCATCAAACAATGTTGCAGAATATTAAGCACTTATGCATGGGCTCAAAGTGGCAAAAGAAATTGGAATACGCCCGATCCAATGCTTTGGTGACTCCGATCTGGTAGTCTAGCAAGTCTCAGGGCATTTGGACGCGTTGGATGCAAATATGGCATTGTACATATTTCATGTGCAGAAGATATAAGGATACTTTGAGGGATGCGAATTTCACCACGTACCCCGGCTGGAAAATGAGGCTGCCAGCATACAATCGAAACTCGGATCAACCTGACAAGAAATTCCACCAGGGGTAGCACTAGAGCACCTCAGAAAACCATCTATCAGGCCATCCCCAGAGTCCAAGTCAATTTATATCCTGGCAAATCTGGAATCGGAAGCTATGCCCATGGACATTGATGTGGGAAGTGGTTCACGAAACTCGGGGACTGCTTCGGCAAACCCGGGGACTGCTTCGCAATACCCGGGGACTACGCAGCATGATCCGGCTGAGGTTATGCCGGTGGATCAAATGGAAATTGACGAGGAAATGTTCCCGGAGCGAGCCATACCAGCTTGGGCACTGCCCATATTTCAATTCCTGAAAGATGGAACCTTGCCTGGTGAAGAAGTGCTTTCAAGGCAAACTCAGAGGAGGGCAAAGGCATACACAATTATCAATTCCGAACTATACAAGAGAAGTGTCACAAATGTCCTCGAACGATGCGTTGACCTGGAGGAAGGGCTTGACATCCTCTGAGATATACATCAAGGGGAATGTGGGCATCACGCCTCGTCTAGAGCCTTGGTAGCAAAAGCTTTCGGGCATGGGTTTTACTAGCCAAGTGTCTAAGAACAAGCATAGGATCTGGTAAGAAAATGCAATGGTTGTTAGAGGTATGCCACCAAGACGCACATGCCAATGTCGGAGCTCAAGACCATACCAATTACCTAGCCATTTGCTATATGGTGTTTGGATATGGTTGGCCCGTTTAAGCCGGCGAGAGGGAATATGACCCATATCTTGGTTATGGTTGACAAATTTACAAAATGGATTGAGGTAAAGCTGATAAGAAAATGTGATGGAGCTACAGCCGTGACATTCCTCAAGGATATAATCCTAAGATATGGCTATCCTCACAGTGTCATAACAGATAATGGCACCAATTTTGCCGAAGGAGCATTTGTGCGATTCTGCCGAGATAAGAAGATCCAGCAGGACGTTGCCTCGGTAGCCCACCCCGCATCAAACGACAAGTGGAGAGATCCAACGGATTAGTTATCTGGGATAAAACCCCGGCTCATTGAGCCGCTGCAAAGATCAGCAGGGTGCTGGATAGAAGAACTACCAACGGTACTGTCGACATGCTGTTGTCCAACAAGAATTGGCTTCATGGCAAGCAAGAGAACAAGTTTGGAAATGCGCAGCACACGAAAAACGACTAAGGAAAGGAACGTAATCGAGCCGACGTTTATTGTTCAAACTAACCCCATGTTTATTTTACCTTTACCATGATAGATTATTTTGAGCTAATCCTAAAGTTTCCAAGTATTGTTAAGTCCATTTTTGAAACTCGGTCTCGTAAGTCACAAAACCGAATCAAGGTAGACACGAGCCGAGCCAAAAAATTGGAGAAACAAGAAAATTAAACTCAGGGACTACGCCCAAGTTATTCCAACATGAGCAACTTAGTAGCAAAATATGATCTATGTGCTTAATACATCTGCACCCGGCATACCGGGGATCTGATAAGTTTTAAAGTGTTTTTTCACGCTCAAGGAGCAGCTGTAGGAGGAGGTAACTCGGCGCCAGCAAGAGGAACTCTGGACTCAGCTTCATCGTCCTCATTTTCTTCAATGTCCGAAGCTTCGTCCCCTTCATCGTCGCCCGAACCATCTTCGACATATTCGTCATCAACAACGTCAAGGAAGCTTGGTCCTTCATTCCATTGATGGACGGGGGCAAACTAGATGAGGTTGTGAGCACAAGCCTTGCACCGAGCTACCCAATCCGGGTCAGTTGACCACTTTGATCCGGTGCACAGGCGCTCGAGAAGCTTTAGGTCTAACTTTTCATACCATGAGAGAACAAAGTGGAGGACAGTCTTAGCTCCGGTACGTGCGGCGGATTCCCTCCAGAGGTGAAGATGGGTCTCGCACTCCATTAACTTGGCAATCAGAGCTGTGGATCCCTCCGGAACATCCTCATCAGGCCAGAGGGCACGGAAGATCTGGATAGATGAATCTAGGAGACCCGGACCATAGTTCTTCATGATTTCAACTCGGGAGGATAGGCTGACTATCAGATCCTCCAGGTCAAGAGGAATGGAGCCAGGACCAGATGGAGTACCTCTCTGCTGGCGGAACTTGCTAACGGCATTGGATGCAATGGCATCGCCCTCTAGGAATTTATCTGCAGACAAAACAAGTAAAATAAGTAAAAGAACTTAACCCGGAGAAATTCAAGTCAGCTTAAGGAAAGGAGTTTACGGGAGACGTGGCTATGGATCCGAGTCAGCTCCTTGGTGCAATTATCACGTCTCGTCCGGAGCTGCTCAAGTTCAGCATTGGCCGAGCCAAGCTTGATGTCAGCCTCCTTCAGCAACTCTTGATTTTTGGCAATTTGAAGGTTGAGACGTTCCCGTTCCTCGATGAAGTCTTGGTCAGCTTTCTCTATCTCAGTTTTGTGGAGCGCCTTGAGATTTTGCATTTCAGCCTTGAGCTTGGCAATTTCATCATCTTTGGTCCAGAGAATGGCAAGTTCATCGTCCTTCTTCTTGAGCTCGGCCTTATGTTTCCCTGCTTGTTTGAGAAAATGCAGCATCATATCAGGCACGGGCACACTATCTTCAAGGGATGCTGCAACGGTGCGTTAACCCGGCAGAGCCGAGGCATAAATATCTGCCGAGCCAAGAAGAAAAGGAGAAAGAGCGCAGAAGGAGATTAGCTAAACCTAGTTACCTTTTATTTCATCCAAGTTCTTCCTCATGATTTTATTTTCGGCTTCCACTCCGGCTGCGCAATCCGAATGAAAAATTAATCCGGCAGGGAAAGACAAAGAAAGATGGGAAAAAGGCAAAGAGAAACTTACCCCTTTTGTCGAACTCAGCAAGAAGTACTTACCAATCATTTCGAGCGCAGCCCCTTGTGTGTGTCCAAGAGGCGCTGAAACTCAGCACTCCGGCGATTGGTGGTAACCTGAGAAAAGCAAAGTTGACTTAGTTGTGTGCATATTCGAAGTGTACAAAATCCGGGCCAAGTGGAACTTAACCCGTTGCTAGGTGTATGCATATTCGAAGTGTACAAAATTCGGGCCAAGTGGAACTTAACCCGGCTCTAGCTGTGTGCACATTCGAAGTGTACAAAATCCGGGCCAAGTGGAACTTAACCCGGCTCTAGGTGTGTGCATATTCGAAGTGTACAAAATCCGGGCCAAGGAGCTACGCTAGTTCTCTAAGGAGCATCCGGCCGAGTAACAAGTTACTCCCCCGGAGGCTCGGGGATAATGGATATATCTCTAAGCACTTGTGCATGTTAAGGAAAAGACAAAGTAGCGTACCTCCATCATCCGGCCGGCGAGGTTGATAGCCTTAGCAGCTGTGGGATGCAAGTTGCGTGCCCAAATTTCTCCAGAAGATCGTCGGTGGGATTGACGAACTCCATGTTATTCCAGTTATTAACATATTCAATTAGGGTCGGGGGATAGCACTCTCCGCTAAGCATATGGGGCAATCAAACCCTTGGCATGGGCCTCCCTCCTTTCAACTTGGGCAGCAGCAGGGCTGGTGTGCAATGCAAGTTGCGTGCTGGCTAGCCCGAGGGAGGCATCTTTCTTCGGCGGAGTGAGCTTTGAAAGCATGGACGCGAGTGTGCGCTGTCCAACCTCGATAGATGCTGCCCTGGCGGCGTTAGAAGATTTCTTGGCCTTAGGCTGCTGCTGAGAGGTTGAGGTTTGAGCTACGGATTTAGCCTTGGGTGCAGCCTTGGTGCTAACTGGGCCTTCTCGCCGAGTCTTAGAAGACTGAGACGAGGCGGAGGGAGTTGGTGCTGCTGCTGGTACTGGTGCTAGTGTTGTTGGTGTTGGTGTTAGTGATGGTCTTGAAGGGGGTGCTGTTGGTACTTCGGTGGTGGAAGGTTGCGGCTGAGCCGATGAGGAGCTGGGAGCATCTGCTGCCTCGGCAGAGCCACTTCCCTTTGCTCCAAGGTTGCCCTCCTCTGGACGAGGTGGGCTAGAACCCGGAGCAGCCACTGAACCCTCCTGAACGGGGCTCAGCGGGCGTGTATCGTCGCCACGAGGGGGGGGGGATGGGCTATGCCGGAAGGAGGAGGAGATGCTCGAGCCGCTCTGAGGAAGCTCCACCGCAGCCCTGCCGAATCAAGCAATGAATAATAAGTTATAACAAAGGAAAAGCATGTGAATAGCAAAGCACGAAGCAAAGGATTGGACAAAGAGAAAAATTACTTACTCATCAGAAGTCAAGGGCTCCTTGGGCTTCCGAGCTCTCCAGGTCATGACCTTAGTCGGAGGCTTGGTGGTGGCCTTGTCTACGGATTTCTTTCGCCTCTTGGTAGTCTTAGCAGGTCCGGAGGAAGCAGCAGAAGCAGCTGCCCATTTCTTTGACACGACTGGGACAGGCTCACCCTTGGCGAGAGGAGGATCTTCGTGGATCTGCCCAGCCGGGTTAGCTAAAGCCGGAAAGGCGTAAGATAGTGGTACATCGTCAAATGCTTTCATCACCTCAACGTCGGAATCATCTTCATCATCAGGTTAATCTCTTAAGGAAGAGAACTTACCAGTCGGTCGCTTGGTAGCATCTGGGAACGGCAGGAACATCTCCTGATCCGGCTCCTCCTCGTCCGAGACAAGAAGATCCTTCGCCCATTTGAGCCAAGGCTTGGGGCCGTCTTCGAGGGTTTGCTGAAGGAACAACTAAGAAGGAAATACAAGGGGATCAGATAAACAACATGATCCAACATAGGGTTTAACTCGGAAAGAGATTGAATCACGAGAATTACCGCAAGAGGAGGCTTGTCCTGCTAGTAATGCTTAATCCCCCACTCCTAGTCAGCGGAGAAGTGTTTGTCGGTCATAAAAAGGGCCTTCTCCCGGCGGAATATCTCGGTGTTGTTTAGTTCGAAGGAGGAAGTCCGGTTGGGGTCAAGACGCCAACTCATATGGCAAAGCTTATGTGTGCTCTTCTGGAGAGGGGAGATCCGGCTACGGACGAAAGTGATCATCGCGTCCTCATTGCGTGGCCCCAAATCCTTAAGCTCCTGCAATAGCTTGTTGACTTGGTTCGCCAAGACGGTGGGTTTCTTGGAAACCCGGTCCCACAAATCCGGATTAGGAGGACCCGGATCATAGGGGCGCAGCTGGATCAGATCCTCATCCGTGTTGTTTCTGACATAGAAGAAAGTTCAGGCCCAGCCCTTGCAGGAATCGAGCCCCGTGACCCGGGGGAAGACGGATAGTTTCCAAGTTGAAATTGAGGCAGCGCCGAACTGTGTTAGTTGTTTGTCCTCCGGGTCAAGCTATTTATTCGGAATCACGTTTCTTCGTAGACCAAAGAACCGGATCTAGAGCTCTTTAGTGGGCCACAATTCGACATACCCTTCTATGGTGGAGGCGAATGAAGAAAGGGATGTGATGGCATTCGCCGGGAGATGGTGTGGTTGAAGCTCATAGATATTGAGGAAGTCATGGAAGAAATCGCTGACGGGGAGGCCAAATCCGCGCTGGAAATGGGAGAGGAACACGACGAACTCACCCGGATAGGGTGAGGGAGCGAGCTCCTCAAAGGCAAGGCGGCAACCACGCCCTCGGGGATGCGGCGTGTGCGGTAGAGCTAGTCGAGGTCGTCCTGGCACACCCAGGAACCAGCCTAGGCGCCACGTTCGGCGTTCTCTGCCCCCACCTCCATCTCCTCCTCCGCGACGGTGAGCTCCTCTTCAGTCATGTATAGGTCGCTATCCTCACCGGCCCTATCGGAGGTGGGGGAAGTGCCCTGGACTGGCGCGGACCCGTGGCGGTGGAGCTGCGTGGGAGCGGCAGCGATGCAGATGCGAAAAGGCACGGTGCGGCAGCGGCGCTGCTAAGCAGATGCGGCGGTGGCGGCACTGTCGCTATGAGGAAGAAGAAGAAGAAGAGGCAGAGGGGCGCGTGAAGGGGAAAAAGAGAAAGGGCTCGCCCCTCCCCTATTTATCCACGCCCCAACAGGGGTAGTGGGATCGTGCGATGCGGCAAGGCCACACGGAGTGGCCGTGTATCTGTCGGGTCAGCCAATCAGAGGCAAGCCACAGGCAGGGCCACAGGGCGCAGGAGATCCCACGGTGCGATGTGATGATATAGTTAATGAGGAGACAAATGCGACGTGACGTGTGCAGCAGTAACACCTGACATTAACTGCGGCAGTAACTGGCGTAGGCCCTTCAAATGAGGCAAGGTAATGATTACCCTCCACGTGGGGAAGCGTACGAGAGAAGGAAGGATAACCTGGATAACTAAAGGGTGACCCGGACAACAAGTGAAAACTCGGAATGTGCCAAGGTAAAGCTAGCTCATGAAATCCGGGCTATGAGGTAACTCGGAAAAGGGAGCAAAAGGCTCGATAAACTGAACCTGTTGTGGCCTTAGCAGCTGGAGCTGCTAAGATCGCACCAGCTTCAGGGACTAATGTTGGGGGAATACCCCTGGGTAGGGTCACGCCGGGGTATAAAGGCCAAGTTAGCCGAGGTACGGCAAGGTCAAAGCGAATGCTGGCCGGGTCACCTCAAGGCACGCCGAATCACGGAGTAACCCGGACCGGAGGATGTCCACCTAACTGAGTCCTGGCCGACGTATGTCGTATGCTGGCAGAACTCATGTAACTTGTACGCAGGTACCCACGGGGCCAAATTAACCAGGCACGATCCGGGTTATATATGGCTTGCAAGAGAAGGAAGGTATCTCGCTGGTCAAAAGGTGGTCACTGTACGCTGGAGCATGAGCGAAGCGGATAGAGAGAAGGACCACCGAGGCGTGGCCGACAAGGGTGACGCGCCCTGTGTCGGATGACGCTGGCGCCGCAGAGGCTCACGTAGCCTCTGCATGGCTTACGATGGTGAAAAGTGACCCGGTCGGTTTGCTATTTTGGGAAGTGGAATATGCCTCCACGTATGCCCTAATTGGAGACCTAGCCACCCCTTTATAAGGAGGGCTAGGGCATCTGTAGAAGGGGTTGATCTTTTGTTAGTTGGCATTTGGTAGTTGGTTCCTGGGAGCTAGCTAGTGGTGAGAGTAAGAGAGCTCCTTCTTCCTCCTCTCCCCAATACAGCTCAAGGAGCATTGTAAACCTTGGGAACCTAGTGAATACAAAGCATCTGTGTGTGGAATCACCACACTATCCCTCCCCGGATTCCTCTAGTGCATATTGGCCCCATCTTTAGCCTATCCATGGCATATGCCGTGACACCACCATGACAGGTTCACCTACACAACACTTAGCAAACTAAAGATGATTAATCAACTATATGAAGCGAAAGGACTTGACGATATTTCCCTGTGTCCTCGAGAACATTTGGTTATCTTAAGAAATACAACCGGCTTGTCGTTTGCCGAATAAAGGATTGGGCCACTTGCTGTATTTGTTCTTATTGTCTTTTATTTACTCGCACTTTATTTACCTGCATTATCAAAAACCCCTAAAAATCAATTTGCTAAGTATTTACAGAGAATTCCTCCTCCAAACCATTCGCCAAAACCTTCTGCTCCTCGTTGGGTTCGACACTCTTACTTATCGAAAATACTGCGATACACCCCTACACTTGTGGGTCATCACATACCCATATACTCTGATCACGGAGAAAAGGCTCGTCCTCGCTGGTCACCACCTCCACCACCATCTCGGCGTCATGAGGAACCACAACCGCGCCACCGTACAAGCATGCCACCGCCTAGGCGTCCCCAGGTTGGCATAATTATACGCGACCAGGGCGAGCAGCCCCGGCATGCCGGAGAGTGTAACGGTGTTGAAGGACATAGAAGTAGATCCCACATGGAGCCACCACGTCCGACAAGCAAACGCGACAGGCGTGAGGCGTCGTAGGAGGGAAATAGCAAGAAGGCTAACCCACCATCCTCACTGCCACCTTCGCCACCTAGCAGCCATCATAGCGGAGGGCACAGTGGATATAATAGATCGTGCCACAACTCCCCTTGCCATGATAGAAAAGGGAAGCAACAAGAGACGTATGACACATGTTCACGGCTGGACAAGATCCAACAAGCTCGGGAGCTGCCATACCTTGGGCCACGCTGTTTTGGACCAATAATACAAGTCACAACCTACCCCAGGGTCTCTGGATATACAAGACGATCAAACCCTACGACGCCACCGCCAGACCAATTACATGGTTGTAGGACTACAGCGAAGCGATTCACATCACAGGGGGAAACCCTAATGTCGTTGTCAAGTGCCTCCCACTTATGCTCACTAGAACCACCCGACAACGGATTGCCGACTTGCCGAAGAAATCAATATGAAATTGGTTGGACATGCATGAAGCGTTCAACAAGAACTTCGAGGGTACATACAAACATACCTGCATTGTCAGATACCTACAGTGGTGTGTGCAAGAAAAGGATGAAACCTCTCGTTCCTACCTCTCTTGCTGGCTGGATATGAAAAATTCCTACGCAAGAGTGCACGAACAAACCGCTATGGTCGGCCTCATCGATGGTCTGGAAAAGGGAACTTTGCTCCGGCATACGTTCAAGCGCAAGAAAGACAACAATGACCTCAACCTCAACGCAATGATCGCCATGGCTAGCGAGTTTGCTGCCGCTGAGGACGACACGCGTGGATTGTTGCCGGCAATAGCAATCCCTACCCAGGCCACGAAAAATAGCAATAACAAGCAGAAGAATCCGCCTGAAGAAAAGCAGGCATCTGACATGGTCGATGCAGCGTTCAGTGGCAGAGGCGGAGGCGGACAGCGTGGAGGTGGCCGGGGGGCTAGAAATGGCCATCAAAGGAGTTATTCTACACCCTCAGCGCCCCACATTCCCCAAAAGTACGAAGAGTACCGTGATATGCCGTGTTTCATCCACCTGGAAACAAATGGAAAGCCACCCACACCAACCGCCAATGCAAATTTGTCAAGGACCTCAAGGAAGACCCTGAGTCCGGCTACAAGCGAAGTTGGAAGAACAGACCCCGTGGAAAGGGAAAAGGGAAGAAGAAGGAGGAGGAGTCTAAGTAATCAAGTGATATGGATGAAAACGTGGAACCCAAATCTTCTGACAAGGGAGAGGGTAAAGGGGAAAATCCCGTTGAAAAGAAGGCTCCAGTCTACCACACCTTCCATGGCACTCCCATCGTCCGGGCCGAGAAAACCTCTCTGAGGATAATGATGGCTACCCTCCCTCCGGTTCGCCAGTACGTCAGGTAGTCGGAGATTCCAATTACTTGGGATAGGCAGGACCATCTAGACGTTTTCCCAACAGAGAACCAATCTGCCATGGTTATCAACCCTTTGATTGATGGCACAAAGTTCACCAACTGCCTCGTGGACAGTGGAAGGAGCATCAACATCATGTACCTGGACACACTGCACAAGATGAACTTCACGGAGACCCAGCTAAGGAAGAGCAACACCGTGTTCCATGGAGTTGTCCCCATCCAATAAGCAAATTCCCTGGGTTGCATCACGCTTCCGGTCGCTTTTGGCGATGTTAAGCATTACCGCCAAGAACACATGACCTTTGATGTGGTGCCTTTCAAGAGCGTGTACCACATCATTTTTTATGCGACATCTTCCACTCCTTGCTTGCAAGGCCATGCTTTGTCTACAACAAGCACAAGATACCCGAACCAAACGACATCATCACCATTGACGGAAGCTTCACCAAGGCATGGGAGTGTGAGATCAGTGAAGCCGTCTTCGCTGAAGCAGTTCTCTATGGTGAGGAGTTCAAGGAGATCCAGAACCAGGTTGATGCCGGCTTCAATGAAGCAGATCACTGCTGTCGAACCCGCATTCAAGGCCGCCATCAAGACCAAGCTGGTGGAACTTGTTGAAGGACATTCCTCCAAGACCACCGCCATTAGCACAAACCTGGATCCCAAATAGGAAAGCGCGCTTGTCAAGTTCCTCTGTGAGAATAGGGTCATCTTCGCCTGGCAACCTGCCGACATGAAATATGTGCCTAGGAAACTTGACAAGCACAGCTTGAATATTGATCCTAATGCCAAACATGTGAAACAACCTCTACGACGCTTTGGCAATGAAAGACGAAGAGCTATAGGCAAAGAAATAGCTAGGTTACTTAAGGCTGGCTTTATCCGAGAAGTTATTCACACCCGATGGGTGGAAAATCCTATACTTGTACCCAAAATGGGAACCAATGAATTAAGAATGTGTGTTGATTACACTGGCTTGAACAAAGCGTGTCCGAAGGATCCGTTTACTTTGCCTCGCATTGACCAAGTCATTGACTCGACGGCTTCCTCGGAACTTCTGTGTTCTCTTGATGCCTACTCAGGTTACCACCAAATCCGGATGCAAAAGTCAGACCAACTGGCC
Source organism: Avena eriantha (assembly GCA_910589775.1). Lineage (NCBI taxonomy): Eukaryota > Viridiplantae > Streptophyta > Magnoliopsida > Poales > Poaceae > Avena > Avena eriantha. The sequence continues at coordinate 204,890,519 of OU342740.1, forward strand.
ACTTCGTTCACCACGCCCTACGACACGTATTGCTATGTCATGATGCCCTTTGGGCTGAAAAATGCTGGTGCTACTTACCAGCAGAGAAAGCAACGTTGCTTACACGACTAAATAGATCGCAACATACACGATTACGTGGACGACATTGCGATAATGTCAAAGAAATCAAATGATCTTATCGCTGACTTGTAGGAAACCTTCGATAATCTCTAGAAATATAACATGATGTTGAACCACAAGAAGTGCGTCTTCGAGGTACCTTTCGGCAAGCTGTTGGGTTTCATCGTTTCGCACCGCGGATTCGAGGTGAACCCGGGGAAAATCAAGGCCATCCTCGACATTAAACGTCCGACATGCCTGAAGGACATAGAAAGGCTCACAAGCTGCTTAGCGGAAGTAAGCCAGTTCATCAGCCGACTTGGTGAGAAGGCTATGCCGCTCTACAAGTTGCTCAAGAAGGAGGATAAATTCATATGGACAGACGAGGCTGACGCAGCACTTCAAGATTTGAAGAGAATACTCTCCTCCGCACCAATACTTGTAGGACCGGTGTCATGAGAGCCTATGTTATTTTACATGGCGACAACCAACCGGGTCATCAGCATCTTCATCGTGGTGGAGCGCAAGGAACCTATGCATGAAATATGGAGTTCAACGACCCGTTTACTATCTAAGCGAGGCCTTGACGAAATCCAAACAGCGTTACCCGCACTACCAAAATATAGCTTATGGAGTTTTCCTTGCTTCATGCAAGATAAGGCATTATTTTCAGGAGCACCCTATCACAGTGGTGAGCAAAGCTCCACTGTCCGACATCATCAACAACAACGACGCTACAAGGAGAGTGGCAAAGTGGGGCATTGAACTTGCCACCTTTGAAATCACCTACAAGAGATGCGACGCTATCAAATCACAAGCATTGGCAGATTTTAACGCAGATTGGACATAACTGCTAGAAAACACTCCTGTACTAGAGCCAGAATATTGGGTCATGCACTTTGACAGATCAAAACTACTCAATGGTTTGGGGGAGGGTGTATTAATGCAATCACCAACAGGAGAAAAGTTGCAATACGTCCTACAGATCCACTTCAACGCTACCAACAACATGGCGGAGTATGAGGCCCTCATTCACGTACTTCGTGTGGCCAAGGATATTGCCATCAAGTGCATAGTTTGCTGTGGAGATTCCGACTTGGTTGCCTAGCAAGTACCTGGCACCTGGAACATGCGGAACCCTATGATGGTGGCATATCAAGACAAAGTAGACCAAATAGCCAAGTGCTTCGATAGCTACGAAGTCAAGTACATCAAAAGGGAGGAGAATGAGGTGGAAGATCTGCTGCTAAAGCTTGGACCAGCTCCTCGACCAATTCTGCTAGGCGTTTTCCTAGAACATTTACGAAACCCATCCGTCAAGGGAGCAGACCCTGACAACCCGGATACAGTAGACTCATTTGTTAATATAGTAATAGTGACCTCTCTGGCTTGGACGAAACCATTCATGGACTATCTACAAGACATAAATTTTACCGCTGACGAAGTTGAAAGCCGACAAATAGTACGCAGAGAAAAAGGCTATGTCATCATTGACGACCAGCTAGACAAAAGAAGTACCACAAGAGTTTTTCTTCGATGCGTCTCCTAGCAGCAATGTATTGAAATCCTAGAGAAATACATATCAGAGATTGCGGGCATCACGCCGCTTCACGATCATTGGTGGACAAGGCCTTCCGACAAGGATTCTACTAGATAACTACCAAGGCGGACACCGACAAGTTGGTACAAACATGCCTTGGGTGTCAGTTCTATGCAAGACAACCATGTGTTCCAGCTAAAGAATTGCGAACCATACCGATAACTTGGCCGTGTGTAGTCTGGGGCTGGACATGGTGGGGCCTTTGCAGATAACACCCTGTGGATTCAAACATTTGCTAGTAGTAGTGGATAAGTTCACAAAATGTATTGAAGCTAAACCCATTAGAAAGCTTGATGGGGCACCAACCCTAAAATTTGTCTAGGATCTAGTGGTGAGATTTGGTATCCCACATAGCATCATCCGACAATTGCAGTAATTTGTCTCTCGAAAAAGTTGAGGAGTACTGTCATGAAAAAGGCATCCATCTTAACCTAGCATTTGTGGCACACCCACTGTCAAATGGGCAAGTTAAAAGGGTCAATGGACTAATTTTGCACGGAAGCAAGCCACACTTATAAGCAACGCTATGTAGAGAAGCTGGGGCTTGGGCGGAGTAATTACCATCTGTCTTATGGAGTTTACGAACAACACCCAACAGATCCACCGGCTTGACTTCTTTCTTCATGGTTTATGGAGCAGAAGCCGTCCTTCCATCCAATATCCTCCATGATGCACCAAGAGTCGTCGCCTATAAGGAGGATGACGCTGAAGAATCCAGACACCTATCGGTGGACCTGCTTGAAGAAGAGCACATGCTGGCATGCCAGAGATCTGCCGTCTACCAGCAAAAGCTGCATGGCTACCATAGTCTCCATGTAAAGCATCTCTCATTCAAAGAGGGGGATCTAGTGCATAGACTCAAGTAGGAGAAATCACACAAACTATCCCCGCCTTGGGAATGACTCTTTGTCATAAGCAAAGCATTTCTAATGGTTCCTATTACCACGTCGATATTCACGAGTTAAAAGATAGGCCAAAAATTGCAAGCGCAAGCAACATGACTTCGATAATGATTACATGAAGACAGATCGGCCATGGAACATAGCACAACTACGTGCCTTTTACACTTAGCATATTTATATTATGTAATAAGTTTCTTATATGATCAATGAAATAAAGCATTTGGTTCACTCATATACTCTGAGTCTTTTACCTCCTTTAGTTGTTCATTTTTGGATCATATAAACCCTTTATGTGCAAGTTTGCATTTGAAGTTGTGAAAATTCTGCCTACGGGCGTTAGCTTAAGTTTTCTGGTCTACACATTTTCTGATGTTTTTATGTGGATTCCGGAGTAGTGACTTCCCGGCACTCAAAGCCGGTGATTTTGCTCTTAGGTTCTTGACGGTGCTATTAAGCATCATTACATGAGGGCATTGTTCTATGCTCCCAGTCTTCCGTCTCACGAAAGGTCAAGCATACGAATCAGAATAATGGATAAGCCAGCACTTGCTTAAAAAATATACACATGCCGGAAACAGATAAGTAGCAGGAAACTTGAGTACAAGTTTTTCCGCCTTAACAATGCAAAAAAAATTTCCGCATACACTTTGAAAAGACATATTTAATACAAAAAATTCTTTTTCATGGCTCTACTGCAGGGGACTTCATGGTGGCCTCATCGGGAGAGCTAGGTCGGGAAAGCTCGTCAAACTCAGAAGGGGATGGGCTAGACTTAGAAGAAGCCATGTCTTCATCAAGGATCTCGACAGGCACGAAGACATCTGCATTGACCATTCTAGCAATCCTAGTGTCGAAGCCAGAGAGGGAATTCCAAATAGCATCGCTATCAATTTACTTCCCTTTCTCATCTAGTTTGGGAAAGCCGGAGGTCACCAGATCCATGTCGCTATTTGTTGTAGTGTGCCTTGACTAAGGACATGGTCATCCTTGCACCATCCCAGACGCAAGAGGCTTTCTAGTCCTTGACTTTCTCGAGGGCTCGGCGCAGGATTCCCACGTATTTGGCCGCTGAGTCTGCCGCCTTGATGTTTATTCCTAGAGGCTGGGCTATCTCCTTGGCCTGGGCAATGGCGGTGCTGACGAAGTTGCCTGCCAGAATCATGCATTCCTTGGGATCTGGAGCACCTTAACCCAAGTTGGCTAAGCCAATGGGAGCTGTGGTTTGCATAAGATACAAGGACCATGAGTACAAGCAAATCAAATGATTATCCAAAGTACAAAATTGACCAAGATGGGGAAAATTTACTGAAGATGCTTGTCTCCACTTTCTTGCATGTCTCCGCCAAGACGTCCCACTCCTTCTGAGATATCTTTTACACCTCAAGGTTCCTTGCATTCTGCTCCTTGGCAGCTTGGTTCTATTCTTTGAGTTGTGCAAGTTCGTTCTTTAGGCGCTGCATCTCGGTGTCAGCAGACTCTTCCAGCGCCTCCTCATGGCCCTTGACGGCATCATCGAGGTCATTCTTCAAGATTTTGTTCTCATCATTGAGCTCTTGGACATGCTTGGATTGCGCGACGATGCTCTTGGCCTTGGCAATGGCTTCTGTAAGACGGAAATCAGAAAGTACTATAAGAAGACGGCAGAAATGAATTCATAAGGAAAAAAGGAGTTGTTAAAAGAAACAAACTTCGACTATTTTTGATATTTTGCTTCAGGAAGTCTATTTTACCATGCTCAAGGTCTAGTTCCTTCCTAAAAGAAGCAAACATCTCATTGGCGGTGATCCTCCGTCTATTCTCATTCTGCAAACAAGCAAGCATGCTTAGTTTCTCTAGAGCATCTAGTCGGAACTATCTGGTTTCAACTACACACTCGGGGGCTACAGCACAAGATTTTAATTAGCAAGTATGCTACTCTTAGAGCATCTAGCCGGAATTCTTCTAAGTTTCCACCTAGACGCTCGAGGGCTACACTATCAATTTCTGCTCTTAGTTCTTTGGAGCACTCAGGCCAATAACTTTTGTTTATCCTCCTAAGAGCTCGAGGGCTACAGAAGGATACACTACACAAAATAAAAGAAGTGAAGTTCAAAGGACTTACAATGGCAATAAGATTGAGATTGTTGGCCGGATTGGCATATGCAGTATGGAAGATACCGGCATTGTTATACACGGCATACGCCTGCGCAATGAGATCATCTAGGCACAATGTTCGAGGAGTCACAGCTAAAGGAGATGTTGAAGCCGGAGGCATGGATGATGCCCTAGCTCCCTGTTGGGTTTCTAGAATAGTTGATGGCTCAGAGGCACCCGCCTTGTCTGTTGCCAGAGCCACATCCGCCTCCGCCTCTTCCATTACTTGTTTCCCTTTCTCGGTGGCATCCTTAGCCGAATCTTCAGCCACTTTAGAGGAAGTGCTCTCCTACATCGCCTGGCCGCTAGGAGCAACGTCCGCTTCGACAGAGCCTGAGACATCAAGGATTGGATTGACATCTGTCTCCATGGCAGAGATCTCAGGGATGACGGGAAATGAAGGCCTAGCGGGTCTAGCAGAAGGCTTGGCGGCAGGAGTAGGGGGAGTAGTAGCAGGAGAGGGCTTGGCGGCCACATCTCTGGTCAGAATGTCATGAATGTTTTTTCACCCTCCAGTATCTCTGGAGGATCTCTTCAAACTAGCATCGGCTTTCCTCCAGAAACGTACAAAGTATAAGAACAAGAGTTGAAAAAAGGTATGAGCTCAAAGTACAAGCTGGAGAATGAATATACTTACTCCACGGTAGGAGACTTGGTGAGAGGAATGCCGATGGATTTCTTCTTCTCCGCCTCTGAGATGGCGGTGGATAGTTTGGAGACTCCACTCTCTGATTTCTTTTTCTTCCTGGCCTCGGCAGCAGGGTTAGAGGTGGAGCTCTTCTGCTTTCGCGCTACCGGAGCTGGCTGATCCTTGGGGGCGTCATCATTGGACACCACTTGGATATCATACAGTTTGGGATCATAGACCTAGGTGGCCATCTGATCCACCACCAAGGTCGCTAGTTGGGATACAGAGGAGTGTTAGACTGACTACTTCAAGTCGGAAAAACCTTAGAGTATATAATGAGCAACAAAGGAAACAGAAGGTGATCTTGAAGCCGCGCTTCCTATACTTCACCTTTACGATGTCCTTTAGCCGGAGTTTGATAGAGTCAGTGGAGAAGTGATCCCGCGGGATTCGCATGGGATCCCTCCTGTCTTGAGTGTATTTGCACATCAACTCAGCATGGTGTTGTAGAGGCTAGATCCGCCTAACAAACCAGCACATGGCCAGGTCCAAGCCCGTCAGACCTCCATCCATGAGCCATTCAATCCGCCTTACGACGCAGTTGGCCTTGTTGTTGGATGGAAGGGAGGCTGGGGTCCGCCATGCGGGGACCTCGGTGGTGGCTCCATTGACAAAGTTGGGATATGTCTCAAGGCGGTCATGCAGGGAAATATCTAGGCCATAGAAGTATGTGCGCTAGCAGTTCTTGCATGACTCATGTCCTACGATGTTGGGGAAGTGTCGTCTAGGCCGGATCTTAAAGCTAATGTTTCCACAAATCCGCAACTCGTCCTCGAACTCTATGGACTCTCTCTTAACGGTAAAAAATTACACAAACATATCTAATCTAGGTTTGATACCTAGGAATCCTTCACACAGAGCTATGAAGTTTCTAAGGACTGAGATGTTGTTGGGAGAGGGGTTGTGGGGAAGTACCCGTAAGTGTCGGAGAACGTCCAGGAAGAAGTCAGATACTGGCAGTCTTACGCCTCGTACCAATTGAGCATTGATTCTCTCTGGCTTGGGGAGAAGGAGCTACCTCGCTGGCCGGCGCTGGCCACCAGAACAAATCCTTCGCCACAGGGAGATACCCCTCGGTGACCAGTTCTTGCAGATCTTTGGCGGAGAGGTTAGAGCCCCTCCACACTCCCTTGTGAGAGTCATTGTCCTCTTGAGTGGCATCTAGCTCCGCTCTTTCTTGGTCATCACCGGTGGCTTCCACCACGACGGTGACAGGGTTAACCACCCCCTCCGGCGGGACAATTACTCCCTGAGATGGCTCTGGAATAGCCTCAGGGGTCGTCGTCATTGAAGGAATGGAGCTGCTAGAGGCCATTGTGATGATTCGGTAGGTGGATAATAAGAGGGCTCTGTCTAGGGTTTTCCGAGGAGGAGCTCGAACGGGCGCGCGGCTGGAAGAAGATGAATACGAGGAAGCGAATGCGGGTGAAAACAAAATAACCAGGCCATGGTGAAAATATATAGACCCCGTGTCAAGATTTGTGCTAAGGGATCTAATGGACGGAGCGTTGCCGACATGGAGACGAGCATGCGTGGTAATTTTGCCACATCCTCCGTTTTTGCCGCTTTACCATTTCATATTTCACATGCGCAAAAACAGCTCATGATTAATTCTCTGCCTTTTGTGATTTTCGAGGTAGCGTAGGTTGTACCCTACGTCATCCTCTTGACAGTTGTAGTGAAGGGTCACGTATGAAGATTCCATCGAAGGCAGAAAATGTCCAGCTCTAGAAACAAAGACTCAAGGAATCTCCGGCTATAGTTTGAAGCCAGAGAGGATTGCAGGGTTCTTTGGGAGACCTTTGAGATATTTCTTGATGAATTGCTGGCATCACCTAGATAGAGCATTAAAAGATCAATGGGCAAGACGACGCAAGATTTCAAAGTCCTCCGGGGGCTACTATTGGGGATATGCTAAATAGGTATCACCATAACACGTCCTTATTCGGCTAACCCGGGTGACAAATAGTTGGTAGAAATGCCTATGGCCTGCTGGGCGGCCCAGTTAGACGGATCCAGAAGAGAGGCCCGTGATCGGATAAAGAAGGCTACATAGGAGTCACCGACATACTCGAAGCCTTGGAGTCCAAGACACGAAAGACTAGTTCGTATTAGTGTAGGACTCATTACCTTGTCTAGCAAGGACCTTTCCCTATAAACCCTAGGCTCTAGCACCTTTATAAGCCGGACCTTTGGGAGCCTTTAGGGCAAGACACAACCTAGATTGCTACGTACAACGTGCAACACCTCGCACAACAAACATATCTTTGTAACTCGGCATATTGCCATTATAGTGATTTATATCAGGAGTAGAGTTCCACCACCATTGTGGGACTTCAACCTGGGTAAGCTATGTTACCTCGTACCCGCCAACTCTCTGCCTTACCCCACGTCTCGAAACATTCACTGTGAGGACCCCTCCATGGCGTACTCGTCAGCAATACCACAACATTAATGTTTTACCTATACATGGACGCAGCCACTATTTCCCATCTTCCTTGGATTCCCATCTGGAACAACATGCTAGTCCCCTTCTCCTATGGTGCACTCCAAAATTATGGCTGTGCCATGAAGTGCTGGGAGAAGAGTCAGGGTATTGTCCCATCAGATGTGTTAGAATCAGACAACTTTCGATTAGTTTCAAAGACAAAGACACATAAAACATGGCCAATATATGCCCTGCAATATTCTATGGATTGAATTCCTCACAAAATTCCCTTGAAAAACTTTCAATCCAAAGAGGCCATTAAGCTACCGTACATAGATTAAATTTAGGCACAAGTGACCCTAATTGACTATGACGGTCCCGATGTCTTCATCATCCATGATGTCGTACGCCTCGCCATCTGCCTCCTCTGTGTCGAAATCGATACCGACGTTCCCCGCCACGTTTCTCCTCCTCGTGAATTCTTCATAGTGCACTGCCTCGATAACTGTGGAGGTCGTACGCCCAGGCATTTCCTCCCTTCAGGGTGCGCAGATCTGGTTGGATCTCTCGCCGGTGGGTTCCACATAGCCAAATCAACGCCATCCTCTCCTTGTTGAACAACTTTTGCTAGTATGCGCTCATGCGCGAGTACCAGGCCATTGCCCTCTTCTACTCTGACAGTTGGAGGTGGCGCTCCTTGATTTACCTCGCCAACATGTTGTCATGGAAGAGCGGCATGACAGGCACCCCGGCGTAGCTGAGCTCGAAGCTGGATGAAAGACTCGCGAGCGGTGGTGCGAGTATGTCATAGTGGGAGAACATATGAGACTTGTATAAGCTGAGTTTGGGCCTCTCCATGGTGAGGAAGGAAACTATCTGAGCTTCGGCCCCATGGTTACAGGGATAAGGGCAAAGAGGTAGGCCTACTCGTGCTTGCCACTGCCAATCAGGTCATAGAACAGACAACTCGTGGATTGCCCTTACGAAGTACATCCTTATCGTCCACGCTTCCCGAACCAATGGTGCCTAACAACCGGGACGCAGAACTAACCTTCAGCCGACCGGGGCTTCTAGAAGACCCGATACGATGGCTACCATTGTATGCTAGGGTTAAGATCCAATGACTTTTATTGACTCTAAGGACTCCATGTGTCATGCCATGGTCATAGAGACCAAAATCACACAGGGAAGCAGCTTCCACATTTCATATTGCACCAGTGTGGAAGAAGTTGCATCACAGGATCCACTGGAGTCAGGGCGGAGCTTGGCCCTAGGCAACTAGGGCCATGGCCCAGGGCGTGGAAAAGTTTCCGGCCTACTATCAGCTTGTCGCTTGGAATTGGTCCTGGTTGTAAATGATCGTCTGAACCTTTCCTAGCAGCTATAGGCCACTAAAACACTCAGCCCAGTATCACACATGGAAGAGAAGAGAGTGAACCAGTAGCGAGCCATGGAGAGATGGCCTTATCAATCGATCTAGCTAAAGTCCACTCGTTCTCAAAATTAAAAAACTAGGGTCCACTCAACATCCTCAAGCAAAAACGCTAGGTCCTTCGAAATATAGCTAGGGGCAAATACTACAAGCTATTGACAGGAACTCTATACAAACATAAATAAAATACAATGGTGGAAGAAACAGAGTATGGCATTGGCTCATTGTGCAAAATTGCACTTTGAATCTCATTTTAGATGGCCTTTTTTCTATTTCTTTGAAGTATTGAAACAAACTTTGATTTCAAAGGTTCAAAAAGATCCGAAAAAGTCCTAGATGTAGCCACCTAAGTGTTCGACCAGTGTGTAAATTCAAAGCTTGAAATACTTTTGTTTTTGGAGCGGCAAAAATGACAGAATTTCACAAAACGATAAAATCACCACTTTATTGCACAGTTCACAATTGTTTGCCAAAGGTAACATCTTGATTTTACATATATTATTGCCAATTCGAGTAATATTTTTAGCCATTTTGTGCGGCTAATTCATAAAACATGCATAGAGTCATATTTTTTTGGCCCAAGCTTGTTCGAATCCTGGCTCCGACACTGACTGGAGTGTGTGTGGTCATGTGGATCGATGTGGTTTTGGAGATGAACACATGATTCTAGGGTATCAATGTGGTTTAGGAAAATAACACATGCAATGACTCTAGGGGATCAATATGTCAAACCATGGTCATAGATACCAAAAACACATAAGGAAATAGCTTCCACATTGGATGTTGCTCTAGTGTAGAACAAGTTGCATCACAGAATCCACTTGAGTTTGTGTCTTCATGTAGATTAATGTGGTTTAGGAAAATAACACATGCAATAAGTCTAGGGGATCAATGTGTCAAACCATGGTCACATAGACCAAAAACACATAGGAAAGCAGCTTCCACATTGCATGTTGCACCAGTGTGACAGAAGTTGCATCACAGAATCCGCTGGAGTGTGTTTGGTCATGTGGATCAATGTGGTCTTGGAAAAGAACACATTCAATGTGGTCATGTGGATCAATGACTCTAGTGTATCAATATGGTTTAGGAAAAGAACACATGCAATGGTTTAGTGATCAATTTGTCAAATCATGGTCAGAGACCAAAAACACATAGGAAAGCAGCTTCCACATTGAATGTTGAACCAGTGTGGCACACATTGCATCACATAATCTACTGGAGTGTGTGTGGTCATGTAGATCAATGTGTTTTAGGAAAAGAACACATGCAATGACTCTAGCGGATCAATGTGTCAAACCATGGTCATAGAGACCAAAAACACATAGAAAGCCAGCTTCCACATTGCATGTTCACTAGTGTGATACAAGTTCAATCACAGAATCCACTAGAGTGTCTGTGGTCATGTGGATCAATGTGGTTTTGGAAAATAACACATGCAATATGGTCATGTGGATCAATGACTCTAGTTGATCAATGTGGTTTAGGGAAAGAACACATGCAATGACTGTAGGGGATAAATGTGTCCAACCATGGTCACGGAGGCAAAAAACACATAGGAAAGCATCTTCCACATTGCATGTTGCACAACTATGGCAGAAGTTGCATCATAGAATCCACTGGAGTGTGTGTGGTAATGTGGATCAATGTGGTTTAGGAAAAGAACACATGCAATGACACTAGGGGATCAATATGTAAAACCATGGTCATAGAGACCAAAAACACATAGGAAAACATCTTCCACATTGCATGTTGCACCAGTGTGACAGATGTTTCATCACAGAATCCACTGGTGTGTGGTCATGTGGATCAATGTGGTTTTGGAAAATAATGCATGCAATGTGGTCATGTGGATCAAAGACTCTATTCGATCAATATGGTTTAGGAAAAGAACACATGCAATTACTCTAGGGGATTAATGTGTCAAACCATGGTCACAAACACCAAAAACATATAGGAAAGCAGCTTCCACATTGAATGTTGCACCAGTGTGGCAGAAGTTGCATCATAGAATCCACTGGAGTGTGTGCGGTCTTGTGGATCAATGTGGTTTAAGAAATGAACACATGCAATCACTAGTGGAACAATGTGGTTTAGGAAAAGAACGCATGCAATTACTCTAGGGGATCAATGTGTCAAACCATGGTCACAAAGACCAAAAACACATAGTAAAATAGCTTCCACGTTGCATGTTGCACCCGTGGCAGAAGTTGGATCTCAGAATCCACTGGTGTGTGGTTAGTCATGTGTATCAATGTGGTTTAGGAAAAGAACACATGCAATGAATCTAGGGGATCAATGGGTCAGATCATGGTCACAGAGACCCAAAACACATAGGAAAGCAGGTTCCACATTGCATGTTGGACCAGTGTGACAGAAGTTTCTTCACAGAATCCACTAGAGTGTGTGTGGTCATGTGGATAAATGTGGTTTTAGAAAAGAACACATGCAATGTGGTCATCTGGATAGATGACTCTTGTGGATCAATATAGTTTATGAAAAAAACACATGCAATGACTCTAGGGGATCAATTTGTCAAACCATGGTCACAGAGACCAAAAATATATAGGAAATAAGCTTCCACATTGCATGTTGCACCAGTGTGACGAAAGTTGAATCACATAATCCTCTTGGGTGTGTGGTTATGTGGATCAGTGTAGTGTTGGAAAAATAACACATGTAATGTGGTCATGTGGATCAATGACTACTTGATCAATGTTGTTTAGGAAACCAACACATGCAATGACTCTAGGGGATCAGTGTATCAAACCATGGTCAGAGAGACTAAAAACACATAGGAAAGCAGCTTCCACATTGCATGTTGCACCAGTGTGTTAGAAGTTGCATCACAGAATCCACTGGAGTGTGTATGGTCATGTGGTTCAATGTTGTATAGGAAAATAACAAATGCAATATGACTCTAGGGGATCAATGTGTCAAACCATGGTCATAGAGACCAAACACACATAGGAAAGCAGCTTCCACATTGTATGTTGCACCAGTGTGGCAGAAGTTGCATCACAGAATCCACTAGAGTGTGTGTGGTCATGTGGATCAATGTGGTTTAGGAAAAGAACACATGCAATATGGTCATGTGGATCAATGACTCTAGTGTATCAATGTGGTTTAGGAAAATACCATATGCAATGACTATAGGTGAACAATTTGGCAAACCATGGTCAAAAAGAACAAAAACACATAGAAAATCACCTCCCACACTACATGTTGCACCGGTGTGGCAGAAGTTGCATCATAGAATCCTCTGGTGTGTGGTCATGTAGATCAATGTGGTTTATGAAAAAAACACATGCAATGACTCTAGCGGATCAATATGTCAAAGCATGGTCACAGAGACCAAAAACACATAGGAAACTAGCTTCCACATTGCATGTTGCACTAGTGTGACAGAAGTTCAGTCATAGAATCCACTAGAGTGTGTGTGGTCATGTGGATCAATGTGGTTTTGGAAAAAAACACATGCAATGACTCTAGGCGATCAATGTGTCCAACCATGGTCATAGAGATCAAAACACATAGGAAATCAGCTTCCACATTGCATGTTGCACCAGTGTGGCAGAAGTTGCATCACAGAAGCCACTGGACTGTGTGTGGTCTTGTGGATCAATGTGGTTTTGGAAAATAACACATCCAACGACTCTAGGGGGTCAATATGTCAAACCATGGTCATAGAAACCAAAATCACATAGGAAAACAACTTCCACATTGCATGTTGCACCAGTGTGACAGAAGTTGCATCATAGAATCCTCTAGTGTGTGTGTGGTTATTTGGATCAAATCTGGTTTTGGAAAAGAACTTATGCAATTACTCTAGGGGATCAGTGTATCAAACCATGGTCATAGTGACTATTGGATCATTATGGTTTAGGAAAAGAACTTATGCAATTACTCTAGGGGATCAGTGTATCAAACCATGGTCATAGAGACCAAAAACACGTAGGAAAGGAGCTTCCACATTGCATGTTGCACCAGTGTGATAGAAGTTGCATCATAGAAACCATTGGAGTGTGTGTGGTCATGTGGATCAATGTGGTTTTGTAAAAAAACACGCAATGACTCTAGGGGATCAATGTGTCAAACCATGGTCACAAAGACCAATAACACATAGGAAACCAGCTTCCACATTGCAAGTTGCACTAGTGTGACTGAAGTTGCATCACAGAATCCACTGGAGTGTGTGTGGTTATGTGGATCAATGTGGTTTTTGAAAATAACACATGCAATGTGGTCATGTGGATCAATGACTCTAGTGGATCAATGGGGTTTAGCGAAAGAACACATGAAATATGACTCTAGGGGATAAATGTGTCAAACCATGGTCAGAGAGACCAAAAACACATAGGAAAACAACTTCCACATTGCATATTGCACTAGTGTGATAGAACTTGTATCGTAGAATGCACTGGTGTGTGTGTGGTTATTTGGATCAATGTGGTTTTGGAAAAGAACACATGCAATATGGTCATGTGGATCAAAGACTCTATTGGATCAATATGGTTTAGGAAAAGAACACATACAATTACTCTAGGGTATCCGTGTATCAAACCATGGTCACAAAGACCAAAAACACATAGGAAAGCAGCTTCCACATTGCATGTTGCACCAGTGTGACAGAAGTTGCATCACAGAATCCATTGGAGTGTGTGTGGTCATGTGGATCAATGTGGTTTTGTAAAAAAAACACGAAATGACTCTAGGGGATCAATGTGTCAAACCATGGTCATAGAGACCAAAAACACATAGGAAAGCAGTTTCCACATTGCAAGTTATACCAGTGTGACTGAAGTTGCATCAAAGAATCCACTGGAGTCTGTGTGGTCATGTGGATCAATGTGGGTTTTTAAAACAACACACGAAATGTGGTCATGTGGATCAGTGACTCTAGTGGATCAACGGGGTTTAGGAAAATAACACATGAAATATGAGTCTTGGGGATCAATGTGTCAAACCATGGTCACAAACACCAAAAACACATAGGAAAACAACTTCCACATTTCATGTTGCACTAGTGTGGCAGAAGTTGCATCACAAAATCCACTTGTGTGTGTGGTCATGTGGATCAATGTAGTATTGGAGAAAACACATGTAATGTGGTCATGTGGATCAATGACTCATGCAATATGACTTTAAGGGATCAATGTGTCAAACCATTTTCAGAGAGACCAAAAACACATAGGAAAGCAACTTCCACATTGCATGTTGCACCAGTGTGGCAGAAGTTGCATCACAGAATCCAAGGGAGTGTGTGTGGTCACGTGGACCAATGTGGCTTAGGAAAAGAACACATGCAATGTGGTCATGTGGATCAATGAATATAGTTTATCAATTTGGTTTACGAAAAGAACACATGCAATGACTATAGGTGATCAATTTGTCAAACCATGGTCACATAGACAAAAAACAAATAGGAAAGCAGCTCGGACATTGCATGTTGCACGGGTGTGGCAGAAGTTGCATCAAAGAATCCACCGGAGTGTGTGGTCATGTAGATCAATGTGGTTTAGGAAAATAACACATGCAATGACTCGAGAGGATCAATATGTCAAACCATGGTCACAAATACCAAAAAAAGGAAACTAGCTTCAACATTGCATGCTGCACTAGTGTGATAGAAGTTGAGTCACAAAATCCAATAAAGTGTGTGTGGTCATGTGGCTCAATGTGGTTTTGTAAATTGACACATGCAATGTGGTCATGTGGATCAATGAATCTAGTGGATCAATGTGGTTAAGGAAAAGAACACATGCAACGACTCTAGGGGATCAATGTGTCCAACCATGGTCAAAGAGACCAAAAACACATAGGAAACTAGCTTCCACATTGCATGTTGCACTAGTGTGATAGAAGTTCAGTCATAGAATCCACTAGAGTGTGTGTGGTCATGTGGATCAATGTGGTTTTGGAAAACAACACATGCAATGACTCTAGGCGATCAATGTGTCCAACCATGGTCATAGAGATCAAAAACACATAGGAAATCAGCTTCCACATTGCATGTTGCACCAGTGTGGCAGAAGTTGCAATACAGAATCCACTTGACTGTGTGTGGTCTTGTGGATCAATGTGGGTTAGGAAAATAACACATCCAATGACTCTAGGGGATCAATATGTCAAACCATGGTCGTAGAAACCAAAATCACATAGCAAAACTACTTCCACATTGCATGTTGCACCAGTGTGATAGAAGTTGCATCATAGAATCCTCTGGTGTGTGTGTGGTTATTTGGATCAATGTGGTTTTGGAAAAGAACACATGCAATGTGGTCATGTGGATCATAGACACTATTGGATCATTATGGTTTAGGAAAAAACTTATGCAATTAGTCTAGGGGATCAGTGTATCAAACCATGGTCATAGAGACAAAAAACACGTAGGAAAGCAGCTTCCACATTGCATGTTGCACCAGTGTGATAGAAGTTGCATCATAGAATCCATTGGAGTGTGTGTGGTCATGTGGATCAATGTGGTTTTGTAAAAAAACACGCAATGACTCTAGAGGATCAATGTGTCAAACCATGGTCACAAAGACCAAAAACACATAGGAAACCAGCTTCCACATTGCAAGTTGCACTAGTGTGACTGAATTTGCATCACAGAATCCACTAGAGTGTGTGTGGTTCTGTGGATCAATGTTGTTTTTCAAAATAACACATGCAATGTGGTCATGTGGATCAATGGCTCTAGTGGATATGGGGTTTAGGAAAAGAACACATGAAATATGACTCTAGGGGATCAATGTGTCAAACCATGGTCAGAGAGACCAAAAACACATAGGAAAACAACTTCCACATTGCATATTGCACCAGTGTGATAGAACTTGCATCATAGAATTCACTGGTGTGTGTGTGGTTATTTGGATCAATGTAGTTTTGGAGAAGAACACATATGGTCATGTGGATAAAAACTCTATTGGATCAATATGGTTTAGGAAAAGAACACATACAATTACTCTAGGGGATCTGTGTATCAAACCATGGTCACAAAGACCAAAACACACATAGGAAAGCAGCTTCCACATTGCATGTTGCACCAGTGTGATAGAAGTTGCATCACAGAATCCATTGGAGTGTGTGTGGTCATGTGGATCAATGTGGGGTTTTAAAAGAACACATGAAATGTGGTCATGTGGATCCGTGACTCTAGTGGATCAACGGGGTTTAGGAAAAGAACACATGAAATATGAGTCTTGGGGATCAATGTGTCAAACCATGGTCACAAGCACCAAAAACACATAGGAAAACAACTTCCACATTTCATGTTCCACTACTGTGGCAGAAGTTGCATCACAAAATCCACTTGTGTGTGTGGTCATGTGGATCAATGTGGTATTGGAGGAAACACATGTAATGTGGTCATGTGGATCAATGACTCATGCAATATGACTTTAAGGGATCAATGTGTCAAACCATGGTCAGAGAGACCAAAAACACATAGGAAGGCAACTTCCACATTGCATGTTGCACCAGTGTGGCAGAAGTTGCATCACAGAATCCAAGGGAGTGTGTGTGGTCACGTGGACCAATGTGGTTTAGGAAAGAAACACATGCAATGTGGTCATGTGGATCAATGAATATAGTTTATCAATTTGGTTTACGAAAAGAACATGCAATGACTATAGGTGATCAATTTGTCAAACCATGGTCACAGAGACAAAAAACAAATAGGAAAGCAGCTCCCACATTGCATGTTGCACCAGTGTGGCAGAAGTTGCATCAAAGAATCCACCGGAGTGTGTGGTCATGTAGATCAATGTGGTTTAGGAAAATAACACATGCAATGACTCGAGAGGATCAATATGTCAAACCATGGTCACAAAGACCAAAAAAAGGAAACTAGCTTCAACATTGCATGCTACACCAGTGTGATAGAAGTTCAGTCATAGAATCCAATAAAGTGTGTGTGGTATGTGGCTCAATGTGGTATGGTAAATTAACACATGCAATGTGGTCATGTGGATCAATGACTCTAGTGGATCAATGTGGTTTAGGAAAACAACACATGCAACGACTCTAGGGGATCAACGTGTCCAACCATGGTCAAAGAGACCAAAAACACATAGGAAACTAGCTTCCACATTACATGTTGCACTAGTGTGATAGAAGTTCAGTCATAGAATCCACTAGAGTGTGTGTGGTCATGTGGATCAATGTGGTTTTGGAAAACAACACATGCAATGAGTCTAGGCGATCAATGTGTCCAACCATGGTCATAGAGATCAAAAACACATAGGAAATCAGCTTCCACATTGCATGTTGCACCAGTGTGGCAGAAGTTGCATTAAAGAATCCACTTAACTATGTGTGGTCTTGTGGATCAATGTGGGTTAGGAAAATAACACATCCAATGACTCTAGGGGATCAATATGTCAAACCATGTTCATAGAAACCAAAATCACATAGCAAAACTACTTCCACATTGCATGTTGCACCAGTGTGACAGAAGTTGGATCATAGAATCCTCTGGTGTGTGTGTGGTTATTTGGATCAATGTGGTTTTGGAAAAAGAACACATGCAATGTGGTCATGTGGATCATAGACCCTATTGGATCATTATGGTTTAGGAAAAAACTTATGCAATTAGTCTAGGGGACCGGTGTATCAAACAATGGTCATAGAGACCAAAAACACGTAGGAAAGCAGCTTCCACATTGCATGTTGCACCAGTGTGATAGAAGTTGCATCATAGAATCCATTGGAGTGTGTGTGGTCATGTGGATCAATGTGGTTTTGTAAAAAAACATGTAATGACTCTAGAGGATAAATGTGTCAAACCATGGTCACAAAGACCAAAAACACATAGGAAACCAGCTTCCACATTGCAAGTTGCACTAGTGTGACTAAAGTTGCATCACACATTTCCACTAGAGTGTGTGTGGTTCTGTGGATCAATGTTGTTTTTGAAAATAACACATGCAATGTGGTCATGTGGATCAATGGCTCTAGTGGATATGGGGTTTAGGAAAAGAACACATGAAATATGACTCTAGGGGATCAATGTGTCAAACCATGGTCAGAGAGACCAAAAACACATAGGAAAACAACTTCCACATTGCATATTGCACCAGTGTGATAGAACTTGCATCATAGAATTCACTGGTGTGTGTGTGGTTATTTGGATCAATGTGGTTTTGGAAAAGAACACATATGGTCATGTGGATCAAACACTCTATTGGATCAATATGGTTTAGGAAAAGAACACATACAAATACTCCAGGGGATTTGTGTATCAAACCATGGTCACAAAGACCAAAAACACATAGGAAAGCATCTTCCACATTGAATGTTGCACCAGTGTGACCGAAGTTGCATCACAGAGTCCATTGCAGTGTTTGTGGTCATGTCGATCAATGTGGTTTTGTAAAACAACACACGCAATGACTCTAGGGGATCAATGTGTCAAACCATGGTCACAGAGACCAAAAACACATAGGAAAGCAGCTTCCACATTGCAAGTTGCACCAGTGTGACTCAAGTTGCATCAAAGAATCCACTAGACTGTGTGTGGTCATGTGGATCAATGTGGGGTTTTAAAAGAACACATGAAATGTGGTCATGTGGATCAGTGACTCTAGTGGATCAACGGGGTTTAGGAAAAGAACACATGAAATATGAGTCTTGGGGATCAATGTGTCAAACCATGGTCACAAGCACCAAAAACACATAGGAAAACAACTTCCACATTTCATGTTCCACTACTGTGGCAGAAGTTGCATCACAAAATCCACTTGTGTGTGTGGTCATGTGGATCAATGTGGTATTGGAGAAAACACATGTAATGTGGTCATGTGGATCAATGACTCATGCAATATGACTTTAAGGGATCAATGTGTCAAACCATGGTCAGAGAGACCAAAAACACATAGGAAAGCAACTTCCACATTGCATGTTCCACTAGTGTGGCGGAAGTTGCATCACAGAATCCAAGGGAGTGTGTGTGGCCACGTGGACCAATGTGGTTTAGGAAAAGAACACATGCAATGTGGTCATGTGGATCAATGAATATAGTTTATCAATTTGGTTTACGAAAAGAACACATGCAATGACTATAGGTGATCAATTTGTCAAACCATGGTCACATAGACAAAAAACAAATAGGAAAGCAGCTCCCACATTGCATGTTGCACCAGTGTGGCAGAAGTTGCATCAAAGAATCCACCGGAGTGTGTGGTCATGTAGATCAATGTGGTTTAGGAAAATAACACATGCAATGACTCGAGAGCATCAATATGTCAAACCATGGTCACAAAGACCAAAAAAAGGAAACTAGCTTCAACATTGCATGCTGCACCAGTGTGATAGAAGTTCAGTCACAGAATCCAATAAAGTGTGTGTGGCCATGTGGCTCAATGTGGTTTTGTAAATTAACACATGCAATGTGGTCATGTGGATCAATGACTCTAGTGGATCAATGTGGTTTAGGAAAACAACACATGCAACGACTCTAGGGGATCAATGTGTACAACCATGGTCAAAGAGACCAAAAACACATAGGAAACTAGCTTCCACATTGCATGTTGCACTAGTGTGACAGAAGTTCAGTCATAGAATCCACTAGAGTGTGTGTGGTCATGTGGATCAATGTGGTTTTGGAAAACAACACATGCAATGACTCTAGGCGATCAATGTGTCCAACCATGGTCCTAGAGATCAAAAACACATAGGAAATCAGCTTCCACATTGCATGTTGCACCAGTGTGGCAGAAGGTGCATCACAGAATCCACTTGACTGTGTGTGGTCTTGTGGATCAATGTGGGTTAGGAAAATAACACATCCAATGACTCTAGGGGATCAATATGTCAAACCATGTTCATAGAAACCAAAATCACATAGCAAAACTACTTCCACATTGCATGTTGCACCAGTGTGACAGAAGTTGCATCATAGAATCCTCTGGTGTGTGTGTGGTTATTTGGATCAATGTGGTTTTGGAAAAGAACACATGCAATGTGGTCATGTGGATCATAGACAGTATTGGATCATTATGGTTTAGGAAAAAACTTATGCAATTAGTCTAGGGGACCGGTGTATCAAACAATGGTCATAGAGACCAAAAACACGTAGGAAAGCAGCTTCGACATTGCATGTTGCACCAGTGTGATAGAAGTTGCATCATAGAATCCATTGGAGTGTGTGTGGTCATGTGGATCAATGTGGTTTTGTAAAAAAAGATGCAATGACTCTAGAGGATAAATGTGTCAAACCATGGTCACAAAGACCAAAAACACATAGGAAACTAGCTTCCACATTGCAAGTTGCACTAGTGTGACTAAAGTTGCATCACAGAATCCACTAGAGTGTGTGTGGTTCTGTGGATCAATGTTGTTTTTGAAAATAACACATGCAATGTGGTCATGTGGATCAATGGCTCTAATGGATATGGGGTTTAGGAAAAGAACACATGAAATATGACTCTAGGGGATCAATGTGTCAAACCATGGTCAGAGAGACCAAAAACACATAGGAAAACAACTACCACATTGCATATTGCACCAGTGTGATAGAACTTGCATCATAGAATTCACTCGTGTGTGTGTGGTTATTTGGATCAATGTGGTTTTGGAAAAGAACACATATGGTCATGTGGATCAAACACTCTATTGGATCAATATGGTTTAGGAAAAGAACACATACAATTACTCTAGGGGATCTGTGTATCAAACGATGGTCACAAAGACCAAAAACACATAGGAAAGCAGCTTCCACATTGCATGTTGCACCAGTGTGACAGAAGTTGCATCACAGAATCCATTGGAGTGTTTGTGGTCATGCGGATCAATGTGGTTTTGTAAAACAACACACGCAATGACTCTAGGGGATCAATGTGTCAAACCATGGTCACAGAGACCAAAAACACATAGGAAAGCAGCTTCCACATTGCAAGTTGCACCAGTGTGACTGAAGTTGCATCAAAGAATCCACTAGACTGTGTGTGGTCATGTGGATCAATGTGGGGTTTTAAAAGAACACATGAAATGTGGTCATGTGGATCAGTGACTCTAGTGGATCAACGGGGTTTAGGAAAAGAACACATGAAATATGAGTCTTGGGGATCAATGTGTCAAACCATGGTCACAAGCACCAAAAACACATAGGAAAACATCTTCCACATTTCATGTTCCACTACTGTGGCAGAAGTTGCATCACAAAATCCAGTTGTGTGTGTGGTCATGTGGATCAATGTGGTATTGGAGAAAACACATGTAATGTGGTCATGTCGATCAATGACTCATGCAATATGACTTTAAGGGATCAATGTGTCAAACCATGGTCAGAGAGACCAAAAACACATAGGAAAGCAACTTCCACATTGCATGTTGCACTAGTGTGGCAGAAGTTGCATCATAGAATCCAAGGGAGTGTGTGTGGACACGTGGACCAATGTGGTTTAGGAAAAGAACACATGCAATGTGGTCATGTGTATCAATGAATATAGTTTATCAATTTGGTTTACGAAAAGAACACATGCAATGACTATAGGTGGTTTATCAATTAATCTTCTCTAGCTTGCTAAGTGTTGTGTGGATGAACCTGTGTTAATGTACCGCCCCATCCAATACTAATACATACTTGTGATTATACCCCTTGCAAGCATCCGTAAGTACAAGAAAGTAATTAAGGTAGAAACCTAACCACAGCTTTAAACTCTAAGACCCTTACGTCCCTTGTGCAATGGTTTCCTAACGGGGGTTCAGGTTTCTGTCACTCCGGCAACCCCTACGATTAGTAGCCAAATACACAATGCATTCCCCTAGGCCCATAAAGGTGAAGTGTCAAGTAGTCGACGTTCAAATGACACCACTAGAAGAAGTACACCACAACTTAAATAACAATCTATTGAATCTTTCTCAACGCAACTCGACTACTAATAATAAGACTTCTCCCATGTCCTCAAGAATAAAACGAACTAGTCACAAGACATCATATGAATCATGATCAGAGATGGAATAATGATGTATAACAATCTGAACATAAACAATAATTCAATGGTTCACTCAATAGCATCAACTACAAAGAGTAATCAACACCGAGAAAGTATCCCCTATGAAATATAGCAAGATTCAACCAACTGTTACAGCAATATGGAGATGGTGATGCGGGTGCTGATGGTGATGATGGTGGTGATGATGATGATGATGATCCCGATGAAGTCCAGCTTGATGGTGGTGTTGATGGCGACGATCTCCCCTCTCTGGGAAGGAATTCCCCCGGCAGAAACCTGTCTGCCGGAGAGATCTTTCTCTCTCGGTGTTTTCTGCCCCGCAGAGGCGGCGGAATCTTTCTGTGGTCGCTCCTCGAGTCTTAGGGTTTCGGGAGGATGATATATGCAAGAGGGGAGAAGGTGGAGTGGGCCAGGGTGGCCACACCACTCCTAGGCGCGGCCTAGGCCTGCCCGCGCCATGGGGTGGTGTGGGCCCCCTCTGGCCCACCTCCACTCCATCTTCTGGCATCCTGAGTCTTCTGGTAAAATAGAATTTTCCGTATATTTTCCCGGATTTTCTGATCTTTGCGAATTTTGCCTCCAAACAGCACCTTTTCCATCAGAATCCTGACTGCAGCGGTCCATGCTCCAAAAGTCGTCAACCATGCAAAAATAAATGAAATAACATAAGTATCACCTCTCAATACGAAATATATCAATGAATAATAGTGAATTAAGACATAGAATAGTGATGCAAAATGGACGTATCAACTCCCCCCAAGCTTAGACTTCGCTTGTCCCCAAGCGAAACTGAGCTCCATAAACATGACCTCAGGTTTATGGTGTGAAGAGTCGATAAAACAATACGGACAAGAAGCATCACATTCATCAAATAGATAGATCATAATAGAGGACAACTCACTATTATATAACTCAACTTGCAATGAGTAAATGAAACACAATAAAGATACATAGAGTAAATCATAATTGGTAATGGCAAACTTAGCTCTTGGTCGAAGAATAGTAGATAATTTGTTGGAGTTCACAAATAGCTGGTTTTCAATGAAAGCTTTCAAAGTAGTAATCATCAAGATACGAGCAATGTGCAAAACAAGGAACATAAGAACATGATCGAATGAATCAACATATGAATGAATGAAACACATCAACTCAAAATACTTGCTGAGATAGAAGGGAATAGGTTTACTGACTCAACTACAAAGTAAAAGAAAAGCCCTTCGCAGAGGGAAGCAAGGATTGCAAGTCTCATAAAGAGCTCCAAAAAATTATGATACTTACTAGCTTTCAGCTCGCATTGCCCCTATCATAGGCATCTTTTGGTGATTAAGGTTAAAGTGACACAACTAAGAGGATATGCTTGACAAGTTATAAGTTGAAATCTCATGCCCCTTACTTACCAGTACCGATCCTCACGCTACTCAACTTCAGTCACGAGAAAGCTCTTGTCATTGTAAATATATGCGTATCATTGAGAACCGCCAACGGGGTACCCCTTGCACATGACACAGGAGCTATCCCATAATGAAAATGACAAGGCAAGCAGACAGTGAGCATCTTAGTGATCTTTTTATTTGCTATTTGCATAGGTTTTTATTGAGGATGCTTCATAGAATGCTCACTATAGTTATGCTGCAAGTTTCCACCATGATTAGGCATGGCTTAGGCTAGCGGCCCAGGCGTTTCTCTAACACACATATAAACTCCATGATCTTACAAGTTCCACTTTTATTTCACACCGCCGGGATCCATAAGCAAAAGAACATGATATCAACTAGGTACAAGTACCAATGAAGTGTTGAAAGCGGTCCCCATGATACATGGTTCGGCTAACTTGAACTCATAAAGCCCAAGCATATGCGAAACAAAGAAGGACCCAATGGTTCAAGTTTATTAAATGCAGGAAAGTAAAGTGTTCCATCAAGTTTGTGAGAGCTTTAATCACTAATTTTAACATAACAAGTTTAATTTGGGAGGTAGATAAAACGAGAATTTACTTGGAATAGAAATCAAGCTACTAGGTAAGTATGGTGGACACAAATGGCAAAGGTTTTGGTTTAAAGGAGGTGGATGCACGAGAAGAATTCCCTCTCAGTATAGGTTTTTGGCTAGCAAGGCTGGGTAGCAAGTATAAGAGTTGAAGGAAACAAACAAACATACAAGTGATAAAGAAAAACATGCAATCTTCCTTGGAAGCACAAAAGATCTTAACTAGAGAATACTAAAATTATGAGCAAACCAAGAAAGAAAGATGATGAAATTATTTTCCTCTAGAGTACTTCTATCTTTTTCTTTTTCTTTTCAACTCTCAAAAATAGTGTGCTACTGACCGAGCCAGGTTTGCCAAAACCAACTAAATTAACTCAATGATCCCAAAGTGCTACCAATACTAACAACAAGATCAATCATATAACCACGAATTTAAAACTAATATAAGCTATGCAAAAGAGTAAATGATAGAACTTCTCATTAATATTCCATAACGGAAACTCACACCAAGGGATACATATCTAACGAGAGAGGGGACACTTCCATAATGCAAACCACACTACATAATAACTCCTCTATTCATGATATGACTCTACTAAATAGGTAAAAAGATAAAATATAGTGATATGATACCGCGGCACTCCCCCAAGCTTGGAAAAAAACCAAGGGGATGCCAAACCTGATGACAAATTACTCCTTCGGTGGTGGTGGTAATATTTTCTTAGTTGACATGAGGAAATCTTCCAGCATCTTGCGAAGCCTATTATTCTCCCATTGAAGCATGTCCACCTTCCTCCTCAAGTCTCGGTACTTATCGCAGAACTCCTTAGTGACTCGTACGGCTTCCGTTGATGTAGGGCAAGAGACTAAAGGTACCAGCCCCTGCTTGGGGTCGTGGAGATCTTCCTCTATAGGCTCCTTCCCTTTATCTTTGGCAGACGCCATTATGCTTCTAAACCTTCAAAGAGTATGTCCTAGTAGAAACAGATCGAAACAAAAACATGACGAAAACATGATATACGAACCTCGAAAGATCCGGGGGGTTATATTTTACGAAGTTTCATATCAAAACGAAGGTACTGGGAGAAAACAAGTCGGGGGCGGAGTCCGGAGTGGCCACACCACCTGGTGGCGCGGCTAGGGGTTGGCCCGCGCCACAGGGTGGTGTGAGCCACACTGGCTCCGTTTCCGTCCCTTTTTCGCTTCGTAGCTTTCCTTATTGACTAAAAACTGCAAAAATATAGTTGGATAGTATTTTCGCGGAACTTACTAGAACCATTACCTATTTGAACACAGACTCTGCAGGTCTCTGAATTTGGTAATTAGTGGATTCTTCTGGAGTCACCACTAGAATCATCAATATTTTCATCTTCATACACTTATTATTGGAGTCATAAAACCTTACTCTTCCTTATTACATCATTATCTCCACTTCCTGGAAATTTCTTTCACACAAAACTTCACACAGTTCTCATTAGCAACATTAGTATAAGTGAAGTGATAAAACCTTTTTGAGTCCAACTTCAACTGAAAATCATCAAAACATAAGCTACTGTAGCAACTCCTTCCGAAAACCCAAAAAGAATTCAAAATGGAAAGTGAATAAAGAAGCAAATGCAAGAGTGGCAAAATCTGTCAAAACAGACCAGCAGGTAAAGATCAATTTTTTCGAAAATCTTCTGTTTCTCAAATCAAAAAGTGCAAAACTAACGAAAGTTAAATAACAACCTGGGGCAGAAGCACAAAAATTACACCTCAATCCGACATACAGAGATCTCTCACGAATTTTTACAGTGAAGCACAAAAGTCTGTTTCGGGACAGCAACTTCCCCAAATCTTACTTCTCTCTCATTAGAGGTTGATCTTGACACGAAAACCAAACAAAACAGATAAGGAGCAGTTATTACCGAAGTAATAACTTCCAATACTCAAAGAAACAAAAACAAACTAAAAGCAAAAACAAATTTGGTTGTCTCCCATAAAGCTCTTTCTTTATAGCCATTAAGATGGGCATGATAATTTTGAAGAAGGTTTCATCGGGATATGAATTGAAGTGAAAGAGAGCATTAAGAAGAAAAAACACACACACATTTAAGTCTAACCCACTTCCTATGCAAGGGGATTTTGTAAACAAACAAGTTATTGAAACCAGAGGCAACTTTCATAAGAAGGCAAAAGAAGTGCAACATAAAAACTTTCAGCATAAAACGAGGAAGCTTGATATTATTGAGATGCATAAGAACAATTTTCCCTCTATCATAGTGGCTTTCAGTATGATTCATAAACTTAACAATATAGCTATCGCAAGGACTATCATAGCAATGATGACTTATTCTATCAGAAAACACAGGAATACTAGCTCTCATAACACTACTATGTGAAACAATATTAGAGGTATCCTTACAAAGGATAGTGTGTCCCTCTTTTTCATATTTAGCAACAAAGTCTTTCACATTTGCTACAATAGGTTCATCAACCATTTGTTTATCAGGTTCAACAGCTTCATTCGTACTTTCATTAACCATACTAGCTATCATAGAATGTTCCTTTACCTTAACTGGAAAAGGCATTTTCTCAATATAAGGTTTAGGTAAAACATGATTAGCAGTATAAACTTCAGTATTTCTTGCAGGAACACTCTTATCAATATCTTTATAAGGTTCATGATACTTATTCCACTTCTTTTTAAGCACTTCAATGTAGGAAGCAAAAGCCTTAAAATAAGAAGCAATAGCTTGAGAGTCTAGACCATAAGCATTTTTAATATTTTGAAAGTCATGAGTTCCCATAAAAGATTCAATGCAATCATAATCATAATTTATACCTGACTTTCTACCTTTGTCATTTTCCCAATCTTCGACATTGTCTTGAATACGGTCTAGGAGGTCCCATTTAGCTTATTCTTCCATGCGAGTGAATGATCTAGCACAAGAAGCGTCCAATAAATCTTTATCATGTAGTGGGAGCCTTGCATAAAAGTTATTGATAATAATATTGTTGGGGAGCTCATGAATGGGACATTTGAGCATTAGTAACTTCAATCTCCCCCAAGCTTGAGTTGTACTCTCTCCATCAAGAGGCCAAAAGTTGTATATTTGATTCCGATCTTTATGAATCTCACTAGGAGGATAAAACTTTGAAAATAGAGAGGCACTATTTCCTCCCATTCTAGAGCTTGACCATTCTTCAACAGCTTATACCATTCCTCAGCTCTTCCTTTCAGTGATAATGAGAATAACTTCTTCTTAACTTGATCTATAGTAATACCTGCACACTTGAACAACCCGCATAATTCATGTATAAAGAGTAAATGATCACCGGGATGGACAGTTCCATCCCCAGCGTAGTAGTTATCCATAACACGATCAATAATTCTTGTAGGTATTTTGAAAACATCTTTCTCAGCAGGTGGTGGCTTATCTACTACCTTAGCAGTGGTAGTAGCATTACCAAATAAGAAACTCAGCGAATTATCCATAACGAAAATAAAGCAACTAGCAGAAGTAAACAATACTCACAGTAGAAGTTTCCTTTACCAGTTCCACTTTCCAATAGCACTTCACTCCGCGGCAACGGCACCAGAAAATAGTCTTAATGACCCACAAGTATAGGGGGTGTATCACAGTATTTTCGATAAGTAAAAGTGTCGAACCCAACAAAGAGCAGAAGGTGCTGGCTAGTGGTATGGATCAGGAATTCTCTGCAAATACTTAGCAAACGGATTTTTAGGGGTTTTCGATAAAGCAAGTAGACAAAGTACGAGTAAATAAAAGACAGTAAGAATAAATGCAGCAAGTGGCCCAATCCTTTATGCAGCAAATGACAACCTGTTTGTATTTCTTAAGAGGACCAAACGTTCTCGAGGACACATGGGAAGACTGTCGAGTGCTTTCACTTCATATAGTCGATTAATCTTCTCTAGCCTGCTAAGTGTTGTGTGGGTGAACCTGTGCTAATGTACTGCCCCATCCAATGCTAATACATACTTGTGATTATACCCCTTGCAAGCATCCGTAAGTACAAGAAAGTAATTAAGGTAGAAACCTAACCACAGCTTTAAACTCTAAGACCCTTACGTCCCTTGTGCAATGGTTTCCTAACGGGGGTTCAGGTTTCTGTCACTCCGGCAACCCCTACGATTAGTAGCCAAATACACAATGCATTCCCCTAGGCCCATAAAGGTGAAGTGTCATGTAGTCGACGTTCACATGACACCAGTAGAATAAGTACACCACAACTTAAATAACAATCTATTGAATCTTTCTCAACGCAACTCCACTACTAACAACAAGACTTCTCCCATGTCCTCAAGAACAAAACGAACTACTCACAAGACATCATATGGATCATGATCAGAGATGGAATAATGATGTATAACAATCAGAACATAAACAATAATTCAATGGTTCACTCAATAGCATCAACTACAAAGAGTAATGAACACCGGGAAAGTTTCCCCTATGAACTATAGCAAGATGCAACCAATTGTTACAGCAATATGGAGATGGTGATGAGGGTGCTGATGGTGATGATGGTGGGGATGATGATAATGATCCCGATGAAGTCCAGCTTGATGGTGGTGTTGATGGCGAAGATCTCCCCTCTCCGGGAAGGAATTCCCCCGGCAGAAATCTGTCTGCCGGAGAGATCTTTCTCTCTCGGTGTTTTCCGCCCCGCAGAGGCGGCGGAATCTTTCTATGGTCGCTCCTCGAGTCTTAGGGTTTCGGGAGGATGATATACGCTAGAGGAGAGAGGCTGGAGTGGGCTAGGGTGGCCACACCACTCCCAGGTGCGGCCTAGGCCTACCCGCTCCATGGGGTGGTGTGGGCCCCCTGTGGCATCCTAAGTCTTCTGGAAAAATAGAATTTTCTGTATATTTTCCCGGATTTTCTGATCTTCGCGAATTTTGCCTCGAAACAGCACCTTTTCCATCAGAATCCTGACTGCAGCGGTCCATGCTCCAAAAGTCATCAACCATGCAAAAATAAATGAAATAACATAAGTATCACCTCTCAATACGAAATATATCAATGAATAATAGTGAATTAAGACATAGAATAGTGATCCAAAATGGAGGTATAAGTCATGTGGATCATTACTCTAGTGGATCAATGTGGTGTAGAAAAATAACACGTGCAATATGACTCTAGGGATCAATGCAATAAAAACCATGTTCATAGCGACCAAACACACATAGGATAGTAGCTTCCATAGTGCATGTTGCACCCGTGCGGAAGAAGTTGCATCACGGAATCCACTGGAGTGTGTGTGGTCATGTGGACCAATATGGTTTAGGAAAAAAGAACACATGCAATGTGGTCATGTGGATCAATGACTCTAGTGTAACAACGTGGTTTAGGAAAAGAACACATGCAATGACTATAGGTGATCAATTTGTCAAACCATGGTCACAGAGACCAAAAACACATAGGAAAGCAGCTTCCACATTGCATGTTGCACCAGTGTGGCAGAAGTTGCATCACAGAATCCACTAGAGTGTGTGGTCATGTAGATCAATGTGGTTTAGGAAAATAACAGATGCAATGACTCTAGGGGATCAGTGTATCAAACCATGGTCAGAGAGACCAAAAACACAAAGCATGTTGCACAAGTGTGAGCGAAGTTCAATCACAGAATCCACTAGAGTGTGTGTGGTCATGTGGATCAATGTGGTTTAGGAAAATAACACATTTAACGTGGTCATGTGGATCAATGTGGTTTAGGGAAAGAACACATGCAATGACTCTAGGGTATCAATGTGTCCAACCATGGTCACGGAGACAAAAACACATAGGAAAGCAGCTTCCACATTGCCTGTTGCACAACAGAGGCAGAAGTTGCATCACAGAATCCACTGGAGTGTGTGGTCATGTGGATCAATGTGGTTTAGGAAAAGAATAGATGCAATGACTCTAGGGGATCAATTTTTGAAACCACGGTCATAGAGACCAAAAACACATAGGAAAATAGCTTCCACATTGCATGTTACACTAGTGTGACAGAAGTTGCATCATAGAATCCACTGGTGTATGTTTGGTCATGTGGATCAATGTGTTTTTGGAAAATAACACATGCAATGTGGTCATGTGGATCAAAGAATCTCTTGGATCAATATGGTTTAGGAAACAAACACATGCAATTATTCTAGGGGATCAATGTGTTAAACCATGGTCATAGACACCAAAAACACAAACGAAAGCAGCTTCCACATTGCATGTCGCACCAGTGTGGCTGAAGTTGAATCACAAAATCCACTACAGTGTGTGTGGTCATGTGGATCAATGTGCTTTAACAAAAAAACACATGCAATGACTAGTGGAACAATGTGGTTTAGGAAAATAACACATGTAATGACTCTAGGGGATCAATGTGTCAAACCATGGTCATAGAGACCAAAAACACATTCTAAAATAGCTTCAACGTTGCATGTTGCACCCGTGCGGGAGAAGTTTCATTTCAAAATCCACTCGAGTGTGTGTGATCATGTGGATCAATGTGGTTTAGAAAAAGGACACATGCAATTACTCTAGGGGATCAATGTGTCAAACCATGGTCACAGAGACCAAAAACACATAGGAAACCAGGTTCCACATTGCATGTTGTACTAGTGTGACAGACGTTTGGTCACATAATCCAATCGAGTGTGTGTGGTCATGTGGATAAATGTGGTTTTAGAAAAGAACACATG
Source organism: Avena eriantha (assembly GCA_910589775.1). NCBI lineage: Eukaryota > Viridiplantae > Streptophyta > Magnoliopsida > Poales > Poaceae > Avena > Avena eriantha. The sequence goes on from OU342740.1 coordinate 204,921,434, forward strand.
CAACATGGTCATGTGGATCAACGACTCTTGTGGATTAATGTAGTTTAGGAAAAGAACACATGCAATGACTCTAGGGGATCAATTTGTCAAACCATGGTCACAAAGACCAAAAATATATAGGAAATAAGCTTCCACATTGCATATTACACCAGTGTGAAAAAATTTGCATCATAGAATCCACAAGAGTGTGTGTAGTCATGTGGATCAATGTGGTGTTGGAAAAACAACACATGCAATGTGGTCATGTGGATCAATGACTCTACTTGATCATTGTGGTTTTCATGCAATAACTCTAGGGGATCAATGTATTAAACCATGGTAGCAAAGACCAAAAACACATAGGGAAGCGGCTTCCACCGTGCATGTTGCACCAATGTGACAGAAGTTGCATCACAAAATCCACTAGTGCATGTTGGGTCATGTGGATCAATGTGGTTTAGTAATAAACACATGCAATGACTCTAATGGAGCAGTGTATCAAACCATGGTCACAGAGACTAAAAACACATAGGAAAGCAGCTTCGACATTGCATATTGCACCAGTGTGTTAGAAATTGCATCAAAGAATCGACTGGACTGTGTGTGGGCATGTGGATCAATGTGGTCTAGGAAAAGAACACATGTAATATTACTCTAGGGGATCAATGTGACAAATCTTGGTCATAGAGACCAAAAACACATAGGAAAGCAGCTTCCACATTCCATATTGCACCAGTGTGGCAGAAGTTGCATCACAGAATCTACTAGAGTGTGTGTAGTCATGTGGATCAATGTGGTTTAGGTAAAGAACACATGCAATGTGGTCATGCGGATCAATGACTCTAGTATATCAATTTGGTTTAGGAAAGGAACACATGCAATGACTATAGTTGATCAATTTGTCAAACCATGGTCACAAAGACAAAAAGCACATAGTAAAGCAGCTTCCGCATTGCATGTTGCACTAGTGTGGAAGCAGTTGCATCACATAATTCACCAGAGTGTGTGCGATTATGATTATCAATGTGGTTTATGAAAAGAACACATGCAATGATTCTAGGGGTTCAATGTGTCAAACCATGGTCACAGAGACCAAACACGCATAGGAAACCAACTTCCATATTGCATGTTGCACTAGTGCGACAAAAGTTCAGTCACGGAATCCACTACAGTGTGTGTGGTCATGTCGATCAATATGGTTTTGTAAAAGAACACATGCAATGACTCTAGGGGATCAATGTGTCCAACCATGGTCATAGAGACCAAGAACACATAGGAAAACAGCTTCCACATTGCATGTTGCACTAGTGTGGCAGAAGTTGCATCACCGAATCCACTGGAGTATGTGTGGTCATGTGGATCAATGTGGTTTTGGAACATAACACATGAAATGACTCTAGGGGATCAATATGTTAAACCATGGTCATAGAGACCAAAGTCACATAGGAAAACAACATCCACATTGCATGTTGCACCAGTGTGACAGAAGTTGCATCATAGAATCCATTGGTGTGTGTTTCGTCATGTGGATCAACGTGGTTTTGGAAAAGAATACATGCAATGTGGTCATGTGGATCAAATACCCTATTGGATCAATGTGGATTAGGAAAACAACACATGCAATGATTCTAGGGGATCAGTGTGTCAAACCATGGTTACAGACACCAAAAACACAAAGGAAAGCAACTTCCAAATTGCATGTTGCACTAGAGTGGCTGAAGTTGCATCACGGAATCCACTAGAGTGTGTGTGGTCATGTGGATCAATGTGGTTTAAGAAAATAACACGTGTAATGTGGTCATGTCGATCAATTACACTAGTGTATCAATGTGGTTTAGGAAAAGAACACATGCAATGACTATAGGTGATCAATTTGTCAAACCATGGTCACAAAGACCAAAAACACATAGGAAAGAAGCTTCCACATTACATGTTGCATCAGTGTGGCAAAAGTTGCATCATAGAATCCACTTGAGTGTGTGGTCATATAGATGAATGTGGTTTAGGAAAAAGAACACATGCAATGACTCTAGGGGATCAATGTGTCAAACCATGGTCACAGATACCAAAAACACATAGGAACACAGCTTCCACATTGCATGTTGCACAGTGTGGCAAAAGTTTCATCACAGAATCCACTAGTGTTTTTCGTGGTCATGTGGATCAAATGGTTTAGGAAAAGAACACATGCAATGTGATCATGTGGATCAATTACTATAGTGGATCAATGTGGTTTAGGAAAAGAACACATGCAATATGACTCTAGGGGATCAATGTGTCAAACCATGGTCATAGAGGCCAAAAGCACATAGGAAAGTAGCTTCCACATTGCATGTTGCACCAGTGTGGCGGAAGTTGAATCACTGAATCCACTGGAGTGTGTGTTTTCATGAGGACCAATATGGTTTAGGAAAAGAACATATGCAATGTGGTCATGTGGATCAATGACTTTGGTGTATCAATATGGTTTAGGAAAAGAACAGATGCAATGACTATAGGTGATCAATTTGTCAAACCATGGTCATAGAGACCAAAATCACATAGGAAAGCAGCTTCCACATTGCATGTTGCACAAGTGTGGCAGAAGTTGCATCACAGAATCCACTAGAGTGTGTGGTCATGTAGATCAATGTGGTTTAGGAAAATAACACATGTAATGACTCAGGGGGTCAGTGTATCAAACCATGGTCAGAGAGACCAAAAAACACAAAGCAAATCAGCATCCACATTGCATGTTGCACCACTGTGACATAAGTTCAATCACAGAATCCACTAGAATGTGTGTGGTCATGTGGATCAATGTGGTTTAGGAAAATAACACATTTAACATGGTCATGTGGATCAATTACTCTAGTGGATCGATGTGGTTTAGGGAAAGAACACATGCAATGACTCTAGGGGATCAATTTGTCCAACCATGGTCACGGAGACCAAAAACACATAGGAAAGCAGCTTCGACATTGCATGTTGCACAACTATGGCAGAAGTTGCATCACAGAATCCACTAGAGTGTGTGTGGTCATGTGGATCAATGTGATTTAGGAAAAGAACAAATGCAATGACTCTAGGGGATCAATTTGTTAAACCATGGTCATAGAGACCAAAAACACATAGGAAAACAGCTTCCACATTGCATCTTGCACCAGTGTGATAGAAGTTGCGTCATAGAATCCACTAGTGTGTGTTTGGTCATGTGGATCAATGTGTTTTTGGAAAATAACACATGCAATGTGGTCATGTGGATCAAAGACTCTATTGGAGCAATATGGTTTAGGAAACGAACACATGCAATTATTCTAGGGGATCAATGTGTCAAACCATGGTCACAGACACCAAAAACACAAAGGAAAGCAGCTTCCACATTCCATGCTGCACCAGTGTGGCTGAAGTTGTATCACAAAATCCACTAGAGTGTGTGTGGTCTTGTGGATCAATGTGGTTTAAGAAAAAAACACATGAAATGACTAGTGGAACAATGTGGTTTAGGAAAATAACACATGCAATGACTCTAGGGGATCAATGTGTCAAACCATGGTCATAGAGACCAAAAACACATTCTAAAATAGCTTCAACATTGCATGTTGCACCCGTGCGGGAGAAGTTTCATTTCAAAATCCACTCGAGTGTGTGTGATTATGTGGATCAATGTGGTTTAGGAAAAGGACACATGCAATTACTCTAGGGTATCAATGTGTCAAACCATGGTCACAGAGACCAAAAACACATAGGAAACCACGTTCCACATAGCATGTTGTACTAGTGTGACAGAAGTTTGGTCACATAATCCATTCGAGTGTGTGTGGTTATGTGGATAAATGTGGTTTTAGAAAAGAACACATGCAACATGGTCATGTGTATCAATGACTCTTGTGGATCAATGTAGTTTAGGAAAAGAACACATGCAATGACTATTGGGGGGATACCCCCGGGTAGGGTCACGCCGGGGTATAAAGGCCTAGTTAGCCGAGGTATGGCAAGGTGAAAGTAAGTGCTGGCCGAGTCACCTCAAGGCAGGCGGGATCACGGAGTAACCCAGACCAGCGGGTGTCCACCTAACTTAGTCTCAGCCGACTTAAGTCGTATGTTGGTAAGATGTATCTAACTTGTATGCAGGAACAGGTGTGGCCGGATCAACTATGTGGGATCCTAGTTATATCAAGCTTGTAAGAGAAGGAAGGTATCTCGCTGGTCAAAGGTGACCACTATATGCAGAGCATGAGCGAAGCGCACAGAGGCAGGACCACAGAGGAGTGGCCGACATAGGTGACGCAGGCGCCGCAGAGGCTCACATAGCCTATGCATGGATGACGCGGGGGAAAAGAGACCCGGTAGGCTTACTATTTTGGGAGGAGGCATATTCCCTGGAATATGCCTCCACGTATGCCCTAAGTGGAGACCTAACCACCCCTATATAAGGAGGGCTAGGGCCTCTGTAGAAAGGGTTGGTCTTTACGGGGTTGAGCTCTAGTGTGTAGCGATTTACTAGTGAGTTCCTGTGGGCTAGCTAGTGGTGAGAGTAAGAGAGTCCCTTCGTCCTCCTCTCTCCAATACAGCTCAAGGAGCACTTGTAATCTGTGAAGGTGAATCAAATACAAAGCTTCCGTGTGTGGAATCACCACACTACCCCTCCCTAGATTCCCCTAGTGCATTTAGTCCCCACATTTAGCCTATCCATGGCATCTGCCGTGACACCACCACGATAGTTGGCGCCCACCGTGGGGCTAGCGGTGCTAGCAGGGGTGAAAATCTGGACGGGAAACCTCTTCGGCACCGGTGAACGCATCGTCTCCGGGCTCGTTCAGTGCTTTGGAGCACTGGACTTTGTCAGCGACAACGCTGGCTGCTTTGGCATACGCCCTCTTCCGTGCAACGGCCTCTTCGTCAAGCTCGGCGCACACAAGGTCTACTTTGCTGTCGATGTGTCGTGTGTTCATCCGCGGCACGTCGTCGAAGGAGGCGAGTCACCCCTTAGCGTGGATCACGGGGCGCGTATCAATCGCTCCCCGGACTGTGCAGAGGTGATGATGACTGTGCCAGGTGCAGGCGCAAGCAAGGATCCGGCACCAGATCTGGAGGTAACGCCCAAGGCACCAAGGAAAAGTAGAGGTCCTCCACTAGAGAGGCCAGAGAACGTGCTACAGTAGGCGATGTATAGCTTGGAAAACCTAATAGCAGCAGCAGTAGATCCGGCTCAAGCACAAGCCGAGCTAGAGGAAACTAGGCAAAAAATACTAGAGGGTGCAAAAAAGATAGCCGCGGCTCAGTAGTCGTTGAACATGACACTGCGTGAGTACACAAAAAGGCAAATAAAGTAGATGTTGTAAAAGTGAAGGGGAGAAATCACATGAGTGAAATGAACATAGCGGGTGATACTAGGATTGAGGAATCCGAGAACTATTTGTCTGTGGGGCTTTCGAAGTATAGTACCCCGACAAAGAACCTCAGAGCAGCAGATGGAGCTGCATCCGAGTTAGAAGGTCTGATGGGTGAAGCCCGTCAAAGACAGCATGATAGAGTCAATGCGTTGGTTCGGATCGCGAATAGGCAAAATGAGGAATTTCTCAGGGCAAACCCGGAGAGAGATGGGGCCTCCAAGTTCGTTCATTCGGCGGTGGGTAACCCGGAGAAATCCGCTGGAGCCGCATCGTCTCCTCATGGTTGTAACCTCGGCCAGGAGGAATAAGCAGATAGTCCCATATGACCCTGCAAGGGCAGGGAAAGGAAAATAAGTACAAAGAAATGAAGATCGGAGGAGTGTTAGCCGAGGTGAGGCTGGCCAAGGAAACCGCGACCAAGGCAATGCCGGTCAAGGAAATGTTGTAAACAGCAATGCCAGACAGCGTAATTCGGTAGGTGCAGGTCAACCGCAGCAGCGGAATATACCACGGCAAGAGCGCAGTGTCGGCCAAGGTCTGCAACAGAGAGCAGCTCCACAGGAGCAAGATAGATACAATGATGGAGATTCAGAGATGGTGAACGCTGGCTATCCTAGATCGGACTATCACGTGATAGGGTCAAGATTGGGAGGCAGAAACTTGATGCCTGATGACGCCAGGTTAAAACTGGATAGGTTGTATATGTCGGAGTAAATTGAGTGTCAAGGTCCTCCGGGTCCAGCATGTTTTGGGCCCCGGATCATGAAGGAACCTCCGGTACCTAACTTCTAGTTACCTAGAGGCACAAAGACGTATGACGACAGCACTAAGCCGGAGGATTGGTTGATTAACAATGCGACTGCTATAAAAATTGCCACAGGCAACTTGAGGTGGGCAATGAGATATGGACCCCAGATGTTGGAGGGGCCAGCAAGGGTATGGCTAAACAATTTGCCACCCGGTAGTATTAACTGTTGGATCGATTTTGAGGAGATGTTTGTTAGCAATTTCTCAAGTACGTAACAGAGGCCCAACAGACCACAAACCCTAGCAATGTGCAGGCATAGACCAAATGAGACAGACCAGGAGTTCTTAACCCATTTGTGCACTGTGCGAAACTTGTGTGAGGGTGTGATTGAGTCACATGCCATAGCTTGGTTTGCGCAAGGATGCAGATATGCAAGCATGCTATGGCAAAGGTTGCAAAGAGATATGCCAACCACCTTGGCAGAAACAATCCAGATTGCTGATTCATATGCTTTGGGTGATCCAACGCAACCTAGGATCACCTCAAATGAGTCAAGCGAGGAGTATTGTCAACGAGACGGGGTCGGGTCATCCCGAAGAAATGATTACCGAGGTAAAAGAAGGGATGGCACGGATTATCGGTACAGTTTGCAACAAGTTGTAGCTGTGAATCTGGACCAACCCAGAGCAGGAGGCAGTCAATGTCAAAAAACCGGAGGACAACAATGGACACCAAAGAATGATGGAAAGAAAACTTGGACGCCAGAGCAGAAAAAACAGTGGCAAGAGAAGAAGGACCGTCCAAGGAATACCTATGAAGCAGTGCTGGATCAGCCATGTAAATTCCATACGCCTAATCTGAATAACCCGACGGGTCACACAACTAGGCAGTGTGAGTGCATGCGAAATTTAGAACAAAGTGGTTAGGGGAATGCTTAGGCACCTCGGAATGATCAACCTCAGTAGGAGTTACCCCGGCAGTAATTGCTCTCCGGAGCAAACACGCAACAACTAATGTTGCCTCCCCCTCCACCGAGGTATGATAACCATGAGAGAAGGGATGCAGTGCATCAGGTGGAGAACCAAAACCAACAGCATCAGAGGTACCCCGGAAACAAGGGGAGAAATGAGTACAGAGAGCACCATCAGAGTTACTGTGTGTTCACTATGGAAGAGACAGACAGAAAGAGTTTGCAGCGCAGACATATGGAAGTCAATGCAGTAATGCCAGCAGTGACGAGGTATATGCCTTGGTCAGACCAAGAAATTACCCGGAGCATCAAAGATCATCCCAAGCTTATGCCAAGTCCTGGTTCGTACGTGCTAGTGCTGGATCCGACACACATTGGGCCTAACATCAATGTGAGATTCTCAAAAGTGCTAATTGATAATGGCAGTAGCATCAACATCATGTATGTAGACACGATGCGCAAGTTGGGTATCTCAGAGAACATGCTCCAGGCTACAAGGACAATTTTCCATGGCATTGTACCAGGTATTTCTTGTGAGCCCATAGGGAAAGTCCGGGTCGACGTATTGTTCAGCACAAGGGATAACTGTCGGACTGAGAATTTGGAGTTCGAAGTTGTAAACTTGGAAAGCGCATATCACGCATTGCTCGGCAGGCCAACTCTGAACAAATTTATGGCAAGTTGTCACATCAGTTACTTGAAGATGAAGATGCCCGGGCCAAATGGTGTAATTACCATAGCTGGGGATTTCTGACGTTCCATTGAGTGTGCATCTGCCGGATCTAACCTGGCCGAGTCACTCATGATTGCGCAAGAAAAGAGAAAGATCCAAGAAGTGGCGGCATTGGCCCAGTCCGCGCAGCAGTATATGCCGGCGCTGAGTAACCCGCTTGGTAGTGTCTCATTCCAAGCGACAAAAGATACCAAGAAGGTGCCTATTGATGATATGTTCCCTGAGTGTACCGTAACAATTGGTGCCGGGTTACAAATAGGAAAGCGAGCTCGTCAACTTCCTCTGTGAGAATCGGGATATTTTTGCTTGGTCTACACAGGACTTGCAGGGTGTTCCGAGGGAGTTGGCCGAGCACTCTTTGAATGTTAGGCCCGGAGCAAAGCCGGTGAAGCAACCTCTCCACCACTTCGCCGAAGACAGGAGAAAATTCATAGGAGATGAGATAGCTCGGTTGTTGGCTGCAGGATTTATCATGGAAGTACTTTACCGGATTGGCTGTCTAATCCGATGCTGGTGGAAAAGAAGAAGGATGATCCGAACGTGGTAGTGGTTTGGCGTATGTGTATCGATTACACGAACCTGAATAAGGCGTGTCCAAAAGATCCATTCCCACTGCCAAGGATAGACCAAGTCATAGATTCCACTTCTAGGTGTGAGTTGTTGTCGTTCATTGATGCATATTCTGGATTCCACCAGATACCTCTGAACCCAAGTGATCAAATAAAGACTACGTTTATCACCCCGTATGGGGCTTATTGCTATCGCACCATGCCTTTTGGTTTATGTAATGCAGGGGCAACGTACTAGAGATGTATGCAAAAATGTTTGCACGACCAAATTGGTCAAAATGTGCAGGTGTACATGGATGATGTTGTGATAAAGACCAAGGAAAGCAAAACGCTCCTTGACGATATCAGGCAGATTCAGTGTCCCTGCTAGAAAATTACTCGGATTTCTTGTCTCCAGCCGAGGTATCGAGGTCAATTCAACTAAACTCTGTGCCATAGAGCGAATGGAACTGCCGAAGTGTCTCAATGATGTCCAGAAGTTCACTGGTTGCTTGGCATCCTTAAGTCGGTTTGTATGTCGGTTGGGAGAAAAGGCAATGCCTCTCTATCAACTTATGAAAAAGTCGGACAAGTTCATTTGGACACCGCAGGCCAATGAAGCCTTTATCCAACTAAAGAAGATTTTAGCCACTTCACCAGTGTTAGCCTCTCCACTATCAAAGGAGCCAATGTTGATCTATATAGCCGCAACCAACCGAGTTGTAAGTGAAGTAATTGCGGTAGAGCGCGATGAAGAGGGTAAGTCAGTGTAAAGGCCAGTGTATTATCTGAGCGAGGTATTATCAGCCTCAAAGCAGAACTATCCTCACTATCAAAAAGTGGCATATGGTGTATATATGGCAGCTAAGAAGCCGAAGCACTATTTCGAGGAACACCCAATCAAGGTAATATGTGAAGCTCCCATATCCGAGAAAATGAGTTACAAGGATGCAAGTGGCAGGATTGCAAAATGGGCAATTGAACTAGGACCTTATGCGCCACAATATGACATAAGAGAAGCAACTAAATCTCAGGCTGTGGCGGACTTTTTTGTGGATTGGGCCGAGGTGCAGTATGAGCTACCATTGCCAGATCTGAACTACTGGAGAATGCACTTTGACGGATCAAAAACAAAAACCGGGTTAGGCGCCGGAGTTGTGCTTACCTCGCCAAAGAAGGACCAGCTGAAATATGTGCTGCAGATCCACTTCACTGCATCAAACAATGTTGCAGAATACGAGGCACTTATACATGGGCTCAAAGTGGCAAAGGAGGTTGGAATACGTCGGATCCAGTGCTTCGGTGACTTGGATCTCATAGTCCAGCAGGTCTCCGGGCAATGGGATGCTTTGGACGCAAAGATGGCATTATACAGATTTCATGTGCAGAAGATATCTGGTTACTTTGAGGGATGCGAATTTCACCATATACCTCGGGTGGAAAATGAGGCTGCTGACGAATTGTCGAAGCTCGGTTCAACCCGACAAGCAATTCCACCAGGCGTAGCATTGGAGCACCTCAGAAATCCATCCATCAGGCCATCCCCGGAGTCCGACTCAATTTTTATCCGGGCAAATCCGGAATTAGAGGCTGTGCCCATGGACATTGATGTAGGGAGTGGTTCGCGAAATCCGGGGACTGCCTTGGCAAACCCGGGGACTGTCACGACAAACCCGGGGACGGCACAACGTGATCTGGTAGAAGTTATGTCGGTCGGTCAGATGGAAATTGATGAGGATGTGTTCCTAGTGAGAGCTATACCAGCTTGGGCACTGCCCATATTCCAATTTCTAAAGGATGGAACTTTACCCACTGAGGAAGTACTTTCCAGGCAAACTCAGAGAAGGGCAAAAGCTTACACGATCATCAATTCCGAGCTAGACAAAAGGAGTGTGACCAATGTCCTCCAGCGATGTGTTAACCCAGAGGAAGGACTAGACATCCTCCTAGATATACATCAAGGGGAATGTGGGCATCATGCCTCGTCCAGAGCCTTGGTAGCAAAAGTTTTTCTCCATGGGTTTTACTGGCCAAGTGCCTTGGAACAAGTAGAGGATTTGGTGAGAAAATGCAATGGCTATCAGAGATATGCCACAAAGACACATATGCCAATGTCGGAGCTCAAGACCATACCAATTACATGGCCATTTGTCGTATGGTGCTTGGATATGGTTGACCCGTTTAAACCAGCGAGGGGAAATATGACTCACATTTTGTTCATGGTTGACAAATTTACGAAATGGATTGAAGTGAAGCCAATAAGAAAATGTGATGGAGCTACGGCCGTGACATTTCTCAAGACATCATGTTGAGATATGGTTATCCTCATAGTATCATAACAGGTAATGGCAGAAATTTTGCTGAAGGAGCATTTGCGCGTTTTTGCCAAGATAGGAAGATCCGGCTAGACGTTGCCTCGGTAGCCCATCCTGCATCGAACGGACAGGTGGAGAGATCCAACGGATTAGTGTTATCCAGGATAAAACCCGGGCTCATTGAGCCGCTGCAAAGATCAGCGGGGTGCTGGATATAAGAACTACCAGCGGTACTGTGGAGTTTAAGAACAACTTCGAATCGATCAACGGGCTATACACCATTCTTTCAGGTATATGGGGCAGAAGCTGTATTACCAGCCGACATAGAGCATGACTCGCATAGGGTCAGCCAATACACAGAAGCCAAAGTGCAAGAAGCCCGGCAAAATGATGTTGACCTGCTGGAAGAAGCGAGAGAATTGGCATTGTCCAGATCCACCATATACCAGCAAAATCTCCGACGCTATCATAGCCAGAAAGTAAACCCCCGAGTTTTCCGGGAAGGTGATCTGGTACTCCGGTTGGTACAACTTACTGCTGGCATGCATAAATTATCCCCGCATGGGAAGGGCCATTCATTGTGAGCAAACCATTGCACAATGATTCTTATTATCTTATTGATGCAAAACCACAGGAGAAGAACAAGGCGGACAGGTCTGGCGAGGAATCCAAATCTCCATGGAATGTAACTCTACTTTGTCCTTTCTACACTTAGCAGAGAAGTGTTTGTATCCGAGTCTCTAATATGTCGGTATGTATGCCAGCAATGAGCTTATCAATGAAATAATGGCACCTCGAGCAGTAACTTGGGGATTGCCTTAGAAATTTTAGTTTTCTTCTATATTTATTATTTATATGTCGGCTGGCATAAGTTGCTTCTACTTAGGCCGGATTCATAGTGTGTGAACACCAAAAACCTAACTCTTCGACTTGCTACTGTCCAACAAGAATTGGCTTCATGGCAAGCAAGAGAACAAGTTTGGAATTGCGCAGCACATGAAAAATGACTAAAGAAAGAAACTTAATCGAGCCGACGTTTGTTTTTCAGACTAACCTTGTGCTTACTTTAAATTTATTACGCTGAATTATTTTGAGCTAAATCCTAAAGTTTCCAAGTATTGTTAAGTCAATTTTTTAAACCCAGACTCGTAAGTCATAAAACCGAACCAACGTGGACACGAGCCGAGCCAAGAAATTGGAAGAACAAGAAAATGAAACTCGGGGACTATGCCCAAGTTAATCCGGCATAAAAACTTAGTAGCAAAACATAACCGATGTGCTTAATACAATTCCACCCGGCATACCGGGGATCTGATAAACTATAATGTTTTTTCGCTCAAGGAGCAGTAGGAGGAGGATGTTCGGCGTCATCTTCACTTTCTTTGACGTCCGAGGCATTGTCCTCTTCATCCTCATCCGAGCCATCTTCAACGTTTGTAGCGTTTTCATCATCGGCGGCACCAAGGAAGCTTGGACCCTCATTCCATTCATGTATGGGGGCATATTCAATGAGGCTATGGGCGCAAGCCTTGCGCCGAGCAATCCACTCCGGGTCGCTGGACCATTTGGATCCGGTGCGCATGCGCGCTAGGAGGTTGAGGTCAATCTTCTCATACCATGTAAGCACGTAGTGGAGAACGGTCTTAGCTCCGGCACGTCCAGCGGATTCCCTCCAAAGGTCAAGCTGGGTCTCGCATTCCATCAACTTATCAACAAGAACTGCGATCCCCTACGGAGTATCTTCATCAGGCCAAAAGGCGTTGAATATCCGAATTGCCACGTCAAGGATATCCTTCCCATAGTTCTTCACGATTTCCACGCCTGAAGACAAACAGACCAGCAGGTCCTCCATGTCATAGGGAATTTCTTCAGCGTTAGGAGCAATGGGGGTACACCTATCTCGGCGGAACTTAGCAACTACGGTGCTTGCAATGGCGTTGCCCTCTGGAAATTTGCTGAAAACAAGACAAGAGAAGTAAGTAAAGAAAAGACATGTGAAGTCACCCGGAGAAAAGAACTTATGGGAAAAGAACTTACGTGAAATTTGGCTATGGATCCGGGTCAGCTCCTTGGTACAGTCATCTCGCCTTTTGCTAAGCTGCACAAGTTCAGTATTTGCCAACTCAAGCTTGACGTCGGCCTCCTGGAGAAGTTCTTGGTCCTTGGAAATCTGGAGGTTGAGGCGCTCGCACTCTTCAGTAAAGTCCTGGCCAGCCTTTTGAAGTTTGGAGCTGCGCTTTCAACTTATTCATATCTGCCTTGAGCTTGGCGATCTCGTCATCTTTGGTTCGGAGGAGGGCAAGCTCGTCGTCTTTCTTTTTAAGTTCGGCCTGATGCTGCCCTACTTGTTCGAGAAAAAGCAGCATCATATCAGGCACGAGCACACTATCTTCAAGAGATGCTGAAATAGTTTGTTGACCCGGCAAAGCCGAGGTATGAATGCTTGCTGAGCCAAGAAACAAAGAGGATAGGGCGCAGAGAGAGATTGAGCAAAAGTGACTCACCCTTGATTGGCTCCAAGTTTTTCCTCATGATGGTATTCTCAGCTTCCACCCCAGCTGTGAAAAACCGAATGATGAGTTAGCTCGGCAGAAAAAGATGAAAGAAAATAGAAAAATACCAAGGAAGAAACTTACCCCTTTTCTCGTGTTCAGCGAGAAGTGCATTATGTTTTGCGCGCAGCATCTTATGAGTATCAAGGAGACGCTGAAACTCAGCGCTCCGGCGATTGGTGGTCACCTGAAAGAACAAAGATGGACAGCTTAGTCTTGTGAATCCGGGCCAAGCGGAACTTAACCCGGCTCTAGGTGTGTGCATATTCAAAGTGTACAAAATCCGGGCCAAGTGGAACTTAACCCGGCTCTAGTTGTGTGCATATGCGAAGTGTACAAAATCCGGGCCAAGTGGAACTTAACCCAGCTCTAGGTGTGTGCATATTCGAAGTGTACAAAATCCGGGCCAAGTGGAACTTAACCCGGCTCTAGGTGTGTGCATATTCGAAGTGTACAAAATCCGGGCCAAGTGGAACTGAACCCGGCTCTAGATGTGTGCATATTCAAAATGTACAAGATCCGGGCCAAGTGGAACTTAACCCGGCTCTAGCTGTGTGCATATTCGAAGTTATTAAGGAGCTACGTGAATTCTCTAAAGAGCATCTGGCCGAGTAACAAGTTACTCCCCTGGAGCCTCGGGGACTAATGGCTATATCAATAATATCTACAACATGCTAAGTAACATACCTCCATCATCTGACCCGCAAGGTTAATTGCCTTAGCTGCAGTATTCATTTGCGCAGAAGATTCGGCGGGACTGAACTTCTTCGGGAGATCGTCGTTGTAGACGAACTCCGCCTTGTTCCAGTTATTTACAAACTCGATCAAGGTCGGAGGGTATCGTTCGCCGCTTAGCATATGGGGCGCCACCAAACCCTTGGCATGTGCTTCCCTCCTCTCAACTTGGGCAATGGCGGGGCTGGTGTGCAAAATAAGTTGCCCATCAGCTGGCTCGGCAGGGGCATCCTTCGGTGGTGGAGTTTTCTTTGAGAGCATGGACGCGAGTGTGCGGTGTCTAGCCTCGATGGATGTTGCCTTGGTTGCGTCAGGAGCCTTTTTGGCCTTGGGATGCTGCTGAGAAGTTGAGGTGGCTGCAGCGGATTTGCCCTTGGGAGCTGCCTTGGCACTAGCCTTGGTGCTGCTAATGTCTTCTCGCCGAGGTTTGGAAGACTTGGACGAGGTAGAGGGGATTGGTGCTGCTGCTGTTGCTTTTGCTGCTGGTGCCGGGGTTGGTGCTGGTACTGGTGCTGGTTTCTGCTTCGGCGGAGGTGCTGAGGAACTTCGGTGGTAGCTGGTTGCGGCGGAGCCGAAGTGGTGGTTGTTTCCTCGGCAGAGCCAGTCTCCCCCGCTCCGAGATTGCCCTCCGGAATGGGTCTCAACGGGCATGAATCATCGCCACGAGGAGGAGAAGGGCTGTGTCGGAGCGGCGACACAATGCCGGATCCTCTCTATGGGACCTCCACCGCGGCCCTGCTGAACCACATAATGTGTGATTAGAAACTATAACACGAGAAGAACAAGTGAATGGCAAAGACAGAAGAGGCTTACTCATCCGAGGTCAGGGGCTCCTTGGGCTTCCGAGCCCTCCGGGCCGTGGCCTTGGTTGGAGGTTTGGTGGAAGTTTTGTCCCCGGCCTTCTTCCGCCTTTTAGCCGGCTGAGAAGGTCCGGAGGCGGATGCAGAGGCAGCTCCCCTTTTCTTCCTTGGCTCCACCGGGACAGGCTCACCCACGACAAGGGGAGGGTCTTCATGGATCTGCCCACCGCGGTTAGCTGATGCTGGAAAAGCATAAGAAAGGGGGACAACGTCAAATGCTTCCATCACCTCAACATCCGAATTATCTTCATCGTCGGGCCAATCTCTAATGGAAGAGAGTTTACCGGTGGGTCGTTTCGTCGCATCCGCCATCGGAAGGAACATCTCCTGATCTGGTTCCTCCTCATTCGAGGTATCCCGGTCAGGCACCAATTTGAGGGAAGGCTCGGTGCCATCCTTAATGGTTTGCTGAAGAAACATCTAAGGGAAAGAAAAGGCAACAAGATTAAAACCTACAACAAATGACCGACATAAGATTTAACACAGAAAAAGTTTAGGGCACGAGATTTACCGAAGGAGGAAGCCTATCTCGACAAAAATGTTCAATTCCCCACATCCACTCAGAGGAGAAGTCCTTGTGGGTGGTGAAGAGGGCCTTGAACCGGCAGTAGATCTCTGTGTTGCTCAACTCGAAAGACGAGGTCCGGTTGGGGTCGCGGCCCCAGCTCATGTGACACACTTTATTTGTGCGTTTCTGGAGGGGGAGATCCGGTTGCGGACGAATGTGATCATGGAGTCTTCGTTGCACAATCCGAGATCCTTCAGCTCCTTAAATCTCTTGTTGACCTGGTTCGGCAAAACCGTGGGCTTCTTGGGGATAACGTTCCACAAATCCGGGTTAGGAGGACCCGGAGTATAGGGGCGCAACCGGATTAGATCTTCGGTGGTGTTGTTCCGGACGTAGAAGAAAGTCCGGGCCCATCCCTTGCAAGAGTCAAACCCAGTGACTCGGGGGAAGAAGGACAGCTTCTGGGGACAGATTGACGCTGCGCCGAACTAAGTGAGCTGTTTGTCCTCCGGATCTAGATCTACATTCGGAATCACGTTCCGGCGAAGGCCAAAGAACCGGATCTAGAGCTCCTTCGTGGGCCACAGTCTGGCATAACCTTCGACGGTGGAGGTGAACGTGGAGAGAGAGGTGATGGCGTTAGCCGGAAGATGGTGCGGCTGGAGCTCGTATGTGTTTAGCCAGTCATGGAAAAAATCGCTAACTGGCAGACCGAACCCCCGCTGGAAGTGTGATAGGAACACAACATACTCACCCGGATTGGGTGAGGGGGCAAGTTCGGCGGAAGCCAGGCGCGGGGCGACGCCCTCCGGGATTCGCCTGGTGCGATAAAGCCAATCCAGGTCATCCTGGCAGACCCAGGATCCGGCCCACGCGCCGCGGTCGGCGTGCTCCGCGTCTTCTTCCATCTCCTGCTCGGCGACGGTGAGTTCCTCCTTAGTCATTTCGAGGTCGCTCTCCTCACTTGCGCTAGGGGTGGAGGGAGGCAGCGGCCTGGACTGGCGGGGACCCGTGGCGGAGGAGATGTGCGGAGGTGGCGGCGGCGCTGGAGCGCGTGGAAGCAGTACGGCGGCGGCGCTGCTGCTCAGATGCGGTGGCAGCGGCGTTGTCGACGGATAAGAAGAGGAAAAAGGCAGAGGCAGAGGGGCGCGGGAGCGGGGAAATGACCCAAGGGGCGCGCCCCTCCCCTATTTAACCACTCACGAAAGCGGGTAGTGGGATCGCATTTTGCGGACGAGCCACACGGTGTGGCCGTGTATGGTCCGGATCAGCCAATCAGCGACGAGCCACACGAAGGGCCACAGGGCGCAGCGGATCCCATGACGTGACGTTATGATACAGTTAACGAGGAGGCAGGCACGACGTGACGTGTGCAATAGTAACTTCTGACAATTACTGCGGCGGTTACTATAGCAGGCCCTTAAAATGAGGCAACGTTATGATTACCCTCCACGTGGGGAAGCGTACGAGAGAAGGACTAATGACCCGGATGGGTACGAGGTAACCCGGGCAGCAAGTATGCCAAAGGAAAATAAACCTATGAAATCCGGATTAGGAGGTAACTCGGAGAAGGAACAAGAAGCTCGGTAAAATTGAACCTTCTGTGGCCATAGCGGCTAAGGCAGCCAAGACCGCACCAGCTTCGGGGACTAATGTTGGGGGGATACCCTCGGGTAGGGTCACGCCGGGGTATAAAGGCCTAGTTAGCCGAGGTATGGGAAGGTCAAAGCAAGTGCTGGCTGAGTCACCTCAAGGCAGGCCGGATCACGGAGTAACCCGGACCAGGGGCGTCCACCTAACTTACTCTCAGCCGACTAAAGCCGTATGTCGGTAAGATGTATCTAACTTGTATGCAGGAACAGGTGTGGCCGGATCAACTATGTGGGATCCGGGTTATATCAAGCTTGTAAGAGAAGGAAGGTATCTCGCTGGTCAAAGGTGACCACTGTACGCAGAGCATGAGCGAAGCGGACAGAGGCAGGACCATAGAGGCTTGGCCGACAAAGGTGACGAAGCCTATGTCGGATGACGCAGGCGCCGCAGAGGCTCGCGTAGCCTCTGCATGGATGACGCGGGGGAAAATAGACCCGGTCGGCTTACTATTTTGGGAGGAGGCATATTCCCTGGAATATGCCTCCACTTATGCCCTAAGTGGAGATCTAGCCACCCCTATATAAGGAGGGATAGGGCCTCTGTAGAAAGGGTTGGTCTTTACAGGGTTGAGCTCTAGTGTGTAGAGATTTACTAGTGAGTTCCTGTGGGCTAGCTAGTGGTGAGAGTAAGAGAGTCCCTTCGTCCTACTCTCTCCAATACAGCTCAAGGAGCACTTGTAATCTGTGAAGGTGAATCAAATACAAAGCTTCCGTGTGTGGAATCACCACACTATCCCTCCCTGGATTCCCCTAGTGCATTTAGTCCCCACATTTAGCCTATCCATGGCATCTGCCGTGACACCACCACGACAATGACTCTAGGGGATCAATTTGTCAAACCATGGTCACAAAGACAAAAAATATATAAGAAATAATCTTCCACATTGCATGTTGCACCAGTGTGACAAAAGTTGAATCACAGAATCCACTAGAGTGTGTGTAGTCATGTGGATCAATGTGGTGTTGGAAAAAGAACACATGCAATGTGGTCATGTGGATCAATGACTTTACTTGATCAATGTGCTTTTGGAAAAGAACACATGCAATGAATCTAGGGGATCAAAGTGTCAAACCATGGTCACAAAGACCAAAAACACATAGGAAATCAGCTTCCACATTGCATCTTGGACCAGTGTGACTATAGTTGCATCACAGAATCTACTGGAGTTTGTCTGGTCATGTGGATCAATGTGGTTTTGGAAAAGAACACATGCAATGTGGTCATGTGGATCAATGACTCTAGTGGATCAATGTGATTTAGGAAAAGAACACATGAACTATGACTCTAAGGGATTAATGTGTCAAGCCATGGTCACAGAGACCAAAAACATATAAGAAAACAACTTCCACATTTCATGTTGCACCGGTGTGGGAGAAGTTGCATCACAAAATCCACTGGTGTGTGGTCATGTGGATCATTGTGGTTTTGGAAAAGAACACATGTAATGTGGTTATGTGGATCAATGACTCTAGTGGATCAATATGGTTTAGGAAAAGAACACATGCAATATGACTCTAGTGGATCAATGTGGTTTTGTAAAAGAACACACGCAATGACTCTAGGGGATAAATATGTTAAACCATGGTCACAGAGAAGAAAAACACATAGGAAAGAAACTTCCACATTGCATGTTGCACCAGTGTGACTCAAGTTGCATCATAGAATTTACTAGAGTGTGTGTGGTCATGTGGATCAATGTGGTTTTGGAAAAGAACACATGCAATGTGGTCATGTGGATAAAAGACTCTATTTGATCAATATGGTTTAGGAAAAGAACACATGCAATTATTCTAGGGGATCAGTATGTCAAACCATGGTCACAGAGACCAAAAACACATAGGAAAGAAGCTTCCACATTGCAAGTTGCACCAGTGTGCTAGAAGTTGCATCACAGAATCCACTAGTATTTTGTGTGGTCATGTGGATCAATGTGGTTTAGGAAAATAACAGATGCAATGTGGTCATGTGGATCAACGACTGTAGTGGATCAATGTGGTTTAGGAAAAGAACACATGCAACATGATTCTAGGGGCTCAATGTGTCAAACCATGGCCACGGAGACCAAAAACACATAGGAAAGTAGCTCCCACATTGCATGTTGCACCAGTGTTGTAGAAGTTGCGTCATAGAATCCTCTAGAGTGTGTGTGGTCATGTGGATCATTATGGTTTAGGAAAAGAACACATGCAATGTGGTCATGTGGATCAATGACTCTAGTGTATCAATGTGGTTTAGGGAAAGAACACATGCAATGGCTATAGGTGATCTATTTTTCAAACCATAGTCACAGAGACCAAAAACACATAGGAAAGCAGCTTCCACATTACATGTTGCACTAGTGTGGCAGAAGTTGCATCATAGAATCTACTGGAGTGTATGGTCATGTAGATCAATGTGGTTTAGGAAAATAACACATGCAATGACTCTACGGGATCAATGTGTCAAACCATGGTTGTAGAGACTAAAAACACATAGGAAACCATCTTCCACATTGCATGTTGCACCAGTGTGACAGAAGTACAATCACAGAGTCCACTAGAGTGTGTGTCGTCATGTGGATCAATGTGGTTTTGGAAAAGAACATATGCAATGTGGTTAGGTAGATCAATGACTCTATTGGATCAATGTGGTTTAGGAAAATAACACATGCAATGACTCTAGGGGATCAATGTGTCCAACCATGGTCACAGACACCAGTGTTGTAGAAGTTGCATCACAGAATCCACTAGAGAGTGTGTGGTCATGTGGATCAATGTGGTTTAGGAAAAGAACATGTGCAATGTGGTCATGTGGATCAATGACTCTAGTGTATCAATGTGGTTTAGGAAAAGAAGACATGCAATGACTATAGGTGATCAATGTGTCAAACCATGGTCATAGAGACATAAAACACATAGGGAATCAACTTCCACATTGGATGTTGCCCCGTTGTGGCAGAAGTTTCATCACAAAATCCACTAGGGTGTTGTGTGGTCATGTGGATCAGTATGGTTTAGGAAAAGAACACATGCAATGTGGTCATGTGGATCAATTACTCTAGTGGATAAATGTGGTTTAGGAAAAGAACACATGACTCTAAGGGATCAATGTGTCAAACCATTGTCATAGAGAGCAAAAACACATAGGAAATCATCTGCCACATTACATGTTGCACCAGTGTGGCAGAAGTTGCATCACAGAATCCACTGGAATGTATGTGGTCATGTTGACCAATGTGGTTTAGGGAAAGAACACGTGCAATGTGGTCATGTGGATCAATGACTCTAGTGTATCAAGGTGGTTTAGTAAAAGAACGCATGCAATGACTATAGGTGATCAATTTGTCCAACCATGGTCATAGAGACCAAAAACACATACGAAATAAACTTCCCCATTGCATGTTGCACCAGTGTGGTAGAAGTTGCATCACAGAATCCACTAGAGTGTGTGGTCTTGTAGATCAATGTGGTTTAGGAAAAGAACACATGCAATGACTCTAGGGGATCAATGTGTCAGACCATGGTCTCAGAGAAAAAAACACATAGGAAACTAGCTTCCACATTGCCTGTTGCACCAGTGTGACAGAAGTTCAATCACATAATCCACTAGAGTGTGTGTGTTCATGTGGGTCAATGTCATTATGGAAAACAACACATGCAATGTGGTCATGTGGATCAATGACTCTAGTGGATCAATATGGTTTAGGAAAAGAACACATGCAATGATTCTAGGGCATCAATGTGTCTAACCATGGTCAGGAGACCAAAAACACATACGAAATTAGCTTTCACATTTCATGTTGCACAAGTGTAGCGGAAATTGCATCATAGAATCCATTGGAGTGTATGGTCATGTGGATCAATGTGGTTTAGGAAAAGAACACATTCAATGACTCTAGGGGATAAATATGTTAAACCATGGTCATAGAGACCAAAAACACATTGGAAAACACCTTCCACATTGCATGTTGCACTAGCGTGACAAAATTTGCATCATAGAATCCACTGGTGTGTTTGGTCATGTGGATCAATGTTGTTTTGGAAAAAAACACATGCAATGTGGTCATGTGGATCAAAGACTCTATTGGATCAATATGGTTTAGGAAAAGCACACATGCAATTACTCTTGGGGATAAATGTGTAAAAGCATGGTCACAGAGACATAAAACACATAGGAAACCAGCTTCCACATTGCATGTTGCAGTAGTGTGTTTGAAGTTGCATCAGAGAATCCACTGGAGTGTGTGTGGTCATGTGGATCAATGTGGTTTTGGAAACGAACACATGCAATGTGGTCATGTGCATCAATGACTCTAGTGGATCAATGTGGTTTACGAAAAAACACATGAAATATGAATCTAGGGGATCAATGTGTCCAACCATGGTCATAGAGACCAAAAACACATAGGAAAGCAGCTTCCACATTGCATGTTACACTTGTGTGGCAGAAGTTGCATCACAAAATCCACTGGAGTGTGTGTGGTCATGGGGATCAATGTGGTTTAGGAAAAGAACACATGCAATGACTCTAGGGGATCAATATGTCAAATCATGGTCATAGAGACCAAACACACATAGGAAAACAGCTGTATCATAGAATCCACTGGTGTGTGTGGTAATTTGGATCAATGTGGTTTTGGAAAATAACACATGCAATGTGGTCATGTGTATCAAGGACTATTCGATCAATATGGTTTAGGAAAAGAACACATGCAATTACTCTAGGGGATCAATGTGTCAAACCATGGTCACAACGACAAAAAACACATAGGAAAGAAGCTTCCACATTGCATGTTGCACTATTGTGGCATAAGTTGCATCACAGAATCCACTAGTATTTTGTGTGGTCATGTGGATCAATGTGGACGAGTTTGGCAAGTGCAGAGATCGTTTGTAGCTACTTTCGAAGTATAGATATCGACCCACAGGGAACCCAAAGGTAAGTGTTTATGGGTGAACTCTTTGTCACACTCAAAATTGTCACGGGTCTTCGAGTGAATTGAGTACAAGTGTGAAATAAGAATGAAATTTGGATTAAAATGGATGTATTTAAATAAAACTAAAACATAAACTTTAGTAATAAAAAGTGCAAAAGTAAAGAACAATTCAGTTGTTTGTTGTTTTCTATAGATGACGGAAAAGGCACGGGGAGATACAGTTCATGGTGATAGTGACTGTGCCAGGTGGACGAGTGATAAGTGATGAATACACGTGCACATATCGTTTGTAGGTAGTTGATGACCCACAAGTATAGGGGGTGTATCGTAGTATTTTTGATAAGTAAGAGTGTCGAACCCAACGAGGAGCAGAAGGTGCTGGGTAGTGGCTTGAAGCAGGAATTATCTGTAAATACTTAGCAAACGGATTTTTCGGGGTTTTTGATAATGCAAGTAAATAAAGTACAAGTAAATAAAAGACAACAAGAATAAATGCAGGAAGTGGCCCAATCCTTCATTCAGGAAAGGACAAGCCGGTTGTATTACTTAAGATGACCAAACGTTCTCGAAGACACATGGGAATACCGTCAAGTGCTTTCGCTTCATGTTGTTGATTAATCTTCTTTAGTTTGCTAAGTGTTGTGTGGGTGAAACTGTGCTAATGTACCGACCTTCCTAGGACTAATACATACTTGTGATTATGCCCCTTGCAAGCATCCGCAAGTACAAGAAAGTAATTAAGGTAGAAACCTAAAAACACAACTTTAAACTCAAAGACCCTGACGTCCATTGTGCAATGGTTTCCTAACGGGGGTTCACGTTTTTGTCACTCCGGCAACCCCTACGATTAGTAGCCAAATACACAATGCATCCCCCTAGGCCCATATAGGTGAAGTGTCATGTAGTCGACGTTCACATGACACCACTAGAAGAAGTACACCACAACTTAAATATCAAACCATTGAATCTTTCTCAACACAATTCCACTACTAACAACATGAATTCTCCCATGTCCTCAAGAACAAAACAAACTACTCACAAGACATCATATGGATCATGATCAGATATGAAATAAGGATGTGTAACAATTGGAACATAAACTATAATTCAATGGTTCACTCAATAGCATCAACTACAAGGAGTAATCAACACCGGGAAACTTTTCCCCTAAGAACTATGCAAGATTCAACCCAATTGTTACAGCGGTATGGAGCTAGTGATGACAGTGCTGGTGGAGATGATGGTGGTGATGATGATGATGATCCCGATGAAGTCCAGCTTGATGGTGGTGTTTATGGCGACGATCTCCCCTCTCCGGGAAGGAATTCCCATGGCAGAATTCTGTCTACCGGAGAGATCTTTCTCTCTCGGTGTTTTCCGCCCCGCAGAGGCAGCAAAATCTTTCTGTGGTCGCTCCCCGAATCTTAGAGTTTCGGGAGGATAATATACGCTAGAGGGGAGAGCCAGGGTGGACCAGGGTGGCCACACCACCTGGTGGCGCGACCTGGGATGGCCCGCGCCAGGGGCTGGTGTGGGCGCCCTGTGGCCCATCTCCACTCCTCCTTCTGGCTTTCTTCGTCTTCTAGAAAAATAGGATTTTCCATGTATTTTTCCGGATTTTCTGATCTTTGCGAATTTTGTCTCCAAACAACACCTTTTCCATCAGAATCTTGACTGCAGCGGTCCATGCTCCAAAATTCATCAACCATGCAAAAATAGATGAAATAACACATGCAATGTGGTCATGTGTATCAAGGACTATTCGATCAATATGGTTTAGGAAAAGAACACATGCAATTACTCTAGGGGATCAATGTGTCAAACCATGGTCACAACGACAAAAAACACATAGGAAAGAAGCTTCCGCATTGCATGTTGCACTATTGTGGCATAAGTTGCATCACAGAATCCACTAGTATTTTGTGTGGTCATGTGGATCAATGTGGACGAGTTTGGCAAGTGCAGAGATCGTTTGTAGCTAGTTTCGAAGTATAGATATCGACCCACAGGGAGCCCAAAGGTGAGTGTTTATGGGTGAACTCTCTGTCACACTCAAAATTATCACGTGTCTTCGAGTGAATTGACTACAAGTGTGAAATAAGAATGAAATTTGGATTAAAATGGATGTATTTAAATAAAACTAAAACATAAACTTCAGTAATAAAAAGTGCAAAAGTAAAGAACAATTCGGTTGTTTGTTGTTTTTCTACAGATGACGGAAAAGGCACGGGGAGATACAGTTCATGGTGATAGTGACTGTGCCAGGTGGACGAGTGATAAGTGATGAATACACGTGCACATATCGTTTGTAGCTAGTTGATGACCCACAAGTATAGGGGGTGTATCGTAGTATTTTCTATAAGTAAGAGTGTCGAACCCAACGAGGAGCAGAAGGTGCTGGCTAGTGCCTTGAAGCAGGAATTCTCTGTAATACTTATCAAACGGATTTTTAGGGGTTTTTGATAATGCAAGTAAATAAAGTACAAGTAAATAAAAGACAATAAGAATAAATGTAGCAAGTGGCCCAATCCTTCATTCAGGAAAGGACAAGCCGGTTGTATTACTTAAGATGACCAAACGTTCTCGAGGACACATGGGAATACCGTCAAGTGCTTTCGCTTCATGTTGTTGATTAATCTTCTTTAGTTTGCTAAGTGTTGTGTGGGTGAAACTGTGCTAATGTACCGACCTTCCTAGGACTAATACATACTTGTGATTATACCCCTTGCAAGCATCCGCAAGTACAAGAAAGTAATTAAGGTAGAAACCTAACCACAACTTTAATCTCAAAGACCCTGACGTCCCTTGTGCAATGGTTTCCTAACGGGGCTTCACGTTTTTGTCACTCCGGCAACCCCTACGATTAGTAGCCAAATACACAATGCATCCCCCTAGGCCCATATAGGTGAAGTGTCATGTAGTCGACGTTCACATGACACCACTTGAAGAAGTAGACCACAACTTAAATATCAAACCATTGAATCTTTCTCAACACAATTCCACTACTAACAACATGAATTCTCCCATGTCCTCAAGAACAAAACAAACTACTCACAAGACATCATATGGATCATGATCAGAGATGAAATAAGGATGTGTAACAATTTGAACATAAACAATAATTCAATGGTTCACTCAATAGGATCACCTACAAGGAGTAATCAACACCGGGAAACTTTTCCCCTAAGAACTATGCAAGATTCAACCCAATTGTTACAGCGGTATGGAGCTAGTGATGACGATGCTGGTGGAGATGATGGTGGTGATGATGATGATGATCTCGATGAAGTCCAGCTTGATGGTGGTGTTTATGGCGACGATCTCCCCTCTCCGAGAAGGAATTCCCACGGCAGAATTCTGTCTACCGGAGAGATCTTTCTCTCTCAGTGTTTTCCGCCCCGCAGAGGCAGTGAAATCTTTCTATGGTCGCTCCCCGAATCTTAGAGTTTCGGGAGGATAATATACGCTAGAGGGGAGAGCCAGGGTGGACCAGGGCGGCCACACCACCTGGTGCCGCGACCTGGGGTGGCCCTCGCCAGGGGCTGGTGTGGGCCCCATGTGGCCCTCCACTCCTCCTTCTGGCTTTCTCCGTCTTCTAGAAAAATAGGATTTTCCATGTATTTTTCCGGATTTTCTGATCTTTGGGAATTTTGTCTCCAAACAACACATTTTCCATCAGAATCTTGACTGCAGCGGTCCATGCTCCAAAAGTCATCAACCATGCAAAAATAGATGAAATAACATAAGTATCATCTCTTAATATGAAATATATCAATGTATAACAGTAAATTATCATATTGAATAGTGATGCAAAATGGACGTATCACTAGTTTCGAAATAAAGATATCGATCCCATAGGGAGCAGTAGGCATAAGACTAAAATGCTTTTAACTAGAACTAAGAGAAGTACTTAAGAAATAACTTTAAGATGCGAGATAAGTAGAATTGTTTTTGGGTTTTTGGTTGAACAAGGTAATTTAAAGTAAAGAAAAACTTAATGCAAAAAGTAAGAACCGCGTGTGTAATAGAACGTTGGAACTACAATAGGGAAAAATGTGTTCTCGAGGAATAGTGGATACACCACTAGTAATTCAGACTAAGGAATCAAGATTAATATAACGAATATTCTCATAATGTGTATGTATGTGGTAGGACCTCCATATATGGACGATTAGCCAGCAACCACTGCACACATCATCCTCATAACCACAACAGACAGCAATCGACATCTATCGAATTAATGTGCTATTAAGGGATTTCTCCCATGGCATGGACACGACTTTATGAGTTCTCCTTGATACCTCCAAGTTAGTATGTAAGGATTGACGACAACTTTATAGTCATAGTAAGTGCTATCATTGTGGGACCCCCGGATTATTCATCCGAGAAATCCCTGTTATGCATACATCCGTGTTCCCATGATCAGTGAGCCGTGGAACATAACCGACAGGTACCATTACAACATCCAAAACATAACGAAAGTACAAGACTTACATAACTGCCATTATGGCTACATCAATCTTAGCAGCGGAACATCGCCAAGCGCGGGGACCAATCGTGCCTCAACCTACAGGCAGCTGACTGGAAAGACGACCTAGCTTGCTGGATGTCACCTTAATCTCCTGAAAGTCTGGCCAAGTAAATAGCCAGGGACACATCTGTGAGTACTTTGAATGTACTCGCAAAACCATCGGGATAAATGAACAAGGGGAATGCAATTATGGCTATGGCGAAGTAGCTCTATTTGGGGTTGCTTTTACAAAAGCCTAGACTAACTTTTGGAGTTGTGGCATCTCCATATCTTTGTTGAAAAAGAGTTTTGAAAACATGCTTCTGTTTTATGAATCTAGACATCTCCATGTCTTGGTTGAAAACGTGTTTTGAAGACATTTTTTTTGTAGTTGAAAACCCTTTTTAAACATCTTTGACCCCTTGGGTCAAAACAAAGCCTTCGAACTCGGGCTCCCCCGGAACCTTCGTCCTCAAAGTACTTGTTTCCCAAACAAGCACAGTTTGGGTACTCCTAGCGAACACCTTCGAATAGGTTATACTCTGCAGAGTTTGCACACTTTACCCACAAGAATCAATATATCTGCCGGGATACAACCACGACCCACTACCACAGTGGATGGGGGTCCGGATAATCAAACCTAACTTTTCGCTTGTCTACACTAGCAAAGGCATGCTTTTCATCTTAGGTTTGTTCTCCCCGGCAACGAGTATGTGGCTCCCAGCCATAGTCCTTCCTTCTGTACATGCACGTACCCAAGCCGCAACTTGGCGTATACCTTAAATCTGGAGACTCCACTTCCTTCCGTACTACCTAAGTCATACGGTCCATGGGAGACCCAATTGTTGCACCGGCCTCCTGCCAGGTCAGGCTCACTCTTGCCAAAGAAAGCGATGGGCTTCAGATCCATGATCTGGGACGCCTGCCTGGTCTTCCAGGGATTTCTCCCTATAAGCATGGTTGAAGTGCCTCGGCTAATGCGGACAAACTACGGGTTAAGCCCCAGCAACCTGGAGTAATGTGGTTCCGTGGATAAAATTTGTTCTAGTAAAGGCGCAGAACATCCCATCACATTCTACTTTCTCCTCATCACCATTTCTTTTGTTAAAACTTCCACTGGGAACGATGCCACTTCCCAAGGTTTTACAAAGCCGTTTTCATAACATTTGTAGTGGGGAAAATCCCAAAACAGTTTATTTTTCTCAAAACCGGGGTTTTCCAAGGAGGTAGGATGCTAACCATCGTACTCTCGGTCTAAGGGGATAGATGATGGGTTCATCGGGGTGGTGCCTCGAAGGACACGAAATCATAACTTGGAGGAGCCAAGTTACTGACGCAGTATTTGTAAAACAAGATATCTAGGTAAATATGCAATTTATAAAGACGATATAAAACAGGGAAAAGAGAGTAGGACATGTATATCAGAGTTCGGGAAATGCTGGCTTGCCTGAGATCAGCAATAAGTCCCTAGACTTCTTCAGATGACCAAGAATACCCAAATATATAATAATAAGAATTCCCTTCCTTCTTGTCGTCAGACACTCACACTATCGTCGTCATCGGGTATACATGCAAGCAAACAATACCACAATCAATAAAAGGCATACAACAACAAATCATACAGCAAACACGCATGAGGAATACTACTGGACTTGTAAGAGTTATGGATGAGTGGGACTCAAATGGTGGAATTTACAAGGTTGCCACTGGGTGTTTTCTATTTGGAAGATAGTTGTCTAGGCTAGAGACAAAGAGCTTGGATTAGGGTTCTATGGTCAGTAGGATATCAAGGTGCAAAAGTGAGATGCACAGATAGGTCTTGTCAAGACAAAACCATCACAAGTGGTTTCACTTGATTATCAAATTTCTAGAAATAGTTATGCTTTTTAAAGTGGAATAAACTCTAGTTTGAGAACATAATTCACCAGAAGAGTTCTGGAGCTTCAAAAATTATTTCCTTGGTTGGTTAGGTAGTACTTGATGTGTTGAACCACCTAGAGTTGAAATCATGTCCAAAGAATTACCAGAATGTCCTCAGGAAATTCCTAAAGATAGTTCTATTAGATTGTTCCTCTTTTTACCAGATTAAAACTACAGGAGCTATTGAGTTGGTTCCAAGGGCATGTGCTAGGTATTTCGAAAACCCTTCTGTAGGAATTGGATTCACTCATTTTGGAGTTGCCAAACTGCTGGAGTGATTTATTTAGTAAAAATACCCCTTGTAGAAGTATTTAAATCACAAAAACTACAGGAGCTATTTTTGTTGAAGGCAAAATATAGTTCACCTTGGTATAGGACCAATGTTGAATGATAGGTATTTCAAATACCTTCCAGTAGGTCTTTGGTTGAGCTCAAATGGAGTTGTAAAACTCCCTGTGGAATTAAATTAGTGGATCAGGTTCATTTTAGCAGATTAATTAACAGCAAATATTGGGAATTAATTTGAACCTAGGGTTGCCTCTGCATGTTTGAGAAAACACCAGAGAACCACCAGATTTTTAGATCTAGGCAAATGGATTTGATTTACTATTTTAATTAGATTTAAACCTACTGGTACTATTTCTAGATCTGGAAATAAAGAAAAAGGGGGCTGTGTGGCTGGGCTGGGTCTGGCGGGGGAATGGGCCACAGGGGAAGTTTTGGCCCACGACGCACGGGGCGACGCGCGGGAGCTGGCGCCTGAACCTGCCAGGCGGGGCCCGGCAGTCAGCGAGAGGGGGAGGACGAAGGGGTATCGGCGGATCTCGGCCATCCGCTTAAGTGACGATGGACGGCGCAGCGTCGTCGTCCACCCGGGGCTCACTGGTGACGATACTAACCCTAGCAAAGGGTGGCGCGGAGCGGGGAGCTCACCTGAGGGCTCGAGGAGAGCCGGGGATGGTGCAGGGCAACACGGTCGACGGCAGCGAGTAGATCGGTGGGCGGCACGACGGCGGAGGCCCACGGGAAGCAGCTCGCGCGACGGCGGCCAAGAGCGACCTCGTTAGAGCTCAACGCTGACGACAGAGGAGTTGGTCCAAGGCAAAAAGGAGGGCACTGTTAGATGCAGGAGAGTAAGGGGAACTCAGGGGCTGACATGTAGAATGAATGGAGCAGAGGGGGAGGTGCCTTGCTCGATTTTGGGGAGGAGGCCGAGAGCTTTCCTTCTTCTTCCTCTTGTCAGCACAGAGCAGGGGAGAGGTAGGGCGTGCTGGGGGAGGTGAGTGGAGGTGGGAGGGAGAAAATGAGGGGGCAGAGGCTGGCTGGGGGAGTGCTTCTAGCTTTATACAAACAGGGAGGGACTCATCCTTTAGTGCTCGGCGTGCCCCATCCAGAACTAGAAATGACGAATGCGAGAACGGATCCGTGGTGTGAATTACCAAATTGGACATGGTGGGAAGGGAGTGGTGGCCATGGATTGGTCCAGGGGGAGCTGGAGAGGGGTATTGTTGGTATTTGCTAGTGTTGGAGCTCAGAGAGAGTGGTGGCATCAGTGGTAATTAAAGGGGACAAATCTTCTAAGATCTTTGTGGTCTCTCTCTCTTACTACTAGTACAAGGGCCAATTGGGAAATTTGTTGGGTGGTGCTACAGTGGTGGTCGACCAGTGGGGTGTCAAAGTGCTGAGGATGGGCTTGATCAAGAATTGATGGAGAATGGGAGTGCTTAGAGTAGAAGTTTGCTTAATTGACCAATATTGATGTAATAGAGGTTTATGAAGGAAGTCCAAAATGTCACATTGGACCAGAGGAGAAAATGTTGCTGGTAGATAGATGAGGTCAAGGTAGACTCCTAGGGTTTATTTGGGATTTTTAGGTGGGGTTTTAGTCCACTTAAATCCACTTACTAAAAAAAGGACAGAAGTGGTTTTTAGAAGATCAAATGATAAATTTCCATTGGGCATGGATGGATTTTGGTGTGGGAGGGTCCCAAATGTGAATACACACTTAGGAGAATTTTCCGAAGATTTATTGGGGATTAAAAGTATTTAAAACAATTATTATTCCAATTCAGCCATTTAAGAAAATGGACAAAAAGAAATAATAAAGCTTCTCACAAAATATTTATTTTTGAGATGTAAAGATAGGATATGACTTGTGGGGCTCACATGAGCCAAGAGTTGGGGAAGTGGTTTGGTAAAAACCAAACTTTCCTTTATGGAGAGAGTTTTGGAGATTTTGACTATTTAAGAGATTAAATAGCTTTGGGGCCTCAATAATTATGGATAATTATTGATTAATCTTGGAGATCAAGGTAGGTGAGGTGGAAAAGGTGTAGCAAGTAATTGCAACCTTGTGTAAAGAAATCCTAACTTGAAAAGGATGGAAAACAAGGTGTTGATGATCTAGGGTGGTGTTATTTTTATACAACCAAAACATGCTTGCATCATGGATCTTAGAGCTCACCTTGGTGCAAGGGATGGATCTTAGAAAGTGTCATCAAGCTTTCTAAACCAAGTGGGTTTATTAAGGTCAAGGGTCAACTTGGAACAAGTGAGGTAGGTTCCGAGAGACATCAAAGAGTAGAACACAGCCATGCAGAGAGTTGGTCCATAGGGGTTTGGATGGTTGTGTGAGGTTTTAGCAAAGTTGGCATGATGACTAGTTTTGCAGGAAAAAGTTATTTTCTTGTCTACAAAACCATCATGGATCAGTGGGTTGGAGGAGGATATAACCAGAGGCCAATGTGGGCCTTGGTAGTCCTTAGGATGTTGAACAATATGGTTCAAGTCCATTTCCAAAAATGCACATGGTTTGAGAAAAGGAGGCATTCAAAAAGGTGATGTCGAAACTATTTCCAGACTTAGCCAAATTTGGCAGCTGTGAGGATTTTGACTAGAGTAGGAGAGGGAATGTTCTAGGAGGAGTTGCAAGGTATCAGAGCTTTAACAGGGGTTGTATTGAAGTGTAGAGTGAGTAGAAGATATCCTTGCTTGATATAGGTCTTAAGGGTCTTGGAAACAAATAGAATGGAGATCCTTAGAATGGATATGATTGAGGGTTTTAGATGATCACATAGTGGCTAGGGATCACAACAAGGTTATCTTTCTTGCTTAGGGATTGAGGATTGGGAAACATCTTGATCCGAGTGATGGGCTCCTAGAGTGGCTCATACTACTTCCTAAGCAAACAAGTTAGACAGCAGATCAAGGCAACTCATCTTATACACTAATTAACTATCTCTAGGGTTCACCATCAAGCTTAGCTTGGAGGTATGGTTGGGGCATTTTGAAGAGGTTGAGCTTTTGAATAAGATGAGGGTTCTTGGTATCTCTACCAAGAGTAGAATTTAAATGCTTTGAGCAAGAGTTTTGGGAAAACTAGAGATAAGATTAGTTGAGTGTTCTATCTTGAAAACATAAGGAGATTGTAATATATATCTCTCCATAGTTTTGACAATGGAAGCAACCCAAATAGTTTTGGTTTCATAGACATCTTGGCTCATGTTTTGAAATGCCAGAACGTTTGAGAATATGTAAAATAAGCCAAGATAGTTTTTCGTAAATAGCTTTTGTCACTGGGGGTTGAGGTAAGGAGTAGCCTAAGATACACTTCATACGCACAAGTGCAAACAAAAAACAAACAAGCACTGCACTAAAGCACAAGAACAAGTTTTTGTTCCCCCTAATTTTTGCATTCTGGACAAATAATCTAGGTTGCTAAAATTGGGATGTTACAATCATACCTCCGTCGACCAATAACTAATCCCCTTCATCGAGTCCCCATAAGAGGAAACTATTAAGGAGGTGCACAACTCCCAACATCAATATTAAGAAAATTAACACATACACATAATGATGTATAACATAATAATATCTATCTCATCTCAATTATATGATAGGGTTTCTCCATCTCCCCAAGAACTAGTGATCTACTCAGACATGGAGGCAATCAACATCATAGCAATGGTAATGGAAACAATCATAGATGAATAGTACTTTTATAAATACACAATGAGTATGAGAATTACAACAAGTCTAGACAAGATGTAGATGGGATGGATGGAGATGGTGGTGATGCAGCAGTGGATGACAAAGATCGATGCCTTAGCCTCCCGGTTCTGCGCAGGGCGAAGATGGATCCCTGGAGGATGATTCCCCCTCCAGATGCCTTCTAGAGGTGAGGTTTATGCGACGTCTGGGTGTTTTGTATGTCGCCTCCCCGAACAAGTTACATGTGGTGAAACAATTTGAGTAGGCGGAGGCGGCACCAACTATACGGCTGGAGCTATACGGCCGGAAAATTTGCTCCGGTCGTATGGTTGGTCGTTAAACTCTCTGCCTCCTTTGTTCGCTTCTGGTTTTCTTATGGTATTATTAATATTTTCCAAATAGGCGATTTATATAATTTTTGACTCCTTTTCTCCACAGTATAACTACTCAAAGAATTATATCGATTGGATCCATCATCTGTCCTAATCCTGGTGAAAAAAGACATAAAATTGTGCACGCGAGCGCAGTAAAATACCAAGATCCTACATATACAATGCAAAATAATAATATAAATCATGATGCTAATATGCACTCATCAACTTCCCCAAGCTCAGACTCTTGCTCGTCCCGAGAAAGTTTAGCTTAATGGATGTGATCCTTATATTCATGAAGATGAGTCGATAAAATAAATGAGGCAGTTGCAGCATGTGTTTATCGTATAAGATACATATGGATAAGTTCATGAATAGTACCTTACTCGAACAATCTGAATAGTATTAGCAGGCTTCCACACCTTGGTGATCAATAGTTTATAAAAGATAAATCTCAACATAATGTACAAGTATTCGGTTCAACTGAATGAGTTATCGAGGTAGTCCCAAGTGATTTAGGATTAACATATTCACTTGGGATTCAAAATCTCAATAGTGTCTCTTTGTCATACTACAATACAATGGTATATTCCTATTTTCTCTTCGCGCACTTGCTCTTTTTCTTCTTTCTTTTCTTTTCTTTTGCATATATCCTCACACTTTTGTTTTAAGTGTTGTGCAAAGATCTAGCCATTTATTCCACCTTATGTAGGAATTCAAAGTTTAACGATCTCAATTATCAAATTCCAACTGTATATGAAGCATTCTTATGACTTGGAAATTCTACCTCGACTTGTTCTCACTCTATTTTGATAGCACTTTCATTTTCCTTTGCTCAAGGTTTCTTTTTCAACTTAATTGTATAGATAATTTTTCTTTGTAAATCAAACTGTAGACTTACAGCATATTGACCAAATTATCTTTATGTGTTCCATTAATACCAATGGTCTGGAAGACTCCTACTGCTATCATCAAGTGCAAGTAAAATCATACTCAAGCCATTCATATATCATTAGAGCAAACACAAACTCAATATTGCGCCATATATAATAATAAACTCAGAATTTCATTAAAGGGATTCACTATTCCTGAAGGGAATTCTAATGATGCAAACTTTATTTCTAGTTTGAACTAATAAAAAAACGGTAATATAAATTTATAAGATAGATTACAAGGTCTTTAAAGATCTCTCCAAGCTTCGAATAAATCCAGGCGGAATCAATTAACTCCTTGTTGGTACCTATTCCTCCTCCTGGGTAGAGAGAGCGTCACCCTCTTGTTTTATGTTGCCATCCTTAACTATGCTTGCAAAGCGGATGCTGAGCTCGGCCATATCGTACTAGAGCTTCAACATTTTCTTATTGAGGAATTTCTTCTCATCTATCAACTCAAAGATAGTTTTAAACAAGAAACCAACTCTACCATCGATTGCATCGACCTTCTTCTCAAGGTCTTTGCTCATCATCCAATAGGAGTCAATCCCTTCTCCAATTGTTTCAACACATGCCTTTCAAGATTCTTCTAACTCATAGGTCTTACCATGAATCTCATCTTGCCGTACCTTCTTAGGTTTAAGAGGCGATGGACCAAGAGGAGGTTTTGAAGGAAATATGCCTTGCGAGGTAATAATAAAGTTGTTATTATGTATTCCTTGTATATGATAGATGTTTATTTTGCATGCTATAATTGTATTGATAGGAAACATCAATACACGTGTGTTTAATAAACAAATAAAAGGTTCCTAGTTATGCATCTCTTATAAACTAGCTCATTGATTAACAAGATGATCAAAGTTTCCTGATCATGGACATTGGATGTTGTTAACAAGGTCACAACATTTGTGAAATGATGTGATGAACATTCATCCGAAATATAGCATTACGATCAAAGTCATTATGTTTATATTTCTATAACATCATACGAAGTAATCTTTATCCTTAGACCATGAGATCATGTTAATTGCTGACATCAGAAGAGTAACTTGATAACATCAAACATCACACCGTAAAAGGGTGACTATAAAGGTGGGTTCAGATACTCTGAATATGTCATGTTGAGGCTCATGGTTCAAGAGTGGAATTTTTCAATCCCGATGACGGATAGATATACTTTGGGCCCTCTCGGTGATATCACATTAAGATAGTTTGCAAGCAAGTGATGTGATCACTAGAATCTTATATCACGGGAACGAGAAAAGAGTGCATGCCGGTAACGAGATCAAACTAGGTATTTGGATACCGATGATCGAATCTCGGACATGTAATATATCATGAGACAAAGGGATTAAGTTACTAGCGTTAAAGGTTTTCATGATCACAGAAGTCATCGTTGAATGTGTAGGAGTCAGTATGGATCTCCAGGTCCCGCTTCTGAATATTGATTTAAGAGGAGTCTCAATCAAGTTTGCATTATTCGCGAACCGTAGGGTGACACACTTAAGGGTTGCCAGACACCATTTCGGAGCACATATGTTTCAGACAAAAGAATTGCAAAGCGCTGGAATTATTTTGATGAAAACCGGAATTGTTTCGGGTTAAATCGCAGAAACTGGTTCTGCATGTGATATTGAAATTCTACTGTGGGGCCCCCAGATTAATCCTTCGAGAATCCCTGGTATGCATACAACCATGATCCCATGATCAGTTAGTTGTGGCACATAACCGACAAGTATCAAAGTAAACATCCCATACTTAACGTATACATGACGTACCTTAATTGCCATTATGGCTACATCGATCAACATCAGTGGAACCTCATTAAGCGTAGAGCCCGAGCCATGCCTTAACCTACATGCAACTGACTAGGAGAACGTCCTAGCTCGCGTAGTCGTCCACTTCACCTTCTTCTTGATATCTGACCAAGTTAATAGCCAGGGACAATGCTAGTGAGTACTTTGACTGTACTCGCAAACCACCTCAAGTTAACAAAATAACAAGAGGATATGCATTATGGCTGTGGTAGTAGGAGGGCTCCACGAGAGGTTCTTTTCTCAATTAGTTTCTCCTGTAGATATAGCATCCACATATCTTTGTAGAAAACTTTTGTAAAGCCTTTTTGGAAACGTTTTGAAAAGTTTTGTAAACACTAGGATTGGGGTACCCATTTATTCCCGTCTTCAGGTCATCCCATGACCAAACTCCTTTCTCCCCCTTCCGACCTTCCCATGGTCAAAAACTTTCTCCCTTACGACCATCCCATGGTCAAAACATTTCCCAAGACATTTCTTTTCTGAAATCCTTTTTGAAAACAAAACCAGCACCACTCTACAGCAACCTTCCCAACCGTCCATGACCGCGGACACGGCTATTTGAATAGATTTACACTCTGCAGAGGTTGCACACTTTACCCACACCATCTGGGTACACTACCCTGATCTACACCGATCATGGGTCAAGTAACCGATCAAGACTCTCCGGATGCCCACTCCAATATAAGTGCCTACCCTATGAGTGTTGTTCCCCTCAACACTGGGATGCCCTATATAGTTCTCAAGCCAACCGGGGCGCTTTTTCCACTTCCCAAGTGTGCGCTTTCAGTGAGGGGCTCATAGTAAAGCGTGGAGGCCCGTAGACCCTTCGTTCCTTCTCTAGGTCGATGTCTCACATGGACCCTTACAGGAGAAGGCCCACCCTCCAGGAATTGTTATATCCCCCTGTAGTAGTTGCGAGGCAGCTTATACCGGAATAGACACACATCAAATCCAGCCCTGTCCCATTCCAGAGTAATGTGGTTGCACGGGTTAATTGTTCTAGCAAAACTGCAAAGAACCAGGTGCGTTTTCGTAAACCTTTTTCCTCCATCTTTCCTTTAGCATTTTTTAAAACAAAAGCTTTTTCTTTCTCACATCTCTTGGGAGGTCCTACCTCACCAAGGTTTTATCATAAAACTTTTGGTAAAACTTTTCCGAGGTCTTTCCATCCTATAGCTTTGCTTCGGCTAAATCGGGGTCTCCAAAGGGGTATGGTGTGATACACCATCTATCATACTAGCGTTAAATAGGTGTCATCAAGAGGGTTGTACTTAATAGTACCATTGTGTAATGGTTTGGAGGAGCCAAGCCACTACCAGATAAATATCATCATATAATAAACAAATGCAGTTTCATAAATAGTAGATAAAACATGCATAAGTAAAAAAATAGGACAAGGATAATGAGCAAGAAGGTGGCTTGGCTGTGATCAACAATATGGCATAAGTTTCCCTGGGCTTCTTCCTAGAATACCATAGTAATAACCATAATAACCATCTTCTTCTGATCTCCGAGATAATCGCAACTATCGTCGTCAGGGAGCACACATGCAAACAAGCAAGAGCACAATGAACACAAGG
This sequence comes from Avena eriantha, assembly GCA_910589775.1. Taxonomy (NCBI): domain Eukaryota; kingdom Viridiplantae; phylum Streptophyta; class Magnoliopsida; order Poales; family Poaceae; genus Avena; species Avena eriantha. Next base: position 204,958,445 of record OU342740.1, read on the forward strand.
CATACAAACATCATTACAATACATCAAAAAAAAGTTCAACACACTATTCACTTCAGTAGGTTTTGATAGATTAATATCATATCATAAGGAAATGCTTTAATTGCTTTGTGGATTTACCTTTGTGATTTATTTGTCAAATACCACCTAAGGAAGGGGTTTTGACTAAGGCTTGGGTATATATGATATCAATGTATAAAAATTATATCAATAGATAGTTGCTGAAATAACAAGACCAACAAAAGTGGTTTCATGATTTTATCAATATTCTATAATTAGTTATGATTTTTCTAGTGAAATAACCTCTAATTAGGTTAATAAATTACTAGAAAAGATCTGTAGACCAAATAAATTTGTACTTAGAGTAGTTGTATATAACTGAGTTGGTGATTTTTGAGATTTGGAAGCAGCACAAAGTATTTAACATATTGCCCTTGGGAAATTCCCAAAGTCAGTTCTGTAATCTATTTGTATTTTTACTAGATTAAATCTACAGAAGTTATTGATATGATTCCAAGGGCACATGGTAGGTGTTTTGAATACCTTTATTTAGAATTTTGAATCACGCAATTTGGAGTTGTAAAATTTCCGTAGTGATTTTTCTTCTGAAACTACCCTAGGTAGAGATGATTTATTCACCAAAATTTAACAGAGCCTCAATAAAATTTTGATCTCCTGGATTTTGATATACATTAGTGTACCACATCACTACGAGTTGGAATATACTCAAACCATGAAATGGTTTAGCCTAGGGAATTTTGTAAAGGCAAACTAGGGAATTTTGTAAAGGTATACTAGGAGGCAAACTGGAATTGGTCCAAATTGTCATACAAGGTATGTGAGATACCTATCAGTAACTATAGGTTTCAACTCGTTTGAATTTACCAAACTTACAAAAGGGTTTTTATAGTAAAATATGATACAATTTAGTAGCAGATTTATTATAATTAATATGGGTAATATTTGAGTAAGCCAAAAGTACTGCAGCTTAGAGTAAACATGTGGGGGCATTAGCAAAATTTTATCTGGTCAGAAAATGGTCATTTTCATTTTTATTTGAATTTAAACTTTGGAGCTAAATGGCAGATTTGGAGTTTACATAAAAAGAAAAGACTAAGGGGGAAACTAGGCTGGATCTACACCCGAGTTGGTCCGGCCTGGGCGAAAACGGCCCACCTGGGCGAGGACAGCGCAGGCGTCGCATTTGAACCCGCCAGGCGGGACCCACTGGTCAGCGACCACGGCGGCAGAAGGGGTACGGGGCCTCCTGGGCCGTTGGATCAAGAGGCGATCCACGGCCCCAGGTCGTCTCCCTCGTTGAGACACCGCCGGCGACGGGGGAAACCGTAGACGCGTCGGGCAGCAGTGTGGAGCTCACCTGGGGCGCCGGGAGGCGGGGGAGAGAGGCCAGGGCGACGCGGTCGATGAAGGGGAGCTCAGGGATGGGCGGCACAGGGTTCCACGACTGGATCCGACTCGCGCGACAACGACCGATGCGAGCTCGTCGAAGCTCGTCGGTGCAGCTCGAGGAGACGGTCCTGAGCCAAAATAAGCACACGGTGAAGTCAAGGAGGAAGAGGGGATCATGAGAGGGTGACATACAGAGCGAGAAGGGCAGGAGAGGGAGAGCTACGCTCAGATCTTGAGCAATGGCCGAAACTTCTTCTCGTCCTTTCTTCGAGCGAGGCAGAGCAAGGGGAGGGAAGAGGAGCTCTGGGGAGTGTAGGTGGGTGGTGAGGGAGCAAATGAGCCAGGGAGAGGCGCTGTACTGGCCTGTGGCCTTAGAAACCAAAGGGGAGAGGTCCATGGTGGACATAGTCCATGGGAAGCATGGGGGACTGTAGCATCCCATCTATCTAACATCTGTAATGCTACATGGTCTAATAATAAAATGCTACTTCCTACATATAATTGTTGCATCGTAATTATATCATTCTCATGTCATCATGCCACCTTGCATTTGAGAATCATATAAAACCCTTTTCATTTGGTCTTTGTTTCATATGCATTTAAATTGTATTTGGTTCTTAATAAAATGTATTTGCTTCTTGATGAATTACTCATGCCCAAGTTGAGTTGGGGGAATCTCTCATTTAACTCCACCACTTTTCTTGTCACCACCTTATAATTCCACCATCCATAGCATGTGTGGGCTTTTGCATCTTATTTGGTTCTTCTCTAGCTCACACCATTAGGATGGACCTTGTCACATATTTGAATCTTCTATATGGGTTGTTTCGAATGGAGAGCATGACTAATTAAAGTGAGGCCAACTACCTTCTTAGTGGAACCACACACTAATATGGCCTATTTATAATCACTCATGCTTGATTTAGTTCATACCATATGAAGGATCCGACTTGTATAAACCATGCTTGGCCTTTACCCAAGTTTGGGTGCATGCATCAAATATGGTAGACTTTTGAATTATATTTGTTTTTACAAGTACAAGGAGAATCTACTTGATCATGCATGCTCCATGCAATACAAACTCTCCACCTTCCTCTTCTTAAATCTTTTTATTTTGGTGTTATTTGCATATCTTTTGAGTTTGTTCCTTGAAATGGTTCAAATCGTTTAAGTCCACTAGCTACTCCTTCCACCTCACTCTACTCCTAGACCCTCCTACACTTGTGTACACATACACACACGTGCCCAATCTATCCATGTACATGTGCCCATGTGATCCCCTATCCATCTCTTTGCCATTATTGGCAACCAAGCACCCGAGCCAGCCAGCCACGACCCGCCCTCTCCCCTGGTTCCCCCCCTCTCTTCCCCTTTGGGCTTAGCAAAGAAAGAATGAGAGAGAGGAGAGAAGACCTAGCTCTAAACGCTGCCTCTCTCTTTTGCATAAAGCAACTCAAAAGCCATGTGCCTCTCTTCCTCTCTTCCTTATCACCCCAACCACCCCAGGTTCCTCCAGATCGAGATCTCACCTTCCCAGTTCCTCTCCTTCCCCTCTTCTTACCCACAAAACGGCCATGGCCATCTCCATGCCTCCTCAACCCTAGCTCGGCCAACTTCTTCATCTCAATGATCTGCAGCACTCCGAGGCTGACCAAGTGTATCAACGGCCTCCCCTGCTTCCTCTTCTTCGCCCTGAACCGTTGGAACCCACTGGACCTCGCCGGAGTTGACGCCGCGCCGCCGTAGAAGCCAAGAACCGAAGGAGCGGACCGCCAGCACCGAGCCCGTACCCCACCACCCCGGCTTCCACGGCTTCACGGGCGTACTCTCGTGAGCACCTCCTCCCTCTCGGACATCTCCCTTTCCCCTCTAGCTCGCCGCAACGCAGCCGCGCTCCGTCGAGCAGCCTGCGTGCACCACCACGCGTCGCGCTCTGGCAGACAGCAGCAGCAGCCATGCAGGAGACACCTCTACTCCCCCCTGTTCCTCGTCGAAGCCCGGCCAACACAGCCCTTCTTCGGAGATACTTCTTGCATGAAAAACATAGAACGTTGTCCCCTCTTCTTGTTTTGTTTTTGGAGCAGCGCGTTTTGCCCAGCGGAATCGTCGCCACCGTCGCCGGAAGTAGCTGTTTTTCGCTGTCGACGCCGAAGAACTCCGTCTGTCCGGGACAGTTAGAGACCTCCAGTTCGACGTAGGTTTCCGATCGGTACATCCCACCTCCTAAGTCGCGGCCTGAACAAAAGTCGTAGACGGTCCTCCCCTCTTTAAAACAAGCCATTACACGCTCGTTTTGGTTCAGCGAAGCGCCCAGAATCATCCTCGCAAGATCGTTGCAGCCCAGGTGTTCCCTAACGAAAACCGGTCCGCGCCGGACGTGTTTTTCTGCCTCCGTTCCTCGCAAGATCCCGGCCGTTGTAAACCACCGTTTGAGAAACCTTGTACACGAACATTGTAGAGTGAAGTGAGATCTACACTTTCCGTTTTTACATCATCTCCAAATTCTTGCTAGATTCGTCGCCATCGTCCTCCGAACTTGGCTCCAACTGCTGTTTTTCCCAGACACGTTATTTCAGTTCGTCAGTCTTCCCCGAAGCTTTTCCATAAAATCCCCTGTGGATTTTCCCGCCTCCATCCACAGTCCCCGGATCCGCCACGTGTCCGACCCCAGCTGGCGCGCCCGCGCAGTGGCATTGCGATACGTTGGCCCACCCGTCAGTCTCTGTGGCTGGGTGAACTCGCGGTGAGAAAAGCCCTGCGTAGAGCCGCGTCGACCCACCTGCTGCTTAGTCAGCACCTGGCCCACTCGTCAGCGGCTATGGCTAGATCTCTCTGAGTATAAAAAGTATCTGTTCTTTTTCTGTTTAACCAAAATATTTTCAGAAATGTTTTATATGATTTTAAATCCATAAATTAATAACTTTTAATTTATAAATCCAATTAATACAAATGATATATGTTTTTTAATCAGAAAAATGTGAGGAATTCAAATCTGCCATCCAAATTACTGTTTTACTATTTTAATTTTTCGAAATTGTTTAATTGTAATAAAAATGCCTTTTCTTAATTAATTAATAACTTTAATTCTATAACTCCAAAGTTGACAAATAATATGTCTAAATCGATCAGCGCAACGAGCCCGTTCTAACTACACATTCCATGTTATGAATTGAAACATGCATCATATAAATATTGTATAATCAGAACTGTTTATGGTACTAAAACTTGACCAAATAATTAATAAAATGAGTTGTTCTTGTCCCCACATCTCACCCTTGCCATGCTATATTATTGCCATGTAAATTGTGCATCATTCATCATGGCATGCTTGTTTGCTTTTCGCATTTTATTAATATGCTTCTGCACTTTATTTATGTTGGTCCTTGTTTATTTGGTTCTTCTTTCGAATAGACACCAAGCAAGGGAAATATCAGGAATCCCAGGAGTACTACACAGATCCATCTCTCGCTTCAACTGAGCTGCCAGGCAAGCACTACCACATGCTTGCATACATATAGTACCTATTGCCTCTATCTTATTCTTGCATCGTTGAGTCGCGATTGCATTAAATTGAATCCCAAGTACTGCATAGCCTTTACATTTAAACCCCATCGAGCTTGTTCCTCCATCCCATGAGCCGTTACTACAGGAGTTGTTTGAGCCATGCGGGTCATAGAACATCATGTGTAGGGTATGTGAGAGTCTGATGGATAACGAGCTACCTATACAACTTAACCTGAGTAGTAATGGGATAACTAATGAAAGAGGCACCGGTGGGCAATATCTGTCATTTGGTTTTATGTCCACTTGTGTCCCGTAGGACCCCGAGTACTTGATACCTGTTCCTTGACTATTCGCACTATCCACATACGGGAGACTCTATGAATCCCCCTTTGCATGAGCTTGTTTCACATTTTATTTCTTGGGGCCACAAAGTAGTTTGGGGCTTTATTACTCTCCTGTACTTATGCCATGCTTTACTCTTTTATTAAGATTGTGCGAGGAGCACCTGTATTGTTTAGGATTGCGGAGTGTTTTCGCGGACTCGACAAGCCTAGTCACACTTCTGGGTTCCCAGTCGTTTACAGCCATTGGCGCAAACCTTGGGTCCATCTCGGAGCCGGCCAACTTCGTTGCGGGTAGCTTAATGAGGTGGCCCCCTGAAATATTCTATGAATCCTATGATTTATTTGTCGTGAAAGCGTCGTTGGGTTTTGATTTGGTTTTTCCACGGTCGATCGTGTGTGTGTTGCTATTTGTGCACCCCTGCAGGGTAAATCTTTCTGAAAACCGTGTCCGCGGTTATGGACGACTTGGAGCACATTTTGTCGATCATAGACAAGCATAACTAAAGTACCGCTTTTAAGTTGACTAAGTAACTGACTAGTAATTAGTGCAACACTCATTGAATGGTTAATAAAACTGCCAACAGATGGGCTGTTCGTCCGCTTTCTCGTTGGCAAGCGAGAAGGAGGATGGATCTGTTACTTTATACTGTTATAACTGTTGTTTCTAATTAACGAACATCCGTCTATCATTGGTTAGGTGGATGGTTAGCGAGTATCTATAGGCTTGTTAGTTATTACCTTTTGCTGCAATTGCGTCACCCCAGGTATATGTCCCCTTTAGAGGCATAAAGACTTGCTGAGTACCCCTAGGGTCTCACACGATAAATTGTTTGATTCAGATGAACAGGTGTATTCGCAAGATGGATACTGGGTGGAGGAGACAGATGATGGATCGCTCGGTGTAGATATTCCGAGGATGGGGATCCGTGAGATCTACGGGTAGGATGTGCTTATTTATGTGGCATCTTATGCCGATTTGCTTCTTGTCTGTACTCGGATCTTGTTTCCCGCTTCCGCTTGATACTCTGTTGATTGATGTATGAGGATCTATCCTACACTATTATCTCTATGTAGGATATTTGGATCTTGTCGTATGGCGTTGCAATATTTCTATTTCTTTTAGATGGTATCACTCTGAGAACTATTGTAAGGTAGCTTGCATACATACTCACTTGTGTATGTATTTGATCTCTTCGCCTGTTTCCTACGCCGCTCGCTCTTGTCCCGATGTCTTGGAAGTGGTTAGGGCGGTCGACGGGCCTAAACGTGGGTGGCCTTGGGCCTCCGCTATAAAACCCTTGACCACTTTTGGTCCATCCAGGCTTGAACTTAGAGTGTAGTGTCCGAGGTTGTTATAGGGAGGGCAGGGCAATGGCATTGGTCTAGGAGGGCAGTGTTGGGGGTATGTGGGGCCAGTAGCTCGACCAGAGAGAGAGGGTAGTGGTGGTGGCTGATGCTTCTTTTAATATGCAAGATATTTTGTCAAGGTAGGTCCATCTCCCTCTCTCTCACTTGATCAAGAGCTAAGGAGACAAGGGGAGTGTAGTTGCTGCAGGGATACACGACCAGGAGGGACTGATGTTTCTATGGTGGTGTATTAGACAAATTTGGGGTAGGTTGGATTTGGTTTAGCTCAAGTTTTGATTGTTTTGCAAACTTTGATCATAAGAGAGCTTGTGAAGGAGTTCAGAAATTTGCATTGGAAAAGGTGGGGGAGATGATACTGGTAGATCGGTATGGTTAAGGTACATCTTTCAGATTTATTTGGGATTTTTCAGAGAATTCTAGACGCACTTTCTATCAATTATTCAGATAGTGCAGAAATGGTTTTTAGAAATTTATTTGGTATTTTTTAATTCGACAGGTGGAGTTTTTGATGTGAGATGGTCCCAAATGGGAACACATACTTAGGGGAATTTTCCCAAGATTTATTGTGGCTTAAAAGTATTTAAAACTATTATTATTCTTTTTCTTCCATTTGAGAAAAAGGGAAAAAAGGAGTAATAAAGGATCTCAAAAATATTTATTTTTGAGATGGGAATGTAGGGTATGATATATGGATCACAATTGAGCGAAAGGTTGGAGAAGTGTTTTGGCAGAAACCAAACTTTCCATTAGAAAAATGGGTTTTGAAGATTTTGTCTATTAAAGGAATTAAATAGATTTCGAGCCATAATAATTATGGATAATATTTGGTAAATCTTGATGATCAAGGTAGATGATGTAGACAAGGTGTAGAAAGCATTTTCAACCTTGGGATTGGAGAATCCAAGTTGATTTTGGTGAAAACTAGAGATTTAAGGATCATGGGTAAGATTGTTTTCATGCCACCAAAACCTTGTTGGATATTGGAGATCAGAGCTCATCTTGGGGCATGGGATATATGGATGGATATACCAAGTGATGTAGATATAAAAGGGTGTAGAGGTTTGAGATTGATCCTCCTTGAGATCACCAAGACAGGCTTTCTAGCTTTGAATAAAATAAGCCTACCAAAGAAGATTATCAACTAGCCTTCAAAACCTTGTGGGTTTAAGAAGCACAAAGATCCACTTGGAACAAGTGAAGTAGATATTGATATACCTATATGAGTAGAACACAACCATGAAAAGATTTGTTCCATATAAGGTTGGATGATGGTGTGAGCTTCTATCGAAGTAGGCATGTGTACAAGATTTGCAACAATAGTTATTTTCTTGCCCGCAAAACCATCAAGAACAAGTGGGTTAGAGGATGATCAAACCAATGTCAAGATTGGGCCTTGGTAGTCCTTAGGATGGTTAACAATATGGTTCAAATGCATTTTCAAAAATGCACAAGGGTTGAGAAAAGGAGACATTCAACAAGGTGATGTTGAAAGAGATTCCAGACTAGAATGTGGGTGGTGATGATTTTGATGGGATGCAAGGTACCAAAGAATCATCAAGTGGATGATGTTGAAGTGTAGAGGGAGTACGAAGGATCCTTTCTTAATATTGGTCTTCACTGACTTGGAAGCTTCTAGAAGGGATCAATTCAGAAGGGGTCTAGTTAGGGGTTTTAGATGATCACCTAGTAGTTAGAGATCAGATCCAGCTTTGTATTCTTGCTTAGGGTGTGGTGATTTGGAAACATCTTGATCCTGGTGATGAGCTCCTAGAGTATCTCATACTATCTTCTAAGCAGACAAATCAAGCAGCAGATCAAGGCAATTCATCTTAGAAACTAAGCAAACCTACTACTAGGGTTACCGTCAAGCCTAGCTCGAGGTAAGGATGGGTATTTTTAGAAGGTTGGAGTTTGAATATGGTAAGAGTAGTTGAAGTTATGTCTTGAAAACATAAGGATATTATAGTATGTAGCTCTCCATAGTATGGGGAAATAGAAGCTACTAAAATAGTTGGTTTGCAAAGGCTTCTTGGCTCAGGTTTTGAAATGCTAGAACATTTGAGAATATGGAAATTAAGGCAAGAAAGTTTTGGGAAGTAGCTTTTGTCAACTGGTGTTAAGGTAAGGAGTATATCACCTAATACACATTTATATGCATAAGCATATCCAAACAACAAGCAAACACTTCATCACTAAATAATAAAAAGTTTTTGTTCCCCTGAATTTTGCATTCTGGACAACTAATCAGGGTTGCTGAAATTGGGATGTTACAGTTACAAGGGGTTTTATGTGAATGTTTGTTATTTAAAGTAATTAAAAAAATTCTGAATAAAATAAATAAAAGAGTTTTATTAAATGATAGTTGCATTAAATTTGGTGGAAATTTAATGCATGTGAGTGGAACTTTGGGTGGAGGCTAAATTGATGTTAGTGGAGCTTCCACCACATGAATGAGGAAGAGGTGGGGGCACCCCCATGGGCGCCGGCCATGGTAGGGGAGGAGCCCCCCTCTCCTATAAAAGGCCCCCCTCTCCTCCCTCACAAAGCACACCTCCTCGTGAAGGATCTCTCTCCCCCTATAGATATATTCCCCCATGGTCTCGGATTAGCGAGATACATGTTCCCGGTGGTCTTGCATCTAGAAGGAGTTGCTTCTTCCGCTGATTTGCTAGAGCGAGGAGGTGGAGGTTGTTCGGTGGCCTGAACGTGTGTGCGAGGACGGATGTGCTGCTGATTTGCGGCGCTAGGACTTCCACACGATCTTGAGATCGGCAAGCGTATGACTACATCATCCATGAGTTCCAACTCCTTAACAAAAATATATTGTCTTCGAGGGTAAGTTCTCTATGGATGTATATCCACCCCTTGCTTGTATCTAGTAGATAGATCTTGGCGTATAGGTCCCATGGTAGGAATTTTTTTGTTTTCTATGCTGCGAACCCAACAGTGGTATCAGAGCCTGATTTATGCATAGGTGCTTTGCATGAGTAGTACACATATGTTAATATGTGGGCGATAATGATCATGTTATTGCTTCTTTCATGTATTTTTGATATTTGTGGCATAGTGGGATGAAGCGGCCCGGACCAACCTTACATGTCATCGCACATGAGACCGGTTCCACGACTGAGATGCAACTAGTTTTGGATAAGTGGCTCACGGGTGTCTGTCTCTCCTACTATAGTCAATATCTAATTTACAAAGAGTTGCAAATAACTTGGTTATCCTCGTTGTGGTTCCATGTTCGTAGGTAAGACCGGTTCTATCTCCAAAATCCCTAAGCCACGTAAAACTTGCAATGGATAAATTAGAGGCGTCTAGTTTAGATCGTTGCTGGGCTAGTGTCTTGGTATGGTATTGTTGTATGTAGATGTATGGTAGATACTCTTACAACACACTTAACGTGTAAGTTCCATAGACCTTGGCCTTACACACAAAGGAATGATAAAGATCATACCATGATGCATATGATAGCGATCAAATGCATGGACCATATCATCCCACTTTACACGTTAGATGTTCGTATCTTATATTGCTAGTTTGGTGCTTTTAGTAGCATTGTAAGATGATCCCTCATTTAAATATCAAGATAAAATGTGTTCTTCCTTAAGTATGCACTGTTCTATGGATCGTGTTTCGAGACATCACGTGATGATCTGGTGTACTTGACTCTACGCTTTCATACAACGGGTGTAAGACAGTTTTACACATGCGAATACTAAGGTTCTTACTTGGCGAACCTAGCATGTACAGACATGGCCTCAGAACACGGAACGAAAGGTTAAGCATGAGTCATATAGTTGATATGATGCCCATATAGATGCTCTCCTTTGAAGCTACACCTACTCACTTGATGGTCGGACTTGGTGTATTGGATTTGGTTCATGTAATCACCAAAAATACACGAGGGATGTCGTTTTTGAGTGGGAGTTCATTAGTAATTTGGATTAGATGAACTCAATCTATCATAAACTTAGTCTAAATAAAATTTACAAATTTTGTTGTAGATGGCACTACCTGCTTTTAATTTCAATGTGTTCATGGAGAAAGAGAAACTTTCTGTGAATGGTAGCAACTTCACCAACTGGGCTATGAATTTGAGGATTCTCCTCACTACTGCACAAAAGCAATATGTGCGAGGCGCCTCTAGGCCCCCACCAGCTCCAGATGCCCCTGACGAGGGAAAGAATGTCTATATTACTCGTCAGGAGGACCACAACTTAGTTCATTGCGGCATACTGTATGGGCTAGAGCCAGAACTTCGAAAACGTTTCGAACATGAAAATCCTTTTGATACCATGGGAGAATTGAAAATGATTTTCGATACGCATGCTGCCGCAGAGAGTTATAATGCTTCTGAAAAGTTCTTTAGCTTCATGATGGAGGAGAACAGCTCCGTTAGTGAGCACGTACTCAAAATTTCTGAGTATGCCGATAAGCTTGTGTCCTTGGGAATAACGATTCCCATTAACCTAGGCATACATTGTGTTCTCCAATCTCTGCCACCTAGCTTCAAGAGCTTCGGGATGAACTATAACATGCAGGGCATGCAGAATTCTCTTCCCGAGCCTTTGTCAATGCTTAAAACTGCAGAAGTGGAGATTAGAAAAGAACAGCAAGTGTGGATGATCAATAAGACCACCGGTTTCAAGAAAGACAAGAAAGGAAAGCAGAAGGGAAAGAAGGGCGGCAAATATGTTTCCACACCTGAGAAAAAATCCTGAGATGCCCCTAAGTCTGATACCGAGTGCTACTATTGCAAGGGGACTGGCCATTGGAAGCACAACTGCCCCAAGCATTTGGCGGACAAGAAGGCCGGCAAGGAAAACAAAGGTATATGTGATATACATGTTATTCTTGTGTACTTGACTAGTACTCGCAGTAGCCCCTGGGTATTTGATACGGGATCGGTTGCTAATATATGTAACTCGATTCAGGGGTTGTGGAACTAACGACAGCTAGCAAGGGATGAGGTCATAATGTGGCTCGGCAATGGATCAAGAGTTGATGTGATTGCCGTCAGAACGCTTCCTCTCCATATGCCGTCGGGATTAGTGATAAATCTAAATATTTGTTATTTGGTGCCTGCACTGAGCATGAACATTATATCCGGATCATGTTTGATGCGAAGTGGTTATTCCTTTAAATCTGAAAACAATGGTTGTTCAATTTACATGAATGATATCTTTTATGGTCATGCACTTGTGATGAATGGTTTATTTCTGTTGGATCTCGATAGTAGTATTACACATATTCATAATGTTGGTGCTAAAAGGATTAAACTTGATAATGATATATCTGCATATATGTGGCACTGCCGTCTAGGTCATATTGGCATTAAACGCATGAAGAAACTCCATTTTGATGGACTTTTGGAATCACTTGATTTTGAATCATTTGATACATGTGAGCCATGCCCTATGGGCAAGATGACTAGGACGCCATTTTCCGGTTCAATGGAATAGGCGATAGATTTACTGGAAATCATACATACTGATGTGTGTGGACCAATGAGTGTGTCGGCGCGAGGTGGATATCGTTATTTTGTTACTTTCACGGATGAACCTTTCAAAAGTTCAAGGAATTTCAGAATGAAGTGCAAAATCATCGTAACAAAAAGATCAAATTTCTATGGTCCAACCATGGAGGAGAGTATCTTAGTTACGAGTTTAGCACACATATGAAAGACTGTGGAATATTTTCACAACTCACGCCTGCCAGAACACCACAACATAATGGTGTGTCAGAATGTCGTGATCGTACTGTCATTTCTTAAAGTTTGGGGATGCGATGTTTATGTGAAGAAACTTCAGCCGGATAAACTCGAACCCAAAGCGGAAAAATGCGTCTTCATAGGATACCCTAAAGAAACGATTGGGTATACCTTCTATCACAGATCCGATGGCAAGGTTTTTGTTGCCAAGAATGAATCCTTTCTTGAGATAGAGTTTCTCGCGAAAGGTGTGAGTAGTTGGAAGGTTGAACTCGAAGAGGTTATTGAACCTTATCTTCATGAAGTGGTGAGTAGCGCAGCACTGGAAATTGTTTCGAAGTTGACTTCACCTGATGAACAGAGAGCTAATGATAATGATCATGAAACTCCGAAAGAGGACACTACCGTACCTCGCAGGTCAAGTAGGACACGTGCAGCTCCTGAACTGTATGGCAATCCTGTTATAAATTTCATGATTAATGAAATAGATGACCCTGCGATGTATGAAGAAGTGATGATGAGCCCAGATTCCAACAAATGGCTAGACGCCATGAAATCCGAGATGGAATCCATGTACAAAAACCAGGTTTGGACCTTGGTGGACTTACCTCACGATCGAAAGGCCGTTGAGAATAAATGGATTTTCAAAAGAAAATTGATGTTGCTGGTAATGTGACCATCTATAAAGCTCGACTTGTTGCAAAGGGGTTTCGACAAATTCAAGGAGTTGACTACGATGAGACATTCTCTCCCATAGCGATGCTAAAGTCGGTTAGGATTATGTTAGCAACTGCTGCATATTTTTAGTATGAAATATGGTAGATGGATGTCAAAACCGTGTTCCTCAATGGTAATATTGAAGAAGAGTTGTATATGACGCAAACTAAGGGTTTTGTCGATCCTAAGGATGCTGATAAGGTATGCAAGCTTCAACGATCCATCTATGGACCGAAACAAGCATCCCGGAGTTAGAATCTCCGCTTTGATGAGGTGATCAAAGAGTTTGGATTTGTCCAAACTTATGGAGAGGCTTGTATTTACAAGTGAGAGAGAGCAGTGTGGCATTTCTGATATTATATGTGGATGCCATATTATTGATTGGAAATGATATAGATCTTTTAAACAGTGTTAAAAGTTATCTAAACAACAAATTTTCGATGAAGGACCTTGGTGAACCTTCATATATATTAGGCATTAAAATCTATAGAGATAGATCAAGGCGCCTAATTGGGTTATCGCAAAGTACATACCTTGATAAGATATTAAAGAAGTTTAATATGAACGGAAGTAAGAAGGGGTTCTTACCTATGTTGCAAGGCAAGACATTGAGTAAGACTCAAAGTATGGCTACGGCGGAAGAGAGAGATATAATGGATAAGATCCCCTATGCCCCAGCCATAGGCTCTATAATGTACGCCATGCTATGTACAAGACCGGATGTGGCACATGCTATTAGTTTGATTAGTAGGTACCAATCTGATCTTGGTTCGGAACACTGGATAGCGGTCAAGAATATCCTTAAGTACTTAAGAAGAACTAAGGATATGTTTCTTATATATGGAGGTGAAGAAGGGCTAGTCGCTAAGTGTTATGTCGATGCTAGCTTTGACACCAATCCGGATGACTCTAAGTCTCAATCCGGATATGTATTTCTCTTGAATGGAGCAGCAGTTAGTTGGAGGAGTTCCAAACAACCTGTGGTGGATGGATCAACGACGGAGGCGGAATATGTTGCTGCTTCAGAAGCGGCGCAGGAAGCGGTTTGGATGAAGGAGTTCATAACGGAACTAGGTGTGGTTCCTAGTGCATTGGAACCAATGGTGATCTATTCTGACAACAATGGAGCCATAGCCAATGCCAAGGAACCAAGGTCTCACAGGAATTCCAAGCATATTAAGCGCCAGTTTCACTCCATCTGCGAGCATATCAAGGATGGAGATATAAAGATTTGTAAAGTACACACGGACCTCAATGTAGCAGATCCATTGACTAAAGTTCTCCCTAGGGAAAAACATGATCAACACCAGAACTCCATGGGTGTTAGATTTATCACTATGTGAACTAGATTATTGTCTCTAGTGCAAGTGGGAGACTAAAGGAAATATGCCCTGAAAGGCAATAATAATGTTGTTATTATGTATTCCTTGTATATGATAGATGTTTATTTTGCATGCTATACTTGTATTGATAGGAAACTTCAATACATGTGTGTAATAAACAAATAAAAGGTTCCTAATTATGCCTCTCTTATAGACAAGGTCGTTGATTAACAAGATGATCAAAGTTTCCTGATCATGGACATTGGATGTTGTTAATAACGAGGTCACAACATTTGTGAAATCATGTGATGAACATTCATCCGAAGTATAGCATGACGATCAAAGTAATTATTTTTATATTTCTATAACATCATACGAAGTAATCTTTTTCTTTAGACCATGAGATCATGTTAATTGCTGACATCAGAAGAGTAACTTGATAAATCAAACGTCACACCGTAAAAGGGTGACTATAAAGGCGGGTTTAGATACTCCGAAGATGTCATGTTGAGGCTCATGGATCAAGAGTGGAATTTGTCAATCCCGATGACGGATATATATACTCTGGGCCCTCTCGGTGATATGACATTAAGATAGCTTGCGAGCAAGTGATGTGATCACTAGAATGTTACATCACGGGAACGAGAAAAGAGTGCATGTCGGTAACGAGATCAAACTAGGTATTTGGATACCTGATGTCTACGCACTTCTATTCTTGTAGACAGTTGTTGGGCCTACAAGTGTAGAGGTTTGTAGAACAGAAACAAGTTTTCCCTTAAGTGGATCACCCAAGGTTTATCGAACTCAGGGAGGAAGTGGTCAAAGGTATTCCCTCTCAAGCAACCCTGCAATCAAGACACAAGAAGTCTCTTGTGTCCCCAACACACCCAATACACTTGTCAGGTATATAGGTGCACTAGTTCGGCGAAGAGATAGTGAAATACGAGTGGTATGGATATAAGACAACGGTGCCAGCAAATAGCTTGATGGCGTGGAAAAGACTAAAGGCAAACTGAAATAAAGATGGAAGAAAGCAAACATGTAACAGATCTAGTAGCAAACGGTGTATCAAAGCTAAGAAACAAGGCCTAGGGATCATACTTTCACTAGTGAACACTCTCATATAAGTATCTTCTATTCATGATACTACTCTTAACTACTCTCCGGTTGGACACTCTAATCGATGGTACGTCTATAACAGCACTCCTCAAAGTAAGTCTTTCCCATCTAGAAAACCCCACACTGTCACCTTGAGTACTAGATGAGTCCAACAAACACCACAATTTCATAAAGACATCCAACTCCAAATATAACTCATAACAAGTATTTGTAATCTCTAGCCTAAGTGCCACCATGGTGAGCACGCTGTCACTTTCACACACATGGGGAGAGCAGAGATCTATTAAAGCACTTGAGTAGCAAGGTAGATCTACTAGATTATAAAGCTCATGATCACAATATGATCATGCATAGAGAGAGAGAGAGATGAACACATAGCTACCGGTAGAACCCTTAGCCTCGAGAGAGAACTACTCCCTCCTCATCATGGGAATCAGCAACGGTGATGAAGATGGTCGTGGAGATCGATGGAGATGGCTCCGGGGGCACTTCCCCATCCCAGCAGGGTGCCAGAACAGAGACTTTCTGTCCCCCGAATCTCCCCTTCGGTGGTGGCGGCGCTGCGGAACTTTTCGTGGATTTCTGACTGGGTACTTAGGGTTTATGTTCCGAGGGCATCTTATAGTCGGAGGGGGAGGCCGAGGGGGTGCCTGGGCTAGCCACACAACCCCCTAGCGCGGGCCAGGCCTGGCCGCGCGGCCAGGTGGTGTGGCCGCCCTCTGGCCCCTCTCCGTCTTGTATTCTGGCACTTGATCACTTCTGGAAAAATAGGCACTTTGGCTTTTGTCCCGTCTAATTCCAAGAATATTCATTTTCTGACTTTCCTAGAACCAAAAACAGCAGAAAACAGGCAGCTGGCACTGTGGCTCTTGTTAATAGGTTATTCCAAGAAATCATATGAAACGTACTCCAAAGGTGGAACAAAACACAAGAAAGTGGATAAAACCAAGCATGGAACATCAAAAATTATAGATACATTTGCAATGTATCAACATCCCCAAGCTTAACTCCTGCTCGTCCTCGAGTAGGTAAGTGATAAAAAGAAAGAATAATTTTTGAGGTGACATGCACCATCAAAGACTTGATCAAAGTATTTGCAAAACATTCAAAGCTGGGACCATAATACTTCAATCATAACATGAAAGACAAAGTCCTAGCAATAAGCAAAGAAACTATGATGCAACATGAAAAGGCACAAACAAAATAGTCATGAATAACAATGCTTTGCAAGACGTTTGTTTGTTTCACATAAAGAAAACATAGTATAATAGCATTCATCTTGTCCCTCAATAGAGTAGCAAATATAAATGCAGAGGACACCTTCAAAGTTCATAAGAGTGACTAGAAACAATAGTTTAAAACAAGCAATATCAAAGTATGCATCAATCAACTAGTCTTGGGACAATGCACATAGAACTAAGAATGGCCACTATGCTCTCAAAGAAGGTGCATAAAGATAGAAGGTGGAGACTCAATATAATGGTGGAAGAAAAGCCTTTGTAAAACGAAGTAGGGATTCAAGTCTCGTAAAGAGCTTCCAAAAATTATCGTACTTATAGCTTTCAGCTCTCATTGCCCCTATCATAAGCATCTTGAAGTGGTTAACGTTAAAGTGACACAACTAAGAGGATATGATTGACAATTTATAAACCAAAATCTCATGCCCCTTACTTACGAAGAACGATCCTCATGCTACTCAACTTCAGTCACGAGTAAGCTCTTGTCATTGTAAGTACATGTGTATCATTAAGAACCACCAACGGGGTACCCCTTGCACATGATACAGGAGCTATCCCATAATCAAAATGACAAGGCAAGCAGACAATGAGCATCTGAGCGATCTTTTTATTTGCTATTTGCATAGGTTTTTATTGAGGATGCTTCATACAGTGCTCATTATGGTGATCCTGCAACTTTCCACCATGATTAGGCATGGCTTAGGCTAGCGGCCCAGGCGTTTCTCTAACACACATACAAACTCCATGATCTTACAAGTTGCACTTTTATTTCACACCGCCGGGATCCGTAAGCAAAAGAACATGATATCAACAGGGTACAAAGTACAAGTGCAATGTTGAAAGCGTTCTCCATGGTACATGGTTCTGCTAATTTCAACTTATAAAGCGCAAGCATATACGCAACAAAGAAGGACCCAATGGTTCAACTTTATTAGAGGCAAGTAAAGTAAAGTGTGCCATCAAGTTCGTGAGAGCTTTAATCACTAGTTTTCTCATAACAAGTTTAATTTGGAAGGTAAAGAAAAGCATGAATATACTTGGAATAGAATAAGCTAGTAGGTAGGTATGGTGGACTCTTTGGAATAACTTGGTTTAGGGAGTTGGATGCATGAGTGGAACTCATACTTGGTGGTGGAGGCTAGCAAAAGACTGGGAGCGACAAACTAAGAGAGCAATAATGGCCATAATCAAGCAGACTGACAAAACATCATTGATCAAAGCATAAAGTGATACTACAAGTTGAAAACTAAAGGATCATAAAGACTATGGTGACTTGAGATAGTCATAACATGGTGTGAGCATGCGCCAAGTCAACCCAAATAAAGCATCAAAGGAGAATACCACATACTATGCTTTAATATGCTAAAACAACGCATGATTCATCCAAAGCACATTAAGCAATCTCAATTGTTTATAACAAGTCATGATACAACAAAGAATACTAAGCATAAAGCCAAAACAATATCAAGCATGGCATGACAAAGCATAGGCCACAGTCAAAAACAAGCTCTTTTTACCGCTTAAGCATGAACTTTCCTACTCTTTTCCAAACCAAACCAAACTATTTGAAAACCAATGTATGAAAGAGGGGGTCCAAACAATTTATTCAGAAAACTAAGCAAATAAAATCAAACTAAAAACCAAAACGAAAACGAAAAAGAAGACGCTCCAAGAACAACACAACTGTGCATGAAACAATAAAAATGAAGTGTTTGTAAGAAACCTGGGATTTTTATTGATGAAGAAGGGGATGCCTTGGGCATCCCCAAGCTTTGACGCTTGTACTTCTTGGATATTTCTTGGGGTTACACGTGTGGCATCCCCAATCTTGAGCTTTAGTCCATCCTTCATCTCATTACTCATTCCTTCCATACACCTGAAATTTTTCCTTCATACAAAACTTCACACCATCTTTATTAGCAACATTAGTGCACTTAAGATAATAATTCTTTAGGTTCAGTTCAAACACCAAATAAAATTACATTAGAACACTAGCTACTGTAGCACTTCCCTCAAAAATCTCAATTCCCCAAAAGAACTGAAAAAGGAACCAACAAGAAGGAAATGCAAATAATGGCAGAAATCTGTCAAAACAGACCAGCAGGTAAAGAAGAATATTTTCGAAGACCTTATGTTGGTCAAATAAAAAAGTGTTGAACTCACGAAAGTTAGATAACAACCGGGGGAAGAAGCACAAAAATTCACGCCTCAACAGGACGTACAGAGATTTTACACGAATTTTTACCGTGAAGCACATAAATCTGTTTCGGGAAAGCAACTTTCCCAATCATCACTTCTCTCTCATTAGAGGTTACTCTTGGCATAAAAAGCATAAAAAAGGATAAGGAGCGGTTATTACTGAAGTAATAACTTCCAAGGCTCATCTAAAACTTTTGGGTTATCTCCCAATAAGTACTTTTCTTTAATGCCTTTAAGTTACGCATGATAGTTTTAGAAGATGCTCACATAAGAAATATGAATTGAAGTGAAAGAGAGCATCAAGATGAAAATTCAAAACATATTTAAGTCTAACCCACTTCCTATGTATAGTAATCTTGTAAAGAAACAAGTCATGAAAACACAAAGCAACAAGCATAGGAAAGCAAAACAAGTGCAACTTCAAGACTTTCAACATAAAGAGGGGAAACTTAATATTATTAAGATGCATAAAACCATGTTTCCCACTCTCATAATAACTTTCAGTAGCAACATGAATAAAATTAACAATATAACTATCACATGAAACATTCTTATCATTAGCCACATGCATATAATAATTATCACTCTCCATATAAGCATAGTCATTCTTATTAATTATAGTGGGAGCAAATTCAACAAAATAGCTATCATTATTATTCTCATCACCAAAATCATCAAATATAGGAGGCATATTATAATCATCACTAATTTTATGCTCAATAGTAGGTGGACTTAAAATATCATATTCATCATTGTAATCATCATATATTGGAGGTTTGGTATCATCATAAGCAATAGAATAGCTATCTTCCAAAGATGGGGCACTAAAAAGATCATTTTCATAAAAACTAGCTTCCCCAAGCTTAGACTTTTCCATAGCATTAGCAATAATGGTGTCCAAAGAATTCAGACTAACAACATTGCTATTAGCATGCAAATAAAGTTCCATAGTTTTTTTAATTTTCTCTTCAAACACTTCATGTCCTAACTCAAGATAAATACCATAAAGCTCTCTAATTTTGTTGTTGTTTTCCATTAAGCCTAACTAGTGAAAACAAGAAACAGAAAGACAAAATTGCACAATCTAAAGGAAATAACTTCAAGCACTCACACAAGAGGATGTGAGTACCTTTTACCTTACCCTCCCGGCAACGGCTCCAGAAAATAGGCGTTTGCCGTGGGAGGTTCTACTTATTTAATCCCACGGTGTGAATACCTTTTACCTACCCTCCCCGGCAACGGCGGCAGAAAATAGCTTGATGTCTATGCACTTCTATTCTTGTAGACAGTTGTTGGGCCTCCAAGTGCAGAGGTTTGTAGAACAGCAGCAAGTTTTCCCTTAAGTGGATCACCCAAGGTTTATCGAACTCAGGGAGGAAGTGGTCAAAGGTATTCCCTCTCAAGCAACCCTGCAATCAAGATACAAGAAGTCTCTTGTGTCCCCAACACACCCAATACACTTGTCAGGTGTATAGGTGCACTAGTTCGACGAAGAGATAGTGAAATACGAGTGGTATGGATATAGAGACAATGGTGCCAACCAATATCTTGATGGCGTGGAAAAGACTAAAGGCAAACTGAAATAAAGATTGAAGCAAGCAAACATGTAATAGATCTAGTAGCAAACGGTGTATCAAAGCTAAGAAACAATGCCTAGGGATCATACTTTCACTAGTGAACACTCTCATATAAGTATCTTCTCTTCATGATACTACTCTTAACTACTCTCCGGTTGGACACTCTAATTGATAGTAGGGCTATAACAGCACTCCTCAAAGTAAGTCTTTCCCATCTAGAAAACCCCACACTGTCACCTTGAGTACTAGATGCGTCCAACAAACACCACAATTTCATAAAGACATCCAACTCCAAATATAACTCATAACAAGTATTTGTAATCTCTAGCCTAAGTGCCACCATGGTGAGCACGCTGTCACTTTCACACACATGGGGAGAGAAGAGATCCATTAAAGCACTTTAGTAGTAAGGTAGATCTACTAGATTACAAAGCTCATGATCACAATATGATCATGCATAGGGAGAGATGAACACATAGCTACCGCTAGAACCCTTAGCCTCGAGAGAGAACTACTCCCTCCTCATCATGGGAATCCGCAACGGTGATGGAGATGGTGGTGGAGATCGATGGAGATGGCTCCGGGGGCACTTCCCCGTCCCGGCAGGGTGCCGGAACAGAGACTTTCTGTCCCCCGAATCTCCCCTTCGGTGGCGGCGGCGCTGCGGAACTTTTCATGGATTTCTGATAGGGTACTTAAGGTTTACGTCCCGAGGGCATCTTATGGTCGGAAGGGGAGGCTGAGGGGGTGCCTGGGCTGGCCACACCACCCCCTGGCATGGGCCAGGCCTGACCGCGTGGCCAGATGGTGTGCCCGCCTTCTGGCCCCTCTCCGTCTCGTATTCTGGCACTTGATCACTTCCAGAAAAATAGGCACTTTGGCTTTTGTCCCGTCCAATTCCGAGAATATTCATTTTCTGACTTTCCTGGAACCCAAAATAGCAGAAAATAGGCAGCTAGCACTGTGGATCTTGTTAATAGGTTAGTCCAAGAAATCATATGAAAAGTACTCCAAAGTTGGAACAAAACACAAGAAAGTGGATAAAACCAAGCATGGAACATCAAAAATTATAGATACATTTGCAATGTATCAATACCGATGATCAAATCTCGGACATGTAATATATCATGAGACAAAGGGATTAAGTTACTAGCGTTAAAGGTTCTCACGATCACAGAAGTCATCGTTGAACGTGGAGGATTCAGTATGGATCTCCAAGTCCTGCTTCTGGTTATTGATTTGAGAGGACTCTCAATCATGTCTGCATTATTTGCGAACCATAGGGTGACACACTTAAGGGTTGCCAAACACCATTTTGGAGCACATATGTTTCAGACGAAAGAATTGCAAAGCGCTGGAATTATTTTGATGGAAACCGGAATTGTTTCGGGTGAAATTGAAGAAACTAGTTCTGCATGTGATATTGAAATGTTACAAGGGGTTTTATGTGAATGTTTGTTAATTAAAATAATTAACAAAATTATGAATAAAATAAATAAAAGAGTTTTATTAAATGAGAGTTGCATTAAATTTGGTGGAAATTTAATGCATGTGAGTGGAACTTTGGGTGGAGGCTAAATTGATGTGAGTGGAGCTTCCACCACATGAATGAGGAAGAGGTGGGGGAACCCCCCATGGGCGCCGGCCATGGTAGGGGAGGAGCCCCCCTCTCCTATAAAAGGCCCCCCTCTCCTCCCTCACAAAGCACACCTCCTCGTGAAGGATCTCTCTCCCCCTATAGATATATTCCCCCATGGTCTCGGATTAGCGAGATACATGTTCCCGGTGGTCTTGCGTATGGAAGGAGTTGCTTCTTCCGCTGATTTGCTAGAGCGAGGAGGTGGAGGTTGTTCGGTGGCCTGAACGTGTGTGCGAGGACGGATGTGCTGCTGATTTGCGGCGCTAGGACTTCCACACGATCTTGAGATCGGCAAGCGTATGACTACATCATCCATGAGTTCCAACTCGTTAACAAAACTCTGTTGTCTTCGAGGGTAAGTTCTCTATGGATATATATCCACCCGTTGCTTGTATCTAGTAGATAGATCTTGGCGTATAGTTCTCATGGTAGGAATTTTTTGTTTTCTATGCTGCAAACCCAACAGGTTTATAATAGGATCCTATGTTGTAACGATAAGGATTAGGGAGATACTCATCCTTGTTCCTTCCTCACTCAGCTTTCCTCATCTTCTCCATCCTTTGCGGGAACATGTCCTCCCAATTTGGGAGAGGCTTGATCTCCGGGCTAGATGATGACGATGATCCTCTGGGTTCCACTGCTTCGATTCTCTTCACGGGCTTCTCTTCTTTATTCTTCGAGATCTTGTTGACATTGAAGGGCTGCATGGCTTCGCTGCACGGGTGTTATTAGAGGGCTTGTATAGGGATGGCGAGGATTTTTCGAGGCTGGAGGTTGTAGCTCTGCGAAAACTTAATGAAAAAGGTTAGATGCGATCAGCTTTAAAAGGAGGGGTCGAAAACCCTAGCCGCCTTTCGTAACGAGCAACTATACGGGCATGACCCGTATAGCCCCCGCCATATAGTTATGAACCGACTATAGATTTACATCTACGGTGGAACCAGCTATACTGCTGGAACTATATGGGCGGGAATTTCTACTCCCGCCATATAGTTGGTCGTTAAACTCTCTGTATTCTAAATAAAGTTTTGTTTGAGATGGGTTGATAACTATACGACCGCAACTATACGAGCAGGATTTTTAATTCCGACCATATAGTTGGTCGTTAAACTCTCAGTACTCCTAAAATTATTTTGTCAAAGGTGTTGACAACTATATGACCGCAACTATACGGGTGGAATTTTCAATTCCGACCATATAGTTGGTCGTTAAACTCTCAGTACCTTTTGTGGCTGGAAGTTGTGATGTCGCAACAACTATACGACCGCAACTATACGGCTAGAATTTTTTAGTCCCACCGTATAGTTGGTCGTTAAACCTTCTGTGTCCACCAAAAAAAATTCTGCTCCTGCATAATCTGAAACTTAACGAAATATGAAGTTTTGATAGAAGAATGTCAGGTTAGATTTTCGACCAACTTTGGCTTTATCAATCTCCCTTCTTCTTTGCTAGAGCATCAAATGTTTCTTGTTTGGAACAATATGCAAAAAAAACTTTAATTGAAATTTTAAAAACATACTCAAACCTTATTTCTCATGGGTTGCCTCCCATGAAGCGCTCTTTTATGGTAAATAGCTTGACCATAGCATTTCTCATTCCTTCTTGAGTCCATTCTTTTTGCAGTTGCCATTCCTTGTATATTTTTGCTTAATCACTTCTTCTGGAGCGATCAATTCTATGGTGACTACACTTATATCTTCTCTTACTGGATAATGCTTCAAATGTTGTCCATTTACCACCCATGCAAGAGAGTGTGTTTTTCCTTGGAGCTTCACCGCTCTCGATGAGTAAGCTTCTTCAACTATATATGGGCCTTCCCACTTTGATCTGAGCTTTCCTAGAAACAACTTAAGACGAGAATTATAGAGCAGCACTTTATCTCCACTTTTAAAAGTCTTATTCTCTATTTTTCTATCATGCCATCTTTTCACTTAGCATTCTCATAGGCTTCACTTCTAAACTCATCTAAACATGAATATCTAATAAATGCTTTTCTCCAGCTACTTTAAGATCATAATTTAGGTTCTTAATTGCCTAGAAAGCTTTGTGTTCCAATTCTAAAGGTAAATGGCATGCCATACCGTACACCATCTTATAAGGTGTCATACCCATTGGATTTTTAAGCACAGTACGGTATGCCCATAGAGTGTCATTTAACTTGTATGACCAATCTTTTCTTGATTTGTCCACCGTTTTCTCGAATATGGTCTTCAGTTCTATATTAGATAGTTCCACTTGACCACTCGTTTGAGAATGATATGGTGAGGCAACACGTTGAATGTAACACCCCAGCATTAGAGCTTAGAAATAAGCTGAACATAGGTGTGTGCATTGCATTCATGCATAGAAAATCCGGATAATTTTCGTGTTTTTAAATAAAACTTGTCAAAGAGATTAAAGCTTCTCTTAACTTGGTGGAACTGAAGTAGATCATCAAGTTGACTGCGATAAGTTTCAATATGACCTTTGCTAAAACCTTATCATTGGGTAATTGATCTAAGGGTAGATCAAATGTAATTAAACTAAGTCACAACACACTACTTAATAAGGAGTACTTGATCTTCTAGAGATCATCACATGGTATTCCATACCACAAATCAAGGATGAATACATAATATTCCAAAGATAATATCAAGGTATTATCTACCACAAACCCTGAATACCAAGCCAAGAATATAACCCAAGTAAAAGAAGCTTCATAACTAAAATCTTGAAACACTTGTTTGCCATAGTTATTCCTACCATGGATATCATGGTAGTTCTTAAACATTAACTCTTGTCACAGATAGAGTAGAAAGGAAGTCAAGCCAAGACCATCCAGCACATACTCTTAATATGATATTAAGAGGTGACATTCCTATTTACCAAGTCTTAGTGTCAAGTGATCATAGTGTGGAGTGATCAATTGCTGACCTAGAACTTATTAGCCTTTAGATTTGACCTATTATGTAGACCTTCTAAATACCTTCAGTAGCTTAATAAGAAGAACGAACTAGCTATGGTGAAGTATGCCATCATCAATGTAATGAGATCCTTAATGGTGATCAAAACCATTTGATGTTGGAGGAGTTAACTCACTCATGAGTTAACTAGAAGAAGTACATAAACCCAAGAGTTAAGCTAGTAGTTGAGGAGTTATGATAAAGCCACTAGTATTAGAATATCCAATGATAATCTTGTTAAGCCAAGTGGGCATAAACTTAAAGTAAGCTTGCTTAACAAGATTAGCCTATAGAGAGACCAGTACAAGTCTACTATTGAGTTGATAATAGATCTTGATCAGACAATTAGAAGCCTAAGCTTAGTATGATCAAAGGATGGTGATCGTCATTCTCAAGTCAACTGAGGATAGATGATTAGGTGTTGAAGCAGAATTGTGAGTATAGCAAATTAGGAAATCCCTAGTAAGATGAATCAACTAGCTTGATCCTGAGAAGTCAAGATAGAGTGTGATGAAGTATATAACATGAGTTGTATGGAGTAGTTGAAGGCATAGTAGTTTAACCAAGCTAATACAAGAACAAACTTGTATTATGGTAGGAGTACCATACCTATTCTAGAGGATTGTTATCACATGTGATGTATAGAGAGAATGGTAATCTTGCAAGCCTTGGATATAGATACAAGGTGAATTTGAAGGAGTTAATGGATGAAGTTAGAAGTAGCTACATTGATGGATTCATCAAGAGTAGTTTAGTAAATGGAAGTTATATACTAGGAGTAAGGATGGAGTAATGTTGAAGTGGCATGACCATGTCATCATGTGATGATGGATATGGTGGAGTCATATAATTGTCTTATTCAGGAAGATGTGATCTTTGTGAATAAGATAAGAAAGATATATGGAGTATATTTGGGAAAGGAATTCCTTATCTAAAGATAATCTTGGGGAGATATTAAGGTAAGGATTCTTTAGAAGCCTTAACCAAGATCATATCAAACCATGACAGAACCATGTCTACCTCTTTGTTTTAAACCCTAGAATAAAGAAGGTAGTTAAACCAATTCCTATTTTTAGGAAACCAATGGATAGTATCTCTTAGCCAAATAAAATGTCTAGGACATAAGTAGAATACCAGTTGAGAGTGTATTGATGGAAGCCTTGTTCACCTTATTGTATTAAAGCCTAATAGAAACCTAGTCGCATAGAACCATCAAGATCACTTTAGTAAAGCAATCTCAATGGCTCACTCTAAGTGGAGTTATTATCCATGGCCCAAGACATGAAGGCAGATTATCTTAGCTCTTAATCTTCACCCATATCCATAATAGATATGAGTCTATTATTAAACCTTTCCAAAACTCCTATTCATTATTTGGAAATGAACTAGTTCCTCATTGATGACTGATATTCAAGCATAATGATTTAACCAAGGTTATTTTATGATATCTTAAACACTATAAAACAAGTAGAATTGGATTTGGTGAAATCCCCAAATATGGAGAACCGTGGAATTTAAATTATCATATTACAAACCACAAGGTTTAATGCATTATGATGTATATGTATTAATGAGCCTAATGTAACATCCCAATTTCAGCAACCCAGATTAGTTGTCCAGAATGCAAAAATCAGGGGGAACAAAAAACTTTTTCTTGTTTAATGGTGACGTGATTCCCTGTTGTTTGAATAGGTTTATGTTATGAATGTGTATTAGAAGATATACTCCTTACCTCAACATCAGTTGACAAAAGCTATTTAACAAAACTGTCATGGCTCATTTTACATATTCTCAAATGCTCTGGCATTTCAAAACCTGTGCCAATAAGCCTTTTCAAATGAACTATTTTAGTAGCTTCTATTGATCAAAATATGGAGAGCTATAGAATACTATCTCCTTATGTTTTCAAGACAGAACCTTCAACTACTCTTCTCTCTAGGTTTGCCAAAACATCTTTATTAAGTTTTTGAATTCTACTCGTGGTAGAGATACCAAGGACTCTCACCGTATTCAAATCCAACACTTCAAAATACCCATACTTACCACAATCTAGGCTTGATGGTAACCCCAGTAGTAGGTTTGCTTTGTTTGTAAGATGAGTTTCCTTGATCTGTTGTGTGATGAATTGCCTTGATCTACTGCCTGGTTTGTTTGCTTAGGAGATAGTATGAGCTACTCTAGGAGATCATCACTAGGATCAAGATGTTTCCAACTCACCACACGCTAGCAATAATACAAAGCAGGATCTGATCTTTAGATACTAGGTGGTCATCTAAAACCCTTAACCAGATCAATTCTGAAGATATCCCTTCTAGAAGCTTCCAAGTCAACGAAGACCAATATCAAGAAAGGATACTTCCTACTAAATCAACACTTCAACATCATCCACTTGATGATGATTTGGTACCTTGCATCCCATCAAAATCATCACCACCCACATACTAGTCAAAAACCCTAAATCTGCCAAATTTGGCAAAGTTTGGAATCTGCTCCAAATCACCTTATTGAATGTCTCCTTTTCTCAACCCTTGTGAATTTTTGAAAATGCATTCAAACCATTTTGTTAACCATACTAAGGTATACCAAGGCCCATTATTTCCCTTGGATAGAACATCCTCCAACCCACTTGTTCTTGATGGTTTTGCAGGCAGGAAAATAACTTTTCCTGCAAATCTTATCAACATGCTACCTTGACAGAAGCTCACACCATCATCCAACCTTCTACTGACCAACTATTTGCATGGTTGTGATCTAATCATATAGGTCTATCAATATATACTTCACTTGTTCCAATTGGATCTTTCTGCTTCTTAAACCCACAAGGTTTTCAAGGCTAGTTGATAATCTGCTTTGGCAGGCTTATTCTATTCAAAGTTTGAGATCATCTCCTGGAACCCTCAAGCCTGATCAAGCTCAAACCTCTACACCATTGTGATATACATCACTTGGTATATCCATCCATCTATCCCATGCCCCAAGGGGAGATTTGAGCTCCAAGATCCAACAATGTTTTGGTGGCATGAAACCAATCTTAGCCTAGATCCTTAATCTCTAGTTTTCACCAAAATCACCTTTGATTCTCAAATCACAAGGTTGCAAATGCTTTATATACCTTGTCTACATCATCTAACTTGATCATCAAGATTTATCAATAATTATCCATATTTATTATGGACCAAAACTATTAAATCTCCTAAATTGCCAGAAACTCCAAAACTCTCTGTCTAAAGGCAAGGTTGCTTTTATCCAAATATCCTTGCCAATTCAATATACCTTTGAGGCCTATATATCATACCCTACTTTACCATCTAAAAAATAAATATTCTTGAGATCCTTTATTATTTTTTTGCCCTTTTTCTTAAATGGCAGAAATGGAATAACAATAGTTTTAAATCATTTCAGGCCTCAATAAATCTTGGGAAAATTCTCCTAAGTATGTATTCACATTTAGGACCATCTCACACCAAAACAGCATCTTGTCCAATTCAAATATTTGAAAATAAATCAATGAAATAGTTTCAGCAGTTTTTGATTAATTGTTGTAAGAAGGACTAAAATGATCCAATAAATCCCAGATAATTCCTGGAGTTACCCCTTGGTCACATCTACCTCCCAGCACCTTTACCTCATGTTGCTAAGATCAATATTTGAGACTTCCTTGATGATCATCAAGAATGACAAAGTCGGATATATGACAACCTTGCACAAATACTCCATCAACCCTCATCCAAACTTTCTCTCCACTACTCCTCAACACCATGACACACCCAGGCTGACCACGACTGTAGCATCACTGTAGAAACCTACACCTCTTGTCTCTAGTGCTTGTCCATGAAGGAGACACAAGCCAACCCCTTTTTCTTGCACTTAATGCTTGGCAACTATTGTCTCTGCTCCCCTCTGACCGGCAGCCTGACCAGATACCGCCCTCCACGCCCACGACATCCTTCCCCCTGGTTTCCATCCTCCCTCACTTGCTCAAATGGACCTAGTCCACCATGGACTACTCCCTCCCGTTTAAATAGGCTAGAGGCCACCCCATCTCCCCTCGCTGGCTCATTTGCCTCCCCACACTCCCACCTACCTTCCTAGAGCCTCCCCTCCCTCTCCCCTGCTCCGAGCTGCTCGAGAGAGAGAGAGAGATAAGAAAAAAAGCTTCGGCCTCCCCATCTATCGAGCTAAGATTCCTTCCCCTATGTCCTCTCACTCTACATGTGCGACTACCGAACTCCCCTCGGCCGTATGCATCTAACCATGCCCTTTTTATTCACCAGGACCACCCCTTCTAGCCTCACCGGCATGGTCCGACGACCTCGCCTTGGCTTCCATTGCACGAGCCACTTCCAGTCATGGAACTAGCCCTTGCCGCCCCTCATCGCGATCACCGTCGCGCGCCACTCCATCTCCGCCATTCCCTGTCAATGGAAAACCCCAGGTAAGCCCTCCCGCGCCGCCTCGACCACCCTAGGGTTCCACCGCCGTGGTGTTCTTTCGGTAAAGGACGATGACACGGTGCCGTTGGATCCCCTTGGATCGGACGGCCCACACCGCCCGATACCCCTTCATCGCCCACTCTCCTTGACAACCGGGCCCCGCCTGGCAGCTTCAATTTGCAGCTCCCGCGCGCCCTCGCCTGCGTGTTGGGTCGCGGATGATGTAGGGCCCAATCGCCTCCCAGAGTCACAGCCTGTTAACCCCTTTTCTTTTATTCATTCTATCCAGATCCAGGAACCATGGCCATTAGTTTAAATCATTTTGAAAATGGAAACCAACTCCAATTGTCCAGATCTAAATCTCCTAGGGTTTCTGAATGTCTCTTTAAACATGAGTACCCCTAGCTTGTCCAAAGGTTGTCTAGATTAAATATGATAAATCAAACTCTTATATGTATCCTCTTTGTATAATAAATCCTTCTATGAGTTTTATAACTCCATTTGACTTGAATACTTTTTGTAAAGAAAGGTATGAGTCATAACTGGAAAATCACCCTGGCCCGCAAGTGAGTTGCTTCCTATTTTCCCCACAATAAAAATAGCAAAAACAGCCCTGATCTGACTTTAGAAATTTCTCTAGGTCAGACCAAAGTAGGTGCTGGCCCAATTCAAACTCTCAATACTCCTAAAACATATTATACTTCAAACCATAGGAGCCCAAATTTAATTAAGTCCTGGTTGATTTATTAGGATTTAAACTATTATGTGTAGGGTTAATTCTCTAATAAAACCACCTTAGTAGTTCCGTAACTCCAAAAAGGTTGATTCCAATTTCTACAGAAAGATATTCTAAATACCTACCATGTGTACTTGGAATCGAATCAAAACCTTCTGTAGATTAAATCTGGTGAAAAAGACAAAACAGCTACAGAACTGCCTTTGGGAATTTCTCAAGGGCATTCTGGTAATTATTTTGACATAATTCCAACTATTTGAGAATTAGAACATCAAAAACCACTTAATCATCCAAGGAAATATATTTTGGAGCTCCAGAATTTTTCTGGTGAATTACTTCCTAAAACTAGAGCTTTAATCACTAGAATATTCCTAAGAAATTAAAGAAAAGTGATAAAATAATGAAACCACTTTTGTTGATTTCATGTTATCAACACCTATCTGATGGTATCATTTTTACACAATGGTATCATACATAATAGGTGCTTGGTCCAAAACCCCTTCTTAGGTAGTTCCTCGGCTATAAACCCTAAGGGATGTTCATTTGTGTCTCCAAGGCCATCTCCATCTTCTAAATCCAATCCTCTCAAAACCTACTGAATCCTAAACTTGTACTGTTCACTGGTTTGCTATATTGTATTGATGCTTGTATTGCTTTATGTTGATTGTGCCCTTGTTTGTTTGCATGTGCTGTTTAGACGATGATAGTTGCGATGAAATCGGAGAGCAGAAGAAGTGGTATTTATTATTGGTATTATGGTATTCTAAGAAGAAGTCTAGGGACATATATATGCCATACTGTCGATCACATGCAAGCTACCTTCTTGCTCATAAGTCTTGCCCTACTATTCTACTTATGCATGTTTTATATTCAATTTTATAAAAATGCATTGTTTTACTATATGTTGATCTATATCGGGTAGTGGTTTGGTTCCTCCAAACCATTTCACCCCTTGTACTAATAAGTACAAACCCATTGATGACACCTACTTCCCCATAGGATAGTAGATGGTATAACACGATACCCCTTTGGAGACCATGTTTTAGCCGTAGCCAAACTAGAGCATGGGAAAATCCCAGGGAAGAGTTTTACTAAATGTTTTATGATAAAACCTTGGTGAGGTGAGACCTCCCAAGAGTTGTTGAGAAATAAAAAGGTTTTTTTTTACAAAATGCTGGAGGAAAAATGGAGGAAAACGGTTTACAAAAATGCACCCGGTTCTTTGCAGTTTGCTAGAACAATTAACCCGTGCAACCACATTACCCTGAAATGGGACAGGGCTAGATTTGAAGACTGTGCATTCTGGTGTAAGCTACCTCGCAACGACTATAGGGGATAAAGATCCCCGGAGGGTGGGCCTTCTCTGGACAATGGTCCATGTAAAACGTCAACCGGGAGATGGAACAAAGGGTCTATGTACCTCCACGCGTTACTATGAGCCCCTCATTGAAAGCGCACACTCTGTGCAGTGGAAAAAGCGCTTCGGTTGGCTTGGGAACTATATAGGGCATCCCTGTGTTGAGGGGAAAACACTCATAGGGTAGGGACTTATATTGGAGTGAGATTTCGGAGAGTCTTGGTCAGTTACTCGACCCACGATCGGTGTAGATCAGGGAAGGGTAGCCGAATGGTGTGGCTAAAGTGTACGACCTCTGCAGAGTGTAAATCTATTCGAATAGCCGTGTCTGCGGTCATGGACGGTTGGGAAGGTTACTGTAGAGTGGTGCTGGTTTTGTTTACAAAAAGTATTTCAGAAAAGCAAGGGCTTTGAAAACGTTTTGATCATGAGATGGTCGGAAAGGAGGTTGGTTTTCACCAGGGGATGGTCGGAAGGGGAAGGAAAGGAGTTTGGTCGTGAGACGACCGGAAGAAGGGAACAAATGGGTGACCCAATGCTAGTGTTGTACAAAACTTTTCAAAAAGGTTTTCCAAATGTTTTACAAAAAGATATGGAGATGTCGTATCTACAAGAGAAAACAATTTAAGAAAAGAACCCTCTTGGAGCCCTCCTACTACCTCAGCCATATTGCATATCTCCTTGTTTTTTTACTACTCACTTAAGTGGTTTGCGAGTACATTCAAAGTACTCACTAGCATTGTCCCTGGCTATTAACTTGTCCAGATAGAGAGAAGAAGGCGAGGATGGCGATTATGCGAGCTAGGATGTTCTCCCAGTCAGTTACCTATAGGTTAAGGCATGGCTCGGGCACTACGCTTAAGGATTTTCCACTGATGTTGCTGCTGTAGCCGTAAAGGCAAATTAAAGTATGACTTCTATCCGAGTAATTAATGGATGTTTACTTTGATACTTGTCGGTTATGTGCCACGACTAACTGATCATGGGATTGTGGTTGTATGCATAACAGGGATTCTCGGAGGATTAATCCGGGGGCCCCACAGACTTGGTATTAGAGCTATCCTGATTGTAGGAAAACCTTAGTTAGCATGGTCGTTAGACAAGAACCTTATTTTGAAAACCCGGCTTTCGAAAACTACTTTCTCAATGAGTTTCAAAAAGTTCTACTTCTTATCTTACTCTAAGTAAATGCTTTCTACAATGGTTTACTCTAACTCTCATCCAAACATCAAACCTACAGATTTTAAATAACTAGGATCTAGAACCCGGTGAAGACAATGAGAACAAGATGAAGAAAAGCAACTGCCAGTAAACACAAGGAGACTACAATATCGCCCTACTCGCAGAATCCTTACAATTAGAAGACATCAAGTGTTGCACTATCAAGAAGCGTCCAAGATACGACGAAGGCTTTATTGGCAAGATAGTGAATCCAACCTAATGAAAGACGATATCTAGGGTCAATAGTCCTAAGAATAGGATTCCCCTACATCGCGAGTAGTTAACTCCTTGGCCCCTAACGTTGACCGTGTTTGCTTGCCTAAGTGCATCCGGTGTTGCTTGATGTGTGTTGTCTGCTGAGGACATTGCGATTCCTTCACTCTGTTCGCCGTGTTTCTATGTTCTGGTTTTCTTTGACCTCCTAAAAAATGTGACTCGAGGAGCGATAACTCACGTAGTACCTCCGGCACCCCTATTAGTTATCGCTAACGATAACCTAGACTAACCTCGGGAGTATATGAGAGGAAAAGCATCGGAAGAACCAGGAGTTCGACATCGTCAAGTCAGATCAACTCGAGGACTTCACCTCAATAGGATGGCATACCTCATCAAACTCACCTCTCAAGACTCGTCGATAGCGCAACACCCCCTTATTCCTCGATTTATTACAGCAAGAACTCCCGTTCAAGCTAGAAATCAATCACCGAAGGATCCTCAATATCTCCAAGGAACCACATGACTTACCTACACAGACAAGAAGTGAAGACCTAACTATGCTGACCTTCGGTACATTAGAACTTCCGACCGCCTCAGGAGACCACCTATTATAGTTAAACCTACCCAAAACAACGGGAAGTTCCTCCCTTGAAGGTCAGAACCCCCAGAAGTCAGATGATTAGGAAGCATGAAGACAACGAGTCCACTCCGCCATCAAGCAGAAGCAACGCAAGAAATGCCAACGAAGACCGCTTACCCGACATTTACTGCTTCAACCCTGACTATCTACTAGCAAGAAGAGTCGTAATCCGCTAATTTACCTTGAGCTAACCCCTAAAGGCTTTGTGAGGAAACCACCCACTCCAAGGTTGATAAAATAAGGCGTCACTCGAAGACCCCAGCTCAAGACTCTAGGAAGATACAGCCTTCCTCTAACATCAGGTTAGCACTCCCAGACAGAGGATCTACACCACTCCCGAAGCACCTTACTGAAGCTCTAAGGACTCAATCTTCGGAAGACTGTCTACCAGAAGATACTTCAGAAAATATCTCCGGATCTGAAGTCTTCCTGCCAAACAACAACCCGTGAGTTATCCGAAGAGAAACTAACTGAAGATTCTTCATGACCCACAAGTATAGGGGGTGTATCGCAGTATTTTCGATAAGTAAGAGTGTCGAACCCAACGAGGAGCAGAAGGTCCTGGCTAGTGGTATGGATCAGGAATTCTCTGCAAATACTTAGCAAACAGATTTTTAGGGGTTTTTGATATAGCAAGTAAACAAAGTACGAGTAAATAAAAGACAATAAGAATAAATGCAGCAAGTGGACCAATGCTTTATGCAGTAAAGGACAAGCCGGTTGTATTACTTAAGATGACCAAACGTTCTCGAGGACACATGGGAAGACTCTCAAGTGTGTTCGCTTCATATAGTTGATTAGTCTTCTTTAGATTGCTAAGTGTTGTGCGGGTGAACCTCTGCTAATGTACCGACCTTCCTAGGACTAATACATACTTGTGATTATACCCCTTGCAAACATCCGTAAGTACAATAAAGTAATTAAGGTAAAAACCTAACCACAACTTTAAACTCTAAGACTCTTACGTCCCTTGTGCAATGGTTTCCTAACGGGGGTTCAGGTTTCTGTCACTCCGGCAACCCCTACGATTAGTAGCCAAATACACAATGCATTCCCCTAGGCCCATATAGGTGAAGTGTCATGTAGTCGATGTTCACATGACACCACTAGAAGAAGTACACCACAACTTAAATATCAAACTATTGAATCTTTCTCAACACAACTCCACTACTAACAACATGACTTCTCCCATGTCCTCAAGAACAAAACGAACTACTCATAAGACATCATATGGATCATGATCCGAGATGGAATAATGATGTATAACAATCTGAACATAAAAAATAATTCAATGGTTCACTCAATAGCATCAACTACAAAGAGTAATCAACACCGGGAAAGTTTCCCCTATGAACTATGCAAGATTCCACTCAATTGTTACGGCAATATGGAGATGGTGATGAGGGTGCTGATGGTGATGATGGTGGTGATGATGATGATGATCCCGATGAAGTCCATCTTGACGGTGGTGTTGATGGAGACGATCTCCCCTCTCTGAGAAGGAATTCCCCTAGCAGAACTCTGTCTGCCGTAGAGATCTTTCTCTCTTCGTGTTTTCCTCCCCGCAGAGGCGACGGAATCTTTCTGTGGTCGCTCCCCGAGTATTAGGTTTTCGGGAGGATAATATACGCCAAAGGGGAGAGCCAGGGGTGGACTAGGGCGGACACACCACCTGGTGGCGCGGCCCAGGGTGGCCCACGCCAGGGGGTGGTGTGGGCCCCCTGTGGCCCATCTCCAGCCCCCCTTCTAGCTTCCTTCGTCTTCTGAAAAAATAGGATTTTCCGTATATATTCCCAGATTTTCTGATCTTTGCGAATTTTGCCTCCAAACAGCACCTTTTCCATCAAAATCCCGCTACAGTGGTCTATGCTCCAAAAGTCATCAACCATGCAAAAACAGATGAAATAACATAAGTATCACCTCTTAATATGGAATATATCAATGAATAACAGTAAATTATGACATAGAATAGTGATGCAAAATGGACGTATCAACTCCCCCCAAGCTTAGACTTTGCTTGTCCCCAAGCGAAACTAAGCTCAATAAACATGGCCTCAGGTTTATGGAGTCAAGAGTCGATAAAAGAATATGGACAAGAAGCATCACATTCATCAATACATCGATCATAATAGAAGACAACTCAATATTATACAACTCAACTTGGTCAGTAAAATTCCAAGATCCTACATCTACAATGCAAAATAATAATATAAAACATGATGCAAATATGCACTCATCAATAAGTGTAACAGTTATAATCTTATAAGTATATGTGTATGCGAGCAACCCATAATTAGCCGGAACTCCTCTTGGTAGATTTCGTCCCAACTTCAATAATCCTACTAGTCTGTTACCAAAACCATGGTCAGACACTAGACGATTAAGATCCTTCAGGTTGCTTAGAAATTAAGCACAGTGGTTCCTCGTTATCCTCGAGTCAACTAGTTCCCCATTGATATCCCCGTGTCACTCGAGGGTCGCCGGTCTGCTAGCGGACAAGATCCTATCTATGTAGAACAAAGCATCATGTTGTCTGGGCCCTTAATTGGACAACAAGCATTAGGCATCCCATAGATAGTCAAGCACACATAATATAGTAATTAAAATCAAACACAAACTAATGGAAAATTATGGAGGCACATCACATCTCACCAATCCCTTACATCTCCCACGCCCAAGGAACTTACTCACACATGAGAGAATAAAGCATCATCGATATAATTAAATAAAAGGAGTTCTTCTCGATATTACCATGCAGATCCACAATAAGAATGGAAAAGTAATCCAACACAATTCAAGTTAGGAAGAAACAATCTCAAACCCTAATCTTGCAAGGTGAAGATATCTCTCAGAATCCATTGGAGTGTGTGTGGTCATGTGGATAAATGTGGTTTAAAAAAAGAATACATGCAATGTGGTCATTTGGATCAATGACTCTAGTGGATCAATGTACTTTAGGAAACTAACACATGCAGTGACTCTAGGGGATCAATTTGTCAAACCATGGTCACAGAGACCAAAAACACGTAGGAATGAAGCTTCCACATTGCGTGTTGCACCATTTTGACAAAATTTGTATCACATGATCCACTAGAGAGTGTGTGTGGTCATTTGGATCAATGTGGTGTTGGAAAAAGAACATATGCTATGTGGTCATGTCGATCAATGACTCTACTGGATCAATGTGGTTTAAGAAAAGAACACATGCAATAACTTTTGGGGATCAATGTGTCAAACCATGGTCACAAAGACGAAAAACACATAGGTAAGAAGCTTCCACATTGCATGTTGCACCAATGTGACAGAAGTTGCATCATAGAATTCACTAGAGTGTGTGTGGTCATGTGGATCAATGTGGTTTTGGAAAAGAACGTATGAAATGTGGTCATGTGGATCAATGAATCTAGTGGGTCAATATGGTTTAGGAAAACAATACATGCAATGAACCTAGGGGATAAATATGTCGAACCATAGTCACACAGACCAAAACACATAGGAAAGGAGCTTCCACATTGCATGTTGCACCAGTGTGGCAGAAGTTGCATCATAGAATCCACTAGAGTGTGTGTGGTCATGTGGATCAATGTGGTTTAGGAAAAGAAAACATGCAATCACTCTAGGGGGCCAGTGTATCAAACCATGGTCACAAAAACCAAAAACACATAGGAAAGCATCTTACACATTGCTTGTTGCACTAGTGTGACAGAAGTTGCATCGCAAAATCCACTTGAGTGTGTGTGGTCATGTGGATCAATGTGCTGTTGAAAAATAACACACACACTGACTCTAGGGGATCAATGTGTCAAACCATGGTCACGGAGACCAAAAACACATACGAAAGCAGCTTCTAGATTACATGTTGCACCAGTGTGCCTGAAGTTGCATCACAGAATCCACTGGAGTGTGTGTGGTCATGTGGATCAATGTGGTTTTGGAAAAGAACACATGCAATGTGGTCATGTAGATTAATGACTCTAGTGGATCAATGTGTATTTGGAAAAGAACACATGCAATATGACTCTAGGGGATCAATGTATCAAACCATGGTCATAGAGACCAAAAACACATAGGAAAACAACTTCCACATTGCATGTTGCACTTGTGTCATAGAAGTTGCATCACACAATCCAATGGAGTGTGTGTGATCATGTGGATCAATGTGGTTTTGGAAAAAACACATGCAATGTGGTCATGTGGATCAATGACTCTAGTGGATCTATGTGGTTTAGGAAAAGAACACATGCAATATGACTCTATGGGATAAATGTGTCAAACCATGGTCACAGAAATAAAAACAAATAGGAAAGTTGTCTCCACATTTCATGCTGCACCAATGTGGCAGAATTTGCATAACAGAATCCACTAGAGTGTGTGGGGTCATGTGGATCAATGTGGTTTAAGAGAAGAACATATGCAATGACTCTCGTGGATCAATGATGTTTAGGCAAAGAATACATGCAATGACTCTAGGGGATCAATGTGTCAAACCATGGTCATAGATACTAAAAACACATAGTAAAATAGCTTCCACATTGCATGTTGCACATGTGTGGCAGAAGTTGCATCACATAATCCACTAGAGGGTGTGTGGTCATGTGGATCAATGTGGTTTAGGAAAAGAACACATGGAATGACTCTAGGGGATCAATGTGTCAAACCATTGTTACAAAGACCAAAAACAAATAGGAAAGTATCTTACAGATTGCATGTTGGACAAGTGTGATAGAAGTTTCATCAAAGAATCCATTGGAGTGTGTGTGGTCATGTGGATAAATGTGGTTTTAGAAAAGAACACATGCAATGTGGTCATGTGGATCAATGACTTTACTAGATCAATGTGGTTTAGGAAAAGAACACATGCAATAACTCTAGGGGATCAATGTGTAAAACCATGGTCATAAAGACCAAAAACACATAGGAAAGAAGCTTCCACATTGCATGTTGCACCAAGCTGACAGAAGTTGGATCATAGAATCCACTGGATTGTTTGTGGTCATGTGGATCAATGTGGTTTTGGAAAAGAACACATGCAATGTGGTCATGTGGATCAATGACTCTAGTGGATCAATGTGGTTTAGAAAAACAACACATGCAATGACTCTAGGGGATCAATGTGTGAAACCATGGTCACAGAGACCAAAAACACATAGGAAAGTAGCTTCCACATTGCATGTGGCACCAGTGTGGCAAAAGTTGCATCACATAATCCACTAGTGTTTGTGTGGTCATGTGGATCAATGTGGTTTAGGAAAAACACATGCAATGACTCTAGGGGATTAGTGTATCAAACCATGGTCACAAAGACCAAAAACACATAGGAACACATCTTCCACATTGCATATTGCACCAGTGTGACAGAAGTTGCGTCACAAAATCCACTAGAGTGTGTGTGGTAATGTGGTTTTGGAAAAGAACACATGCAAAGACTCTAGGGGATCAATGTGTATAACCATGGTCACAGAGACCAAAAACACATAGGAAAGAAGCTTCCATATTGCATGTTGCACCCGTGTGGCGTGGTTATGAAAAGAATCCACTGGAGTGTGTGTGGTTATGTGGATCAATGTTGTTTAAGAAAAGAACACATGCAATTACTAGTGGATCAATGTGGTTTAGGAAAATAACACATGCAATGACTCAAGGGGATCAATGTGTCAAACCATGGTCAGAGAGACCAAAAACACATAGTAAAATAGCTTCCACATTGCATGTTGCACCCGTGTGGCAGAAGTTGCATCACAAAATCCACTAGAGTCTGTGTGGTCATGTGGATCAATGTGGTTTAGGAAAAGAACACATGCAAACACTCTAGGGGATCAATGTTTGAAACCATGGTCATAGAAACCAAAAACACATAGGAAAGAAACTTCCACATTGCATGTTGGACTAGTGTGTCAGAAGTTTCATCACATAATCCATTGGAGTGTTGTGGTCATGTTGATCAATGTGGTTTTAGAAGTAGAGTTTGGTCGGAGTTGTACCCGCTTACAGTGCATCAGCATCATGTAGATGAACAAGTTCTCACATTCAAGCGAGTGTTGATGCACCAAGCTTGGTGAACATGCCTCCGTGTATAGCTGCAATGAGAGGATTTGAGACTCATATAAAATTCTTAAATCTTTACCTTGGTTACCTGTGTAGGTAAACACTTCATAATATTCTTCCTTCATAGCAGGGAGTTCAGGACCTTGCATGTAAGTATAGCAAGGTTCTATCTCTAGTTCATTATTATTAATGCTCTCCATATGAGTGTCTAGGCACAAGGCCTCCACAGACCCCTAGGAGGAGACCTACAGTGGCTCGTCACCGCAGATCTTAGAGGAAGCATTGAAGCACCAACTTCTAGAAGCATTCAGTTCTTTGTGAGAGAGCACAACTGGCTAGATGGATTAGCCAGGGCAATGCATGAATCTCTCGCACGTCTATGTTCCCTCAGTGTCAACAAGACCCAAGGAATCCGTTTTGCCCACTATGCAAGACGTGATTTCATGGGAATGCCAATGGAGATGCCGGGCCACCCCGAGTTGAGGCGTCAAGTGGAGAACCTTGACTTCTTGCTTCACGATAGACAACAGG
This sequence comes from Avena eriantha, assembly GCA_910589775.1. Lineage (NCBI taxonomy): Eukaryota > Viridiplantae > Streptophyta > Magnoliopsida > Poales > Poaceae > Avena > Avena eriantha. The sequence goes on from OU342740.1 coordinate 204,998,713, forward strand.
AACTGGACAATGCCAGAGAGTTAGCCAATCAGAACCGTGCCATTGCCGACAAGAAGGCCCAGACTTTCACACTGCTTGTCCAAGACCGTCACTCTCTTCGCCGCCAGCGTGCCAAGAAGGATCGCACCATCGCCCGTCTTCACAAGAAGGTGGCCGACCTCGAGAAGACCGTCAAGGAGCAGGAAGCTCAGCTTGCAGCAAAGGAAGAAGAAGATGAGGGTGAAGACATCTAGGGAGACATGGATTCTTACCTCAGCAACGATGATGACTTTCTGGCGGAGGATGCCGTGGACTTCTACACTGATGATGAGGACTCCGACTTCATTGACGATGAGTAGATGCACTAGAGCACTGTCGTAGCATGAGATGTATCGATCTCATTATATCTTAGCTTGCAGAATGGTTTTTCAAACCATCTGTTTTCCCTTTGATTGTTGTGGTGTGTGTTGTATCGTGTGCTTGCTTGCATGAATAAAAATGAAGTTAGTTGAAAAACCTTAGTCTAACTCAAAGTGTTAGATTTGAAAACCCCAAAACTATGAACCTTAGAAATTTCCCTCTTACCCCTATATCTCAATCTTCAGATGACTCGTGGGAACCAAGGAGGGAGCAGCTCGTCGCAAGACCCAATGTTGTAGATCTTGCAGAATCTCATAGGAGACCAGGAAGCAAGTAGGGAAGAGCTCCAAGCCAACTTAGCAACACTTCAACAGATAGCCCAAATGGCTCTCAACAACCAAGGGCATGGAAATCAGGATCACCAGGGATCCAAACTCAAAAACTTTCAGAACACTAATCCCCCAATCTTCAATCAATCTGAAAACCCATTAGATGCTGATGACTAGTTACAGACCATGGAGAACAACTTGGAAGTTGCCCGAGTTGATGAAAATTAGAAAGTTCTCTTTGCCACCCACTATCTAGCAAGAGATGCAAGAGGTTGGTGGAATAGCATCCGTAATATGAACCATGGTCACGTGATGACATGGGAAGCATTCAAGGTCAAGTTCAGTCGCACCCACGTGCCGCAAGGTCTAGTCAACAGAATGAGAGATGAGGTCCGCGAATTGAAGCAAGGAAGAATGACTGTGGTGGAGTACCATGACAGATTCCTGTCACTTGCTAGATATGTACCTGATGAGATCAAAACGGAGGCCAAGAAGAAGGAGAGATTCTTGCAGGGACTGCATGATGAGATGCAGACTGTCCACGTCAACATCTGTTTCTAGGATCTCAAAGAGCTAGTCGACTCTGCCATTCAGATGGAAGGGAAGATTAACCAAGAAAACGACAACCGCAAGCGTCGTATGATGCAGCAGTCTGGAACCAACAGTCACCAGAAGTACCGTCCGAACCCTTCACCAGGATATGCACCAAGGAACAACCGACCCCCAAATTCTCGCCCAAGCTACCCCAACCATAGCGGAGGCAATGTGATGTCCGAAATAAACAATCACAACTCCGGTAATGCCAACAGTTTCAACCGTGCACCTCCCAAGAACCACAACAACAACAGCAACACTGCACCTAGAACTGGCAGCAATGTTGTACCTGTCACAGTCAAGGACAAGTCCCAGATCACTTGTTTCGAGTGTGGAGTAAAGGGTCACTACTCCAATGAGTGTTCCAAGAAGACTGTAGCCAATACCAATGTGAATGACCCAGCTCAGTAGCAGCGTCGTGTTCAACCAGGAAGGAGATTTGCCCGAGGGAACCCTCACAACCGCAACGGCCGTCTCTTCCACATGAATGCAGAAGAAGCCCAGGAAGCGCCAGATGTAGTGCTGGGTATGTTTTCTGTCAACTCAGTTTTAGCAAGAGTATTGTTTGATTCGGGAGCATCGCATTCATTTGTCTCCGAAGAATTTGCATGCACTAGTAAGATTCGTCCAACCAACCTGAAGCATGTCATGATAGTTCAACTCCCCGGTTCAACAACCAAAGCTAGAAAAATTTGCAAAGTTGTACCTATCAGAATACATGGGATAGATTTTTATGCCAACCTAATTGTACTTGGAACCAAAGGTTTGGAAGTAGTACTAGGTAAGGATTGGATGTCAAGGCATAAAGGATTGATAGACTGTGCTAAGAAAGCCATCACCAGGACAAGTAGTTCTAGAGTCACATTAGAGCATATCTCTGAAACCTTACCCCGACAATTCAAGTGCAACCAGAGTGTAGACTTGCCCACCATAGACCAGGTCAGAGTAGTCTGTGAATACCCCGACGTATTCCCAGATGAATTGCCAGGTATGCCCCCGGATAGGGATATTGAGTTCATTATCGAACTAATCCCCGGAACCGGAGCCATAGCCTAGAGACCCTATAGCATGAACCCCTCAGAACTAGTGGAACTAAAGAAACAGTTGGATGTTATGCTAGCCAAAGGTCTAATTCAACCAAGTGCATCACCATGGAGATCACCAGTGTTATTCGTCGACAAGAAAGACGGAGCCAACAGTCTGTGCATAGATTACAGAAAGTTGAATGATGTCACCATCAAGAACAAGTACCCCTTGCCAAATATAGAGGATCTATTTGATGAGTTGACTGGAGCTCAGGTATTCTCAAAGATTGATCTTAGGACTGGTTATCACCAACTTAATATCCGTGCAACGGATATTCCGAAGACCGCCTTTACTACTCGCTATGGTTTATACAAGTATACGGTTATGTATTTTTGATTAACCAATGCCCCTGCTTACTTCATGAATCTCATGAATAAGATCTTTATGAATTTCCTAGATAAGTTTGTAGTTGTGTTTATCGACGACATCCTTATCTACTCCAAGTCCAAAGAAGAGCATGAGCAACATCTGAGAGTTATCCTAGAAACCCTGAGAGAGCATCAGTTATATGCCAAGTTCAGCGAGTGTGAGTTTTGGTTGAAAGAAGTAGGATTCCTAGGACATATTGTGTCTACCGGAGGAGTCTCTGTTGATCCCGCCAAGATCAAAGATGTCGAAGAATGGGAAACCCCAACCACTCAAACCCAAGTCCGTGCATTTCTCGGATTAGCGGGATATTACCGCAAGTTCGTAGAAGGATTCTCGAGCATAGCCCGACCAATGAACCAATTGTTGAAGAAGGACAAGAAGTTTGAATGGACAGACAAATGCGAAGCCAGTTTCCAAGAGCTGAAGAAGAGGTTGATATCCGCCCCAATTTTGGTCATGCCTGACATCAAGAAGTCGTTGATGTGTATTGTGACGCATACAAGATTGGTCTAGGATGTGTATTGATGCAAGAAGGCAAAGTCATCGCGTATCTGTCTCGACAACTGAAGCAGCATGAGCAGAACTATCCGACCCATGATCTTGAGCTAGCAGCTATAGTTCTAGCACTGAAGACAAGGCGTCATTATTTGATGGGTAATCGTTGTGAGATTTACTCAGATCATAAGGGCTTGAAGTATATCTTCACTCAGAAGGATCTGAATATGAGGCAAAGAAGATGGATAGAGTTAATCAAGGATTATGACCTTGACATTCACTATCACCTAGGCAAAGCCAATGTGGTAGCGGATGCTCTTAGCAGATTGCCGTGTAGGCTTAACACCATGATCGAGGAGAAGCAACCCAGTTTGTATGAAGAATTAGAGCAGTTCAGAACTGAATTAGTTAGCAAAGGATTCTTAGCCAGTATTGAACGTCAACCCACTTTGATTAGCCAAATCAAGGAAGCCCAGAAGGGCAATGAAAGTATCGATGGAATCAAACGTCGTATTGGTACACGAAAGGTACCTGGATTCACTGAAAACGAAGAAGGTGTACTGTGGTACAAAGGACGTATCTGTGTTCCAGCAGATTCGGAGCTGAAGGAGGTTATCATGAAGGAAGCTCATGATACTCTTTATTCTATCCACCCCGGAGGAACAAAGATGTATCAGGATTTGAAAGAGCAATTTTGGTGGCACAAGATGAAGAGAGAGATCGGAAGTTACATCGCCAAATGTGACATCTACCAAAGACTCAAAGCAGAGCATCAAAGACCTGCAGGACTGTTGCAACCATTACAGATTCCGGAATGGAAGTGGGATTCTGTCAGGATGGACTTTATCACTGGTTTACCTACTTCTAGTAGGGGAAATGACTCAATCTGGGTCATAGTTGATAGGCTGTCGAAGGTAGCTCACTTTATACCTGTCAAGACCACTTACCAGAGTGCAAAGTTAGCAGATCTATACATTGCTAGGATTGTTAGTCTACATGGAACCCCCAAGACCATCGTATCAGATCAAGGAACCCGGTTTACCTCAAGATTTTGGCAGAAAGTCCAAGAAGGACTAGGAACCAAGTTGAAATTCAGCACAACATATCATCCTCCAACAGATGAACAGACTGAGAGAGTCAACCAGATCCTAGAAGATATGCTTAGAGCTTGTGTATTGGAATATGGATCAAAATGGGAAGATTGTCTGCCTTTCGCAGAATTCTCATATAACAACAGTTATCAAGCTAGTTTGGAAATGGCACCATTTGAATTCCTATATGGAAGAAAGTGTCGTACCCTTTGAATTGGTCGCAAGTAGGAGAGAGTCAGATCTTCGGACCCGACATCCTTCGAGAAGCAGTAGAGAAAGTTCACAAAGTCCGTGAGCACCTCAAGACCGCCCCATCCAGACAGAAGAGTTATGTTGACAAGAGAAGGAGAGACCTGACTTTCAATGTCGGAGACTTTGTATATCTCAAGGTTTCACCATTGAAGGGAACTCAACGCTTTAATCTGAAGGGAAAGTTAGCCCCCAAATATATCGGACCCTTCAAAATTCTGAACCGTCGAGGAGAAGTATCATATCATCTGGAACTGCCTGAAGAGATGTCAGCCATCCACAATGTGTTCCATATCTCGTTACTTCGCAAATGTCTGGAAGTGCCCGAGAAGACTGAAGTTTTCAAGAACATCGATCACAGAGCTGTGGAAATCAACAATGACCTGACCTATCGAGAAGTGCCCATCCGTATCTTAGAAGAAGCCTACAGAACCACCAGGACTAGGAGTATCAAGTTTCTCAAGATTCAGTGGAGCAACCATACCGAGGAGGAAGCTACTTGGGAGCGAGAAGATTACATTAGGACAGAGTTCCTAGATCTCTTTAGTTCCTAGTTTTCTTTGTAAATCTCGGGACGAGATTTTTGTTTAAGGGGGGAAGGTTTTTAACATCCCAAAACTTCAATCCAAGCTTATCAAGATCAAATAACCCAAAAATGGGGTTAACAAAAACTTTTCCAAATTTAAAATGAAAGCATTCATATATGTGTGCATTTAAAATAGGAGTTGTTTGAATTGCCATGATTGAGTGAACCAATGCTTGTAAAATGTTTCTGAGGTGATTTAAACATCATCTACATCATTCCCAAACTTTTCCTAAAGAAAATCAAATCAAAAAGAATTAAAAAGGAGGAATGGTCATTTTGGCCATTTTAATCCACTACACTACTTTGAGTGTTCCTAGCACTCATTTCTTAACAGAAACAATTCTTGATCTTTGTACCCCTTACTAGTACACATAATGAGGTACCAAGGCCCACCTTTTGATCTGCTAAAAACATGCTTTAACTTATTTTAAATGACAATTGAAAATTGAATCTAATGCATATGCATAGATCACCCCTATTTCAAAAACCCTCTATTTGAGCTCCACTTTCAAAACCCTTGTAACCAGACACTACCTAGCACTAGTGGAGATCACTCAAAAAATTTGACACCAAAATTTAAAACTTTTTCTCTTTCGGCCATTTTGTCAAACACCTTGCTAGCAAGAGCATTTTTGCCTAACTAATACTGTTTTGGGCTGATTTTGTCTAGCAATTCTGTAGTGCTTTGATCATCTCTGTCCCCCTCAAGCCTAACCAGACCAACCCCAACCTCTCCCCTACCTCCTAGCTGCACTGCACAGCCATGCGGAGCCATCTCTCGCTGGCCGACTGTGCACTCACCGCAGCAACCCTCTCCCGCCTCTCTCTCCATGTCTAGGAGGTAGCCCACACCTCAACGCCCCTCTCTGTCCCCTGCCCGAACCAAGCCCTGCCGTGGACCACCGAAGAAAGCCCGCGCCCAGTGCCACCGCACCATGCCGGTGCCGCCCCCAGAGCGCACTTTGTCCCCGCTCGCACAGACCGCCCCTTGGCCGCAGCCCGCTCCCGCCGCTCCGCCACGACCTAGAGAACACCCCACACACCCCCACTGGCCGCCCAACGCCTCACAGCCACCGCTCGCCGTGGACACCGCCGCCTCTGCCGCTCAGAGCGTCACCTCGCCCATACCACATGCCACCGCCCGTACGGCCGCATTCAATGCCTAGAGCACCGCCAGGGAACTGCACGTCGATCGCCACCCGCAGCCATGCCTCTACTCCGCCGTAGCCATGTCGCCACCATCACCTGCCCATCCCGCTCGGTCTCTCCGTCGGACCTATAAAAGGAGCCCTCCCCAGCCTCATCTCTCGACACCATTCCACTCCCCTCACCTCTCTGAGCCTCACCCACCTCTAGCTGGAGCAAGGCGAGCTCTACCTCGCCGGAATTGGAGCCGGAGCCGGCACCTCTGGAGGAGAAGGGCGTCGCTGATTGCGACCACCCCAAGCTCCGCCGGAACCGCGCCTCGCCTTGCCATCGTGTTCCACTTCGTTTGCCCACCTCACCGACCCCGCTGGAGCCCTAGTACGTCCCCAGCAGACCCCCACCGACCCTCAGCCGTAGATCTCCCTTCTAATCCTACGGCCCACAACGCGCGTACCGTTTCACGTGGTAAGTGCCGATGACAAGCGGAACCCCCCTGTCAGCTGAGCCCCGCGCCGCGGAGCGCCACTGGGCCGGCCCAACTCTTTTCCAGCGCTAGCCCACCCGTTCAAATCTGGATTTTTCTTTTTAGTTAAATCTAGTTTCTGTCCACTATTTTAAAATTCAATTTTGGGAGTTTGACAAATCCAAATTGCATGAAACAAATTTTTCCTGAAAGGTATTAAGATGATCTATCCAGGCCCGTTGGATTTAATTCTATTAGAGTTATAGATCTCTCCTAACAAAAATAAGAAGACAGAAGCATTTGCAACTTGCAACATTTTTATAAAATCAACCAAGTTAGCTTTTGAGTTGATTCCAACTCTCAAAAATCACATTCCATCGTATCTATCTGAATATGTAATAATATTAATGTTTACATGCAGTGACTTTGGACTAGTGCCCAAATAATGCTATATAGGCATTTCAAGTCACTTTAAATCATTAAATAATGAACTTAAACCAAAGTAATATTGATCCAACCCTTATGTCTCATTCCCACATGTTAGGATATGTGGTGATGACATGTGTCAACTTGATCCCATATTTTAAGTGGTGAATATTAAATCTTAGTTAATTTTTTAATGAGTAGAAATTACTTTTCTAAAATAAAAAGGAGGAAACTATTGAATTAAACTTGTGATGTTTGTGATGATAATAGATCATCAAATATGTGTCTTAGAATGCTATTTATCCTAGTTAAGTATTGTTTGGTGATTGTGCACTCCTTATGTATTTATAGACGATAGTACCGACCAAGTTTTCGAGGAGGAGGACTTCTACCAAGAAGAAGAAGAAGAAGAAGAAGAAAACTTCAACCACTGCACCAACCAAGGCAAGCTACTATTAGCAAGCTAGCACTACCCAAGATTAACCCTTGCAAGTTCTATTTGCAAGCCACCATTAACGGCGCAAGCTAACACTTGCAAGTTGAGTGCTTAGCAAACTAGAATCAAACTAGATGGTTTAGCAAAGATGCCTTAAGCATGCCTTGATCACACTCTCTTTTGACTATTAGTACCCCAAGGCTTAGTTGCAAGTTTTACTCCCTTAGTTTACACCAAGTTCTTTAATTAGTTTGAAGGTAGCATAAAAAGTATAAAACTTGACCTAATTAGAACCCTTTAGATGTCATTCTATGGCATGAGATTGAACCCATCTTTTCCACCTTAGTGAACACTCTTAACTTAGTAGTTAGAGTAGATCAAAAACTTGAGTCACTTTAGATGGGAACACTTGGTGCAAATGAATTATGAAAACCTTGGAATGATGAGTCATTCTATTGAGATGTTTTGCCATTTGTTGAGAAAACACAAATGGTTGATGATGATGAAAATGTTGAGGCATGAGCCTTAACCCTTTTATAAAACTGATGGTTGGATTCGGATGCGATACCATTCCAAAATTTCCGTACAACCACACTACCTGAATTGGGTAAGGCTTAGCTGGAAATTTATATGCATTAATATTAGTTCCCTCACGGGAGAGGTCTGAGCTCAGGCTACCTCTCATGATGTCCACCTATGCAGTGCCCAAGATGACTGATGGTCATGGTTGGGAGGCCATGCTCATAGGAGATGTGCTTCTACTAGGGTGTGTAAAGGGAAGGTTATGTTTCATTATCTGCATACTAAGTAAGATGATTCAGGGTTACCCCTAAAAGATGTATCGAATCTTCTAGTGAAAGTGTACCACCCCTGCAGAGTGTCAAACTATTCGAATAGCCGCGTCCGCGGTGATGGACAGTTGGAATGGCCATACTGTTTCGTTGTCAGATGTTTTCTAAATACTTTGAAAAGAACGATGAATCTTGACTTGACCATAATAGGGTTGTGTATATAACAATAGCTTTCCCACTTAAGTGATTCTAGGACTTTACTTTATCTTTCTTTGCTTCTGAACTCAGCTTAGGTTTCAAACTTAACTTTATAGTTAAACTTAGAGTTAACACTTTAACTTTGAACTATAGTACTTGTTAGTGGTAGTTTGCGAGTACTTAAAGAGTACTCATGGCTTTTGTCCCTGGCTATTATCATGGTCAGACTATGAAGGAGACTATCAAGATGATGGCCAACAGGATGGCTATGATAACTAGGACCATCTGCCTTCGTCAGCATTGCCTGTGCCCCTGAAGATGGACCCCACCGCTACGCTTATCTTTTTTTCCGCTGGTTATTGTATTAAGACTGGATCATGAGATCCTTATTTGTGTAAGACCTTATGTATGGTTTGTAATGGATGATGTACTGTGATATCCAATCCGTTATGTCTCGCAAAAATGGTAATCCTGGGATTGCGAGGTATGGCATAACAGGCATCTGGGATTAATAATCTGGGTGTTGACATAAGCTAACCTTTCATCCGGAGAATCGTACAAAGATAAGATTGGCAGGGATTTATTATTTCTCCTGAAGTTAGCCAAAAGATCCTCAAAAACATCCTCAATCACCCCTGCAACTTCTTCATATTCTAATACACCCCATTATTGCCCTTTCCTCCCCGTTCCGCTTATCCTTTTGTTTCTTTTCACACCCTTTTCTCGCCGGCACCTCCACTTCTTCATAAATTGGATGCTTACGTACGTTTTCCTCCGAGTGCTCATCATCGTCTTCGCGCTGCTATTCCGCCAGTTCTGGCTGAGAAGCCTCATTTTCTGGCACCGGGGTGTGAACAGGGACAATAGCATGTATAACTGGGTTTTTGCACAACCTCTTGATATGGCCGAATCTGCCACAACGTCCGCATTACCTTTTCCTAGCTCCCAGCCTTGGACCTTTATCGGTGGAGGCTTCGATTCTTAGCTTTCTAGGCCTCCTAGGTGGCCTCCTAAGAACTGGTGGTTGAAGTTTGAACCCTGGATCGACAATCTCCCAATCATTTTCATCGGCCATAGGTGGTACATTTTCTGCATAAGTTGCAGCAAACTTGTCCACGGAGAAATAGTTGTCGACATAGTTCTTTATTTCAGCTCCGTTACCTCTAAGCATAAAGATGAAGTAAATTGCATGGTGACATGGCAGACCAGTAATCTTCCACTACCTGCATGAACAAGTCTTGTTTCCAATGTCTACAGTGTACCTCCGTTCACTTCCACGCTTGTATTCTACATAAACCTCAGCCAATGTTCTGGAACTTCTGACCACCCTCATGTTTATTGTTCTCATTGCCCTGGTTCTTGCATTTAGTAACATAACCACCTTTGGAACTATTTTATGGCCTAAAAAATATCTTGCACAAATGCTTTGCCTTAAATCTATCTTCACCATTATGCACTGTCTTATTGCATCCAACAAAATAACAATTCCAAGTGTCTTCATGCTCGAAATCTTATCATTGAAACTCCCTGCCAAATTATTGCATACAAAATCCACCTTGCTTAACTCACCAAACTTGCTTCCGGCCCATAGCTTGGTGTGATGTTCCTCAAGGTATTTTTTGACCATTGGCACTACATACATGTTTTGCAAGTAAGTAGCATGCGTGCTTGGGATGTATGTGTATGCTGATCGCCACAAGTCCTCTTCAAAGATCTTTCCTTTGAACTTCTTCGTGAAGTTAGTAGCGAGGTGCCGCATGCATTCCTGATACATTGCAAATGTATCTATAATTTTTGATGTTCCATGCTTGGTTTTATCTACTTTCTTGAGTTTTATTCCAACTTTGGAGTACTTTTCATATGATTTCTTGGACTAACCTATTAACAAGAAGCCATAGTGGCAGTTGCCTGTTTTCTGCTATTTTTGGTTCCAGGAAGTCAGAAAGCGAAAGTTACTATTTTCTCGAAAGACTCATACAGCCAGAAGGAGAGTCGGAGAGGGGCCACAGGGTGGCCACACACTCCTTGGCCCGGGCCAACCCAGGCCGCGCCAAGGCATGGTGTGGGCTTCCTGGCCGCCCACCAACCTTGCCCCCAATCCTATAAGAAGCCTCCCAAGGCATAAACCCTAGATCGTCAATCAAAAATCCATGAAAAGTTCTGTAGCGTTGCCGCCACAGAAGGGGAGATTCGGGGGACAGAAAGTCTTTATTCCGGCACCCTGCCGGGACGGGGAAGTGCCCCCGGAGCCATCTCCATCGATCTCCACCACCATCTCCATCACCATTGCTGATTCCCATGACGAGGAGGGAGTAGTTCTCTCTCGAGGCTAAGGGTTCAACCGGTAGCTATGTGTTCATCTCTCTCTCTATGCATGATCTTGTTGTGATCATGAGCTTGTAATCTATAGATCTATTCTACTACTCAAGTGCTTTAATGAATCTCTGCTCTCCCCGTGTGTGTGAAAGTGACAGCGTGCTCACCATGGTGGCACTTGTTATGAGTTATATTTGGAGTTGGATGTCTTTATGAAATTGTGGTGTTTGTTGGACTCATCTAGTACTCAAGGTGACAGTATGGGGTTTTCTAGATGGGAAAGTCTTACTTTGAGGTCTGCTGTTATAGCCCTACCATCAATTAGAGTGTCCAACCGGAGAGTAGTTAAGATTAGTATCATAAAGAGAAGATATTTATATGAGAGTGTTCACTAGTGAATGTATGATCCCTAGGCCTTGTTTATAAGCATTGAAACACCGTTTGCTACTAGATTTGTTACATGTTTGCTTGCTTTCATCTTTATTTAAGTTTGCCTTTAGTCTTTTCCATGCAATCAAGCTATTTTCTATCACCGTTGCCACTTATAAATATCCATACCACTTGTATTTCACTATCTCTTTGCCGAACTAGTGCACCTATACAACTGACAAGTGTATTGGGTGTGTTGGGGACACAAGAGACTTCTTGTATCTTGATTGCAGGGTTGCTTGAGAGGGGATACCTTTGACCACTTCCTCCCTGAGTTCGATAAACCTTGGGTGATCCACTTAAGGGAAAACTTGCTGGTGTTCTACAAACCTCTGCACTTGGAGGCCCAACAAATGTCTACAAGAATAGAAGTGCATAGACATCAAGCTATTTTCTGGTGCTGTTGCCGGGGAGGTAAGGTAAAAGGTACGCACATCCTCCGGTGTGAGTGCTCGAAGTTATTTCCTTTAGATTCTGCAATTTTGTCTTTTTTTTCTTGTTTTCACTAGTTAGGCTTAATGGAAAAAAACAACAAAATTAGAGAACTTTATAGTATCTATCTTGAGTTTGGACATGAAGTGTTTGAAGAGAAAATTAAAAAACCTATGGAACTTCATTTGCATGCTAATAGCAATGTTGTTAGTATGAATTCCCTAGACACTATTATTGCTAATGCTATGGAAAAGTCTAAGCTTGGGGAAGCTAGTTTTTATGAAAATGATCTTTTTAGTTCCCCAGCTTTGGAAGATAGCTATTGTATGCTTATGATGATACAAAACCTCCAATATATGATGATTACAATGATGAGTATGATATTTTCAGTCCACCTACAATTGAGGAGAAAATTAATTATGATTGCAATATGCCTCCTATATTTGATGATTATGGTGATGAGAATAATAATGATAGCTATTTGCTCCCACTATGATTGATAAGAATGACTATGCTTATGTGGAGAGTATTAATTCTTTTATGCATGTGCCTCATGATAAGAATGTTTCTTGTGATAATTATATTCTTAATTTTATTCGTGATGCTACTGAAAGTTATTATGAGAGAGGGAAACATGGTTTTATGCATCTCAATAATATTAAGTTTCACCTCTTTATGTTGAAAGTCTTGAAGTGGCACTTGTTTTGTTTACTATGCTTGTTGCTTTGTGCTTTCATGACTTGTTTCTTTACAAGATTCCTATGCATAGGAAGTGGGAGAGACTTAAATGTGCTTTAAATTTTCTTCTTGATGCTCTCTTTTACTTCAATTCATATTTCTTTTGTGAGCATCTTCTCAAACTATCATGCCTAACTTAAAGGCGTTTTAGAAAAGTACTTATTGGGAGATAACCCAAAAGTTTTAGATGAGTCTTTGAAGTTATTACCTCTATAATAACCCCTCTTATCCATTTTATTTGCTTTTTGTGCCAAGAGTAACCTCTAATGAGAGAGAAGTAATGATTGGGAAAGTTGCTGTCCCGAAACAGATTTTTGTGCTTCACCGTAAATATTCGTGAGAGAGCTCTGTATGTCATATTGAGCTGTAATTGTTTTTTCTTCTGCCCCAGCTTGTTATCTAACTTTCGTTAGGTCAACACTTTTTGATTTGAGCAACAGAAGGTCTTTCAAAAAATTCGTTTTTACCTGCTGGTCTGTTTTGACAAATTTCTGCCATTTTCTGCATTTGCTTCTTGTTGGTTCCTTTTTGAGTTCTTTTGAGGAATTGAGATTTCTGAGGGAAGTGCTACAGTAGCTAATGTTCTAATGGAAGTTTATTTGGTGTTATAACTGAACCTTAAGACTTATTTATCTTAAGTGCACTAATGTTGCTAATGAGATTGTGTGAAGTTTTGTATGAAGAAAAATTTTCAGGTGTATGGAAGGAATGAGTAATGAGATGAAGGATGGACTGAAGCTCAAGCTTGGGAATGCCACGCGTGTCGCCCCAAGAAACATCCAAGAAGTACGAGCGTCAAAGCTTGGGGATGCCCAAGGCATCCCCTTCTTCATCAATAAAAATCCCAGGCTTCTTCCAAACGCTTCATTTTTATTGTTTCATGCACAGTTGTGTTTTTCTTGGAGCGTCTTCTTCTTCGTTTTTGTTTTGGTTTTTCGTTTGCTTTGGTTTTCTTAGTTTTTTTAATAAATTGGTTGGACCCCCTCTTTCATACTTTGGTCTGCAAATAGTTTGGTTTGGTTTGGAAAAGGGTAGGAAAGTTCATGCTTATGTGGTAAAAAGAGCTCGTTTTTGACTGTGGCCTATGCTTTGTCATGCCATGCTTGATATTGTTTTGGCTTTATGCTTAGTATTATTTGCTGTAGCATGACTTGTAATAAACAATTGAGATTGCTTAATGTACCTTGGATGAATCATGCGTTGTTTTAGCATATTAAAGCATAGTATAGTGGTATTCTCCTTTGATGCTTTATTTGGGTTGACTTGGCGCATCCTCAAACCATGTTATGACTATCCAATGTCACCATAGCCTGTATAATCCTTTAGTTTTCAACTTGTAGTATCACTTTATGATTTGATCAATGATGTTTTGTCGCTCTGCATGATTATGCCCATTATTGCTCTCTTAGTTTCTCGCTCCCTGTCTTTTGCTAGCCTCCACAACAAAGGATGAGTTCAACTCATGCATCCAACTCCCTAAACCAAGTTATTCCAAAGAGTCCACCATACCTACCTACTAGCTTATGCTATTCCAAGTATATTCATGCTTTTGTTTACCTTCCACTTGTTATGAAAAAACTAGTGATTAAAGCTCTCACGAACTTGATGGCACATTTTACTTTACTTGCCCTTAATAAACTTGAACCATTGTGTCTTCTATGTTGTATATGCTTGCACTTATTTGTCGGGAATTAGCAGAACCATGCTTTCATGGGGAACGCTTTCAACATTGCACTTGGTACTTGTACCTAGCTGATATCATGCTCTTTTGTATATGGATGTCGTCGGTGTGAAATGAAAGGGGAGCTTGTAAGTCCATGGAGTTATGTATATGTGTTAGAGAAATGCCTGTGCAGCTGGTCTAATCCATGCTGACATAGTGGAAACCTGAAGCGTAACCATAATGAGCTGTCTATGAAGCATTCTTCTTATAAAAAAAAGAGTCCTATGCTGAAAAAAAGAGAAAAAGTAAAAAAAGAGATACTATGAAAAGAGGAAAGAGAGAAAAAAGCACCATATTCCCATGGTAAATAAGAAGAATGCCGAGATGCTGGTTGTCTGCTTGCCTTGTCATTTTGATATGGGGATTCTTCCGTATCATCGGGCAAGGGGTACCCCATTGGCGGTTCTCAATGATACACATGTACTTACGATGACAAGAACTTACCGGTGACTAAACTTGAGTAGCATGAGGAGCGGCCCACGTATACAAGGGACATGAGATTTCTGACTTATACTTCGTCAAGCATGTACACCATAGTTTGTTCACTGTAACCTTAATCACTTCAAGATGCTTATGACAGGGGCAATGAGAGCTGAAAGCTATGAGTACCATAATTTTTGGAAGCTCTTTATGAGACTTGAAACCCTACTTCCTTTTACAAAAGGCTTTTCTTCCACCATTATATTGAGTCTCCACCTTCTATCTTTATGCACCTACTTTGAGAGCATAGTGGCCATTCTTAGTTCTATGTGCATTGTCCCAAGACTAGTTGATTGATGCATAACTTGTTATTGCTTGTTTGAAACTATTGTATCTAGTCACTCTTATGAACTTTCAAGGTGTCCTATGCATTTATATTTGCTACTCTATTGAGGGACAAGCTGAATACTTTTATACTATGTTTTCTTTATGTGAAACAAACAAACGTCTTGCAAAGAATTGTTATTCATGAACCTTTTGTTGTGCCTTTTCATGTTGCATCATAGTTTCTTTGCTTATTTCTAGAACTTTGTCTTTCATGTTATGATTGAAGTACTATGATCCCAGCTTTGAGTATTCTGCAAATACTTTGATCAAGTCTTTGATGGTGCATGTCACCTAAAAAATTATTTTCTTTTTATAACTTACCTACTCGAGGACGAGCAGGACTTAAGCTTGGGGATGTTGATACATTGCAAATGTATCTATAATTTTTGATGTTCCATGCTTGGTTTTATCCACTTTCTTGTGTTTTGTTCAAACTTTGGAATACTTTTCATATGATTTCTTGGACTAACCTATTAACAAGAGCCACAGTGCCAGCTGCCTGTTTTCTGCTGTTTTTGGTTCCAGGAAAGTCAGAAAATGAATATTCTCGGAATTGGACGGGACAAAAGCCAAAGTGCCTATTTTTACGGAAGTGATCATGTGCCAGAATACGGGACGGAGAAAGGCCAGGGAGCCACCATACCACCTGGCCGCGCGGCCAGGCCAGGCCCGCACCAGGGGTGGTGTGGCCGCTCCCGGCACCCCCTTGGCTTCCCCTTCCGACTATGAGTTGCCCTCGGGACGAAAACCCTAAGTACCCGATCAAAAATCCACGAAAGAGTCTGTAGCTGCTGTCATCTCCATCCCTAGATCGGGAGGGATCTGAAGCTCTTCCCGGCACCATACCGGAGAGGGGAATTCACCCTGGAGGCTTTCTTCATCACCATGCAAGCCTCCGGTATCGTCGGATTGAGGACAAGTACGCCATGAGGGGGTCCTCGAGGCGTGCAGAAGAGAGGGGTGTGAGTCGTACGGTGTTCCGGGACGATGAGCACACAAGTTTACCCAGGTTCGAATCCGCCAGCTTTGGACGTATCCTACTCCTGCTAGCAATCCAGTAATATGGCAGAGCTGGAATATGGGTTATAATGGTATCGTCTGTGCGATTTGAGGGTCTAAAGTATTGGGTGTTATATGGTTCCCTAAAGGCTCTCCCTAGGATGGCTTATATAGATATCCGGCCTAGGGTTTACAGGAGATATCAATCCGGCTACGACTAAGAGTTGGTTACAGAGTACATGTTGAACTACAAGTAACATTATGGGCCTAAGTCGGTAAGTCTTCTGGGCCTTCCCGTAGCCGGATTGGACTCCGTCTTCTCTATCTAACTAGGCCGCCCGTGAAGCAAAGCTCTAACCTGAAGTGGGCCACCCTGGTTAGTGAGGAACTGTGAGGATACCCGGAAAGTATATCTCCAATAGCAGCCCCCGGAGGCCTCCAAGATCCAAAGTCGGATTTTATCATCGTCCAGCTTGATCTTCGGCTTGCAGAATCTTGAAGGGTTCCTGAAACTTCACAAAAAAAATACGATCCGGGTCTTAAAAATAAGTCGGACCTTTCAGTTGGTTACTCGGATTTTCCAGCTCGCTTTTAAACTAAGCCAGAACTTGGTCTCTAATGCCACCTGACACAAGCATGGTCAAGCCACATCATCTGACAGACGTTCCGTCAACACGACCGTTGGTGGGTCCGCGGTTTGCGGAACCGAGGCCCCGTTTCAATGCGTGCGTGGAGATCGAGGCGACGCAATCATCGCGCGGGCCCTCCCAGTCCTTTCCACGACGCGTGGCGGTTACACTGTAGCACTTGCACGAATCTTGGCGCAGGTAGGTGGATATAAGGGGTTTAGATTTCTTCTTCTCCTCTCCACCAGCCCTTTGCCATTCCTTTCTTCCCAATCCTCCTGCGCGCCTAGAGCCTCCTCGCCCTCCTCCCACAAAGCTCCTAGCGCCGCCACTTTAAGGTCACCCTTTCCACTCGAGAAAAATGGCTTCCTCTTCTTCTTCCTCTGGTTTGGCGTGGCAGCGGCGGCGGCGTCGGTCGAAGCAGTTGTGAAGAAGGAGAGTTTCTGGGGAATCTGGATCCCCTGCACCCTCGACGAGGCAGGCCTCAAGAACGTGGAGAAGGAGGGGCTTCTCGCCGCCGGCGACTGGCGGACCGGCCTCGGTGAAACCGTCCCCAACCCGCACGAGGGCGAGCGTGTCCACTTCGGCACCCATCTGGACCGAGGTTTGTTCTTTCCTCCCTCGGAGTTCTTCTCCGAGGTGATAGATCACTATGGAGTTCAACTCCACAATCTTCCTCCCAATTCTCTTCTGGAAATGAGTGCATATGCTGCGCTTTGCGAGGGCTTTCTCGGCATTAGGCCGTGTTTGCTTCTATTCCGGTACTATTTCCATGTCCGGAGAAATTCCATCACTGCCGGTGTTCCTTATATCACTGGTACCATTAGTTTTTCTGTTAGACGTGACCGGGCTTATCCCAAAATTTCTGCCAGTGACTCGGTCAAACAATGGCCAGCCACTTTCTTCTACCATAGGAATATTCCGGCTCCCGGCAAAGCTACTGCTTTGCCGGCTTTTGTCGACGGAGCTGCCACGGCCCAGCCTTCCTGGGACGAGGCTGCTCCGGCTCTCACCGACGATCTGATCCTCGCTAAGACGCGGATTGAATATCTGATCAAGAAAATGGGTCTGAAGGGATCCGATTTGGTCCAGTGCTGGGTCTCACGTCGGATCCAGCCACTTCAGTACCACGAGGATAGACTGATGCACTCCATCACGTCTTCCAAAAAAGACTCCCTCCGCATCAGCCCAAAAGCCTACACCACTCAAGGCTACATCAGCCAGATCAAGTGGCTGATCAAGGAGCGGATCGAGAGGAGGATTCCGGAGATTTCTCTGGATATGTACATAGCGGAAAACCCCGTGGTAGCAGTAAGCTTCCAGCAGTACACCTTTTATGTGTTTTCATCTTTAAGTTATATACTGCAATGCTGATACGTTGTCTTGTTTTCAGCTTGCTGATCTCCCCGAGTCGGAGCTTGCTCCACTCGAAGGATATCCTCCTGAGTTTTCTCAGGAGACTGAAGTGGTCCCATTGCCGTACCTTGCGCTTAAGAAGTTGTTGGCACAAAGGAAGTGCCTGTTGTGAAGAGGTAACTTTCTTTCACAATTTCCGCCTTTGTACCTTTCTCGAATTTCTTTCTGAGATGTAATGTTTCCGACTTTCCTACATTCTCAGAGCAAAGCCTCTCATCAAGGGTAAGGGGAAAGGGATTCCTTCAAAGCCCCTACGACATACGAAGCTCACCATAGCTTCCCCTGCCGTGGCTCCTCCAACTCCTGCCCCTCAACCTTCTGCAACTCCGGCGATCATTCCTTCTCCGGTGGTTGCAGAACATCCGGCTCCTCCAACAGAGCCTGCGATCCTTGGGTCGCAAACTGACGTCACCGTGGGTGCATCAGGTCAAGATAAGGGTGAACCCTCTTCGGGTAATGATACCTCCGCTGAAGTCTTCGCCGACAACCTCATCAGCAATCCCGGACTTGCCAAGTTTGGCATGTCCCGGAAATCTGCAGAGGAGATCCAGCGGCTGGCCAGGCAAGTCCTGGACAAAAGCCATCTATCCCCCGAAGAGGAAGCGTAAGAAGCAGAGGATGTCAAGTTCTCTGACCTTCTCGCTCAAGTCCGCCTTCGCGACGAGAGGATCAGGACTGGCGAGCTTTCCACAGCCCCAGTAATCCCTCTTACCCTCGCCGAGAAGGTGGCAGCTGAAGTGAACGCATGGTTAGACAAACTCACCCGCGAGCAATATGTAAGTCGGAATTCCAACTCTTGTTTTTTACATTATGTTATATCATATCCTCTAGCCCCCAAGCATGAAGTAGGATATAGAAATCCGGGTCTACGCTTTCATTAGGATGCCAAAGAACGAACTAGTGTAGCCCCCAAGGCTCGTGCTGATATTTAGCAAAAAATATTAGCCCGAGTCTTAAGTAGATTTCTGACTTTGGGTATTCTCACTTACAGAAAGTATGTTCCTATAACCAGGAATTATTAACCAATGTCTGTGATAAGCGGAGAGAGATCAAAGCTCTCCGTCTTAAAAATGCTGAGCTCAAGGTAGCCAAGGATGAAGCCGAAGGTAAACATTCCGAGATTCAATCCTTGTCTTTCGCTTTTTCAATATCTATTATTTCTGAACTGTTGTTCTTTTTGACTTACAGCGTTGGTGAAACAATCCATCGCTATGATTGAAGAGGCCGAGAACCTCAAGACCCTAGTGGTGGAGAACAAGGGACTTTGCCAAGAGCTGGATAAGCTCAAGGCAGATCATGAAAGGAGCATAGCTCAAGTACTTGAATCCTCCTCCATGGCCACTGAAGAATGCGATTGCAAGATTGCCGCTCAAGAGAAAGTTATCTCGGGCCTCAAGAATGAGCTTGGCAGAGAGAAGGATCTCTCCGAAGTGCTTTGGGATGAACTCCAAAGTCTCCGGGAGGAGAAGACCAAGATCGACGACATCATTCTTGGTACGTTCCATCTGTCTGACTTATCATTTCTTCGACTTTCATCAATGTCGGATTTTCCTTGACTTGTTTTGTGTTTAGGTCCTCTGAACTAGACGGACTCTTCCTCCTCCGAGCCATGCACCCACCGGCTTACCCATGTTGGTGATCTTCTGCATGACTTCCGCCAGTCTATTGAAGACATTGGCGAGTCCCTGAGGATTCTGGACATGCCAAGCATGTCGGATTTTCAGGTGTGGGACAAGGCCAAGGAGATGCTGCAACTTGTTTGGGACTGGAACATGTCCTACGCGCGGACTGCTGTGCGGGACGCTCTCACCATGGTCATGAGCCACCATGGAAACATGGAGATATGGCAGGGTACTGCAAGGTAGACGAAGACGGCCAGGAGCAAGACCTTCAAGCGATCATGCACTCCTGTGCCGGATATGGGTGCCACGTAGCTGATCTGACCAGCTACGAGATCCCCTTCTTCACCCGCGTAGATACCCCACCACCTCCTCTAGAAGAAACCGAAGAAGTTTCCGACGATGAACAGACCACCTCGGATCCGGACATCTCGGAACGATATCAAGGCGGAGTAACCAACGAGCCGACAACTCCTTCATCTCCTCCTGCATCATAGACCACAAACTTATGTATTATTCTGTGAAAGAACATGATGCGCTTGTAAATATTAAGTACTACGACTTTTGCTAGTGCTAAGTTTTTTATCTATTCAGCACTTTTTGTCTTAGACTTTTTGCATGCCTGAAATTTTTTCATAAGCACTTGACATTTTTCCGTCTCTACTTATCGTTTATCTGGCTTTCCGCCTCGTCCCTTTCGTGAGCCGGCTAAACCTTCAGCCGGAAACTTTGCCGAGCAACGGAGCTCAATTGCTAAACCAGTTTAAACTCGGAAACAAAGCCGGCTTCTAGTACCAACAATTCACTACTCAAAAGATACCCGCATCCAGCAATCAGACAAATAACCAAAGTAAAGATTATAATTTTTTGAGTTATACCTGAAGGTAGCAGTTTTAGAATCGGAAATCTAAACCAGAACGAACATGAGCATAAAGTACCTTAAAGCATTCTAGGATTCTCGACTATGACATGATCATTAGGAAATAAAATGGTACAAACTTCTCAGAAAAACTTTGAGGTAACCAAAACTTTTAGTTCTCACAGAACATGTGCATATTTATGATTACAAAGAAGGATAAACTAAGAATAAAAGGGACGTAGCTAAGCAATATTCCACGGTCTGTCTAACTCATCCGGATTTGTGCTGCCTCCAGCTCTCTTTCTCTTCTTAGTAGCAGGTCTTTCGTTGACTGGCCTCATGTCAGTTAAGTAGTACGATCCATTGTGCAATACTCGACTAACTAAAAAGGGCCCTTCCCATACTGGGGAAAGTTTGTGCTTTCTTTGTTGCATAAGCTGGAGAATCAAATCACCTTTATTGAAAGATCTAGTTCGGACTCTCTAGCTATGATACTTCCGTAACTTCTGATGATAGGCTGTAGATCTCATTTCAGCAACGACGCGAACTTCTTCGACTAAGTCGAGATCATTTTGTCAAGAAATCTCGGCATCCTCTTTGATATACACGGCCACTCTGGGAGAGGTATGAATTAAATCGCTAGGAAGAACTGCTTCTGCACCATAGACCAAGAAGAAAGGTGTGTATCCTGTTGACCTGTTTGGATTTGTTCGTAAACTCCAAATTACAGAGGGTAATTCCTCTACCCAAGCCCCCGCAGCACGTCGTAGTGGTGCTTCGAGTCTTGGTTTCAAGCCTTGTAGAATTAAACCATTTGCTCTTTCAACTTGTGCGTTAGCGTGTGGATGTGCGACTGACGCAATGTCAAGCCGGATATTTTCCTCATCGCAGAATTCAGCCAGTTCTCCCATGGAAAAGTTACTCCCATTGTCCGTGATAATACTATTCGGATAACCATACCGGATTATAACATCCTCGACAAATCTTTTGGTTGTTGATCCATCACAACTAGTGACAGGTTTAGCCTCGATCCATTTTGTGAATTTGTCCACCATCACTAAGAGGTGAGTGAATCCACTTCGGGCTCGTTTAAAAGGTCCTACCATATCAAGCCCCTAGACCGCAAAGGGCCATGTTATAGGTATTGTTCGCAGCTGATCAGCCGGAACATGAGCTTGCATGGTATACTTTTGGCAGCCTTTGCATGTCTTGACTAATCGTTCGGAATCTGCCTGAGCTGTAAGCCAGAAAAATCCATTTCGAAAAGCTTTTGCCACTAAAGATTTGGCTAGAGCGTGGTGACCATACTCGCCTTCGTGGATTTCCCTTAAGATTTCCACTCCTTCTTCCGGAGATACACAGTGCTGAAACCCCCCAGAAACACTCTGTTTATGGAGCTCACCTTTAACAATAGTATAGGCTTTTACTCGTCGGATAATCTGTCGGCTCAACACCTCGTCTTCGGGTAATTTTCCATCTACTAAGTAATCGAGGTAGGGTTGAGTCTAGCTGGGAATTACAGCTAGAACTGCTGTCAAAGGTGAGTCGGATTTGGTCGGATATTCCTCATCTACTCCCTTTATCGAGGGAACTTTGAGGTGCTCTAAAAATGCGCCATCCGGGACCTCTTTCGACGCAGAGCCTATTCGAGATAATGCATCTGCTTCCTCATTTTCTGCTCGAGGGATGTGTTGAACTTCGAACCCCTCGAACGATTTAGATAGATCATCCACGACAACTTTATATGCTGCCATGTGCTTATTTGCATTACAAATATCCGAGACTTGCTGAGCAACAAGATCCGAATCTCCATAACACATCAAACATCGGATGCCAATATCCTTAGCAATCCGGATTCCATGCAGCAGTGCTTCATACTCGGCAATGTTGTTTGTCGCTGTGAAGTGGATCTGCAACACGTATAAAAGTTTATCTCCTTGGGGTGATTTGAGCACCACGCCAGCCCCCGAGCCCCCTTGAGCCTTAGACCCATCAAAAAAGAGGGTCAAATATTCTGACTCAGGGAGGACCAAGTTCTCCTTGGTCTCTGTCCAATCAGCGACAAAGTCGGCAAGGATCTGGGATTTGATTGGTGTCCGGGGTTTGTACTCAATATCGAAAGCTGCAAGCTCTATGCCCCATTTGGCGACCCGTCCTGTGGCATCACTATTGTTGATTATGTCTCTCATGCGAGCCTTGCTCACCACGGTAATTGGGTGCTCCTAAAATAGTGTCGTAACTTACGAGATGCTAGAAAAACACCGTAAGCCAACTTTTGATAGTGCGGATACCGCTGTTTTGATTCTGTCAGGACCTCGCTGACAAAGTACGTCGGACGCTGCGCCAGGTGCTTGTGATTTTCTTCTGGTCTCTCCACTACCATAACGATACTGACAACCTTATTTGTCGCAGCAATGTAGAGCAACATCGGTTCCTGAGGTTCCAGCGCTGCGAGGATAGGAGCAGATGAGAGTACTTTCTTCAGGTCTTGTCGTGCAGCTTCAGCTTCGTCAGTCCAGACAAAATCCCTGGTCTTCTTTAGGAGTTTGTATAATGGTGCGGCTCTTTCACCAAGCTGGCTTACAAATCGACTGACCGTAGCAATGCAACCAGTTAATCTTTGTACGTCCTTCAGGTGAGTTGGCCTGGAAATATTGAGAATAGCCTTGATTTTGTTCGCGGTTCACCTCTATGCCTCTTTGAGACACGATGAAACCTAACAATTTTCCGGCTGGTATTCCAAAGAAGCATTTCTTTGGGTTAAGCATGATGTTATATTTTCGTAAATTGGCGAACATCTCCTCCAAGTCAGAAATCAACGTTTCCTTCTTTTTGGACATGACCGCGATATCATCCACGTATGCATGTACATTGCGTCCGAGTTGATCATGGAGGCAATGCTGCATCATGCGCTGGTACGTTGCTCCTGCGTTCTTCAGCCCGAAGGACATCGTAACAAAATAGAAAGTTCCGAAGGGGGTTATGAATGAAGTTTTGACTTTGTTAGATTCCTTCATCCGGATTTGGTGATAACCGGAATATGCGCCGAGAAAACAGAGGAGTTCCAAGCCTGCCGTAGAATCGATAACTTGATCAATTCTAGGCAGAGCGAACGGATCTTTTGGACAAGCCTTGTTCAAGGCAGTATAATCAACACACATCCTTAAATCAGTGGTGTCCTTTTTAGGGACCATTACAGGGTTGGCCAACCAATCAGTATGGATAACCTCTTCTATGAATCTGCCTAACTCGAGCCGCGCTACTTCCTTAGCTATTGCCTTACGCTTTTCATCACCAAACCGTCGTAAGGACTGTTTGACGGGTTTAGCGTTCGGGTTTACATTTAGAGAGTGCTCGGCAAGTTCCCTAGGTACTCCGGTCATGTCAGATGGCTGCCATGCGAAGATATCTTGATTTGCTTGGAGGAACTTGACGAGGGTGCTTTCCTATGCGCTACTTAGGCCTACGCCTATCTGGGTCACCTTGGAGGGGTCATCGTCCTTCAACGGCGTCGTCTTCGTCTCTTCTGATGCCTTGAACTCCGGATTTGTCTTTGTGACCTCCTTCTTTGTTGCGGGCATCTCGGACGGATCTATGCTCTTCTTGATCTCCTGGTACTCCTGGGCGTGCAGCACGGCTTCGGCAAAGGCGGCATTTCCATCTTCGCACTCTCGCGCCTTCTTCGGGTCTCCCCTGATGGTGATCATGCCGTTGGGACCTAGAATTTTCATCATATTATAAATGTAACACGGACGAGCCATAAAAGCCCAGTAAGCCGGACGTCCGAATATAGCATGGTATGCGCTCTTGAACGGGACCACTTCGACGGAAAGTGCCTCCGTCCGATAATTCTTTGGAGTTCCAAAAGTAACATCCAAAGTGATCTCTCCCTGGGAATTAGCTTGTCTTCCTGGGACAACTCCGTGAAAGATCACAGAGCTATGGTTCAGCTGTGTTTCCGATATCTTCATCCGGCATAGCGTTTTTACATAGAGAAAATTGATGGTGCTACCAACGTCCTTGAGGGTCTTGGAGAAACCATAACCGTCAATAAGTGGATTGAAGATTAAGGCGTATTTTCCTCGCCTATGTAGCTTAGGCGGATGATCAGTGCGGTCAAATGTTATTGGCACTTCCGACCAGTCTAGATATTGAGGGACAGCCGGAACTGTTGCGTTGAGCTCGTGGAGAACTTCTTTCTTGACCTTTGCTGGTTGGGATCCGAGGAAGGTGACGTAAGTAGCTAGATGCGTGAGTAGTTCATCCTTGTACTACGGATCCATGTAGTAGCTAGATGGCTGGTTTCTCCTCCTTTGTGCTTTCATGTTTAGATCTTGTGAGCTCCGTTCATGATCAAGATCATCTATTTGTAATTCATACATGTTGTGTTTGTGGGGATCCGATGGATATTGAGATGCTATTTCAGATTGATTATTGATTCTATCATGTCTTTGTTATTTGTGATCTTGCATGCTTTCTGTTGTTAGTAGCTATCTTGGCCAAGTAGATGCTAGGAACTCCAAGAGTTAGTATTTATGCTCGATAGTGGGTTCATGCCTCTGGTAATCTGAGGAAGTGACAAAAATCTCTAAGGTACTAGATGTGCTGTTGCTACTAGGGAGAAAACAACAATCCTTTGTTCATAGAACAATCGTATTGTTTACTTTACACGCAGTTCGTAAAGCAATAATCTGTTGCTTGCAACTTAATACTGGACGGCGTTCGGATGATAACCTGAAGGTGGATTATTAGTTATAGATGCAGTTGGATGGCGGTCTATGTATTATGTTGTAATGCCCAATCAAGTCTCAGAGGAGTCAAGATGATTAGTATATGCATGTATTGCTTTCTCGGTGTTTGTCAATTGCCCCGCTGTAATTTGTTCACCCGGCATGTTATCTATCTAAGAAGAGCCACCTCTAGTGAACTATGGATCCCGGTCCTCTTTCTTTACATACAAGCTACAACTGTTTACTCTTTTGTCTTTACTTTCTGCAAACTTTTACTTCTTTCCATTCGATACGTTTAATTCTTTGTTTTCCGCAAAAAACGGTGAGATTGACAACCTCATCGCAAGTTGGGGACAAAGTTATGTGGTTGTGTTGTGCAGCTCTCCACGTTGCTACTAGCACCGGTAGTGCGCCCTGCCAAAGCTCAGCTAGTAACACCTTTGAGGTGTTTCCTTGCTCCTACCGGTTCGATTAAACCTTGGTTTCATAACTGAGGGAAACTTGATGTTGTGCTCATCATACCTTCCTCTTGGGGTTCCCAACGAGCTTTACATCAACACCACACACCAAGCACTTTTCTGGGCACCGTGTATTGAGCCATCAATTCTCAAATCCCAAGGTTGGAAATGCTTGCTACACCTTTTCTACATCATCTACCTTGATCATCAAGATTTATCAATAATTATCCATATTTATTATGGACCAAAACTAGTAAATCTCCTAAATTGCCAGAAACTCTAAAACTCTCTTTCTAAAGGCAAGATTGCTTTATTATTTCTTTTTGCCCTTTTTCTTAAATGGCAGAAATGGAATAACAATAGTTTTAAATCCTTTCAAGCCTCAATAAATCTTGGGAAAATTCTCCTAAATATGTATTCACATTTAGGACCATCTCACGCCAAAACCCCATCTTGTCCAATTCAAATATTTGAAAGTAAATCAATAAAACAGTTTTAGCAATTTTTGAATAATTGTTGTAAGAAGGATCTAAAATGATCCAATAAATCCCAGATAATTCCTGGAGTTACCCCATGGTCACATCTACCTCCTAGCGCCTTTACCTCATGTTGTTAAGATCAATATTTGAGACTTCCTTGATGATCATCAAGAATGACAAAGTGGGATATATGACAACCTTGCACAAAAACTCCATCAACCCTCATCCAAACTTGCTCTCGACTACTCCTCAGCACCAGGACACACCCAGGCCGACCACTACTGTAGCATGACTATAGCAACCTACACCTCTTTTCTCTAGTGCTTGTCCATGAAGGAGACACAAGCCAACCCCATTTTCTTGCACTCAAAGCTTGGCAACAGCTGTCTCTGCTCCCCTCTGACCTGCAGCCCGACCAGATACCACCCTCCACGCCCACAACATCCTTCCCCCTGGTTTCCCTCCTCCCTCACTTGCTGAAATGGACCTAGTCCACCATGGACTACTCCCTCCCGTTTAAATAGGCTAGAGGCCACCCCATCTCCCCTCTCAGGCTCATTTGCCTCCCCACACTCCCACCTGCCTTCCCAGAGCCTCCCCTCCCTCTCCCCTGCTTCGATCTGCTAGAGAGAGAGAGAGAGAGAAGGAAAAAAAAGCTTCGGCCTCCCCCATATATCGAGCTGAGCTTCCTTCCCCTCTGTCCTCTCACTCTGCATATGCTACTACCAGACCCCCCTCGGCCGTATGCATCTAACCATGCCCTTTTTATTGACCAGGACCACCCCTTCTAGCCTCACCGGCATGGTCCGACGACCTCGCCTCGGCCTCCATTGCATGAGCCACCTCCAGTCGCGGAACTAGCCCTTGCCGCCCCTCGTCGGGACCACCATCGCATGCCACTCCATCTCAGCCACTCCCCATCACCGAAAAACCCCGGGTAAGCCCTTATCGTGCCACCCCGACCACTCTAGGGTTCCGCCGCTACCGTGTTCTTTCGGCTGAGGATGATGATGCGGCGCTGTTGGATCCCCTTGGATCGGACGACCCGCACCGCTTGGTACCCCTTCACCGCCCAGTCTCCCTGATGCCCGGGCCCCGCATGGCACCTTCAATTCACGGCTCCCGAGCGCCCTCGCCTGCGTGTTGGGCCATGGACGACGCACGGCCCAATCGCCTCCCAGAGTCACAGCCTGTTAACCCCTTTTCTTTTATTCATTTTGTCTAGATCCAGGAACCATGGCCATCAGTTTAAATCATTTTGAAAATGGAAACCAACTCCAATTGTCCAGATCTAAATCTCCCAGCGTTTCTGAATGTCTCCTTAAACATGCAATACCCCTAGCTTATCCAAAGGTTGTCTAGATTAAATATGATAAATCAAACTCTTATTTGTATCCTTTTTGTATAATAAATCCTTCTGTGAGTTTTATAACTCCATTTGACTTGAATCCTTTTTGTAATGAAAGGTATGAGTCATAACTGGAAAATCACCCTAGCCCACTAGTGAGTTCCTTCCTATTTTGCCCATAGTAAAAATAGCAAAAACAGCTCTGATCTGACTTTAGAAATTTCTCTAGGTCAGACCAAAGTAGGTGTTGGCCCAATTCCAACTCTCAAGCCTCCTTAAACATAATATACTTCAAACCCTAGGAGCCCAAATTTAATTAAGTCATGGTTCATTTATTAGGATTTAAACTATTCTATGTAGGGTTAATTCTCTAATAAAACCACCTTAGTAGTTCTATAACTCCAAATAGGTTGATCCCAATTTCTGATGAAAGGTATTCCAAATACCTACCATGTGTACTTGGAATGAAATCAAAAGCTTTTGTAGATTAAATCTGGTGAAAAAGATAAAAAAGCTATAGAACTACCTTTAGGAATTTCTTAAGGGCATTCTGGTAATTTTTTTGACATAATTCGAACTCTCTAAGAATCAGTACATCAAAAACCACTTAATCATCCAAGGAAATAATTTTTGGAACTTCAGAACTTTTCTGGTGAATTACTTCATATAACTAGAGCTTTTAGCACTAGAATATTCCTAAGAAATTAAAGAAAAGTGATAAAATAATGAAACCACTTTTGTTGATTTCATTTTATCAACACCTATCTGATGGTATCATTATTACACCTTGGTGAGGTGAGACCTCCCAAGAGTTGTTGAGAAAGAAAAAGGTTTTTGTTTTACAAAATGCTAGAGGAAAACCGGAGGAAAAAGTTTTACAAAAACGCACCCGGTTCTTTGCAGTTTGCTAGAACAATTAATCCGTGCAACCAAATTACCCTTAAATGGGACAGGGCTAGATTTGAAGACTGTGCATTCTGGTGTAAGCTGCCTCGCAACGACTACATGGGATATAGATCCCCGGAGGGTGGGCCTTCTTTGGACAACGGGTCATGTAAAAGATCGACTGGGAGAAGGAATGATGGGTCTACGGACCTCCAAGCGTTACTATGAGCCCCTCACTAAAAGTGCACACTCTGTGCAGTGGAAAAAGTGCTCTGGTTGGCTTGGGAAGTATATAGGGGGTCCCGTTGTTGAGGGGAAAACACTCATAGGGTAGGCACTTATATTTGAGTGAGCTTTCGGAGAGTCTTGGTCGGTTACTCGACCCACGATTGGTGTAGATCAGGGCAGCGTAGCCGGATGGTGAGGCTAAAGTGTACAAGCTCTGCAGAGTGTAAATCTATGCGGATAGGCTTGTCCGTGGTCATGGATGGTTGGGAAGGTTGCTGTAGAGCGGTGCTGGTTTTGTTTTCAAAAAGGATTTCAAAAAAGCAAGGGCTTTGAAAATGTTTTGACCATGAGATGGTCGGAAAGGAGGATGGTTTTGACCAGGGGATGGTCGGAAGGGGAAGGAAAGGAGTTTGGTCGTCAGAAGACCGGAAGAAGGGAACAAATGGGTGACCCAATGCTAGTGTTGTACAAAACTTTTCAAAAAGGTTTCCAAATTATTTTACAAAAAGTTTTTAACAAAGATATGGAGATGTCGTATCTACAAGAGAAAACTATTTAAGAAAAGAACCCTCTTGGAGCCCTCCTACTACCTCAGCCATATTGCATATCTCCTTGTTTTTTTAACTACTGACTTAAGTGGTTTGCAAGTACATTCAAAGTACTCACTGGCAATGTCCCTGGCTATTAACTTGGCCAGATAGCGAGAAGAAGGCGAGGATGGCGATTATGCGAGCTAGGACGCTCTCCCAGTCAGTTGCATGTAGGTTAAGGCATGGCTCGGGCACTACGCTTAAGGATTTTCCGCTGATTTGCTGTTGTAGCCGTAATGGCAAATTAAGGTATGACTTGTATCCGAGTAATTAATGGATGCTTACTTTGATACTTGTCGGTTATGTGCCATGACTAACTGATCATGGGATCATGGTTGTACGCATAACAGGGATTCTCGGAGGATTAATCCGGGGGCACCACACGTAAGAATGAATATGCTTCTATATTTACATCATTTACCATTTTAAATTCTTATCATTAGAATTATGAAGTTAAAACAATGACATTGTTGTTATATAAGATTTCTATTTATGAAACAAATCCATAAAACCCTAATTTGTATTTACTTTACTAAATAAAAGAACCTTTCATATACTAATGGTTTTGGAAAAAATATAAAGAAAAATAGAAAGATATTTAGTATCATGAATCTCTAAACCATTTTGGATATTCCACAAAAAGTTTCTAGATATTCAAACCCTAGTAGAAATCACATTTGAAATAGTTTTGTAAAAATAGATAATATTAACAGAATTAAGAAAAGAAGAAGAGACAGACAGGCGTAAGCCCATGGCCCATTTTTTAATCCAATGATGCGAGTGGCAGCAGTAAAAAACTGCTCGCTTTGGTACAGCCCAACAACATCAGCCCAATTAGACTCCCTCTCTCTCACTAATAGGTAGGACCACAGATGGACCGTGGGTTGAGTCTGAAAAGCATCTAGGGGGGGTTCTGCAAAGTGTTCTTCGTCGTCTTCCTCCTCCAGCTAGAAGCAGCTTAGTGGCGGAGATGATGCCGTCCCCCGTTGCTACACCAGGATTCGTGTCGTCACTGACGTCACCACGAAGGATAAGACCACCACCGCGATATCTCGGCCGTCCTCATTCCCATTTCTTCGTCTCTCTCTTGCTCTGTGATGTTAGAGCACCGAGGAGCCAAAACCCTAGCTCGTCGGAGATTGTCGTCCTCGTTGTCTCTGGCCGCCACTCGCTGATGTGAGCACACCGGAGTGACCATCGGGGAGTCCTCGTTATGTTGCCCCCAAGCTGGGGAGCTCTTAATCGTTCCCGAAGTCCGACCGCCGCCGTTCACATCGATTCTGGCCACGATTTGCCTCGCCAACCACTTCACTGCAATCCCGGTGAGCCCACGGTTCTCTGGCACTTCTCCTAGACCCTACTCTAGCTCTCTGCTACTCTGCCGTTGTGCACCTGTGAGCGCCGCCGCTAGTTATTGTTGTGGTCGATGCTCCGGCGACCATAGGAGGGCAGCGCCACCTTGTTTAGGTTCGCTGAGGTCTTATCGTTCGAACGCATCACTCCGCTCGCCCCTCACGCCCGCTGACGCTGCCGGTGGTGACCATCTAGGGGTGGCCGGCAAGGTGAAGTCACGCTGACATCATGCTCGCGTCACCACCCGCCTAGTCAGCCGGTTTGATCAGTCTTTGCTCATGTGGCATCCGACGTGGCTCTGACCCCACTGGTCAGTGGTTGTGGCTGGGGTGTGTATCGGTATAAAAAGTAGTTCCTATTTAAGAAATAGGTTAAATATTATAAATTTGATTATAAATCTTTTTCAGGAATTAATAAAATGGTTAAATCTTATAAATTGAATATCTTTTGTTTTATAATTCAGAAAAGTATGTTTAATATATGAAAATTTACAGAAAAATAAAATCTATAATTTAACTTTATTAACAAACATTATTGTGTTAAATATTTAAATAATTATTCTGTAATAAAGATTTTACAAGTAGTAATACTTTGAAAATTCATATTTTAATATTGGTAAATGAGAAAAATATAAATAATATACCAAATTCTTATAAAAAAATCTACATTTACAAAGTTGTTTCATAATTTTTTAGTATCACTTAAATAAATATTATTATTTATTAACTATTAATAAAGAAATAAAACTTATAAAATTCATATCTTATTATTTAAAAATAAAAAAAATACATATAATATACCAAAATTATCACAAAAATTAATTCTACACATTAAATATATCATCTTTCTTAACTGAAGTCAAATAAAAGGTGAAGGTCTCATAAATCTTATTTAAACCCTTTTCTTTTATTTAAATTCCTTAAAAATATATAGATCTTTACTATTGCCTTCACCATTATTTGTTTAAAGTACAAAAGTGTAATGACAAATGCAAGTTATGTTTAAATGAAGTTAGGATAGGTCTAACCAATTTAACTTGTACTCACTAAAACTACCATTTAAAAATTAAGTAAGTTTTACTCTCCCAAAGTATTTTATCAATTATAAAATCAACAAGAATAATATATTATTGATCAAATGAATTCTAAACACTTATAAAACCATCCAGCTCATATTTTGCTAATCCCTTTACTAATCTGGAAAGCTACCTAAATTTAAATCAGGTTCTTAAATAATTAAAGTAGTGTCTATTTTGTACTTGTTAAGCATAACCTTAAGAAAACACCAATTCCATAAAGCAATGTTACTTACATTATAACTATAGGAATCATTAAGAAGTGAACCCCTATTATAAGATGCCTTATTCAAAACATGTAAATCTTCACCACTTATACTATGATTATTTAATGTAGTAATGTTTTCCTCTTTAATAATCCTTCCTCAAAAGTGTTAGCCTTAAGTTTCAATACTTTTCACTTTGTAAAAGTAATCTTTCCTCAAAAGTTATTCTTTTAAGAAACATTAAAAGTAATCCTTGAACACTTCTTTAAAAGCTCTAATTAATTCTTAATCTTGTTTAAGAAATATTTTAGATACCGTGACCCATCTAAGTGCTTTAGTATTGTATACTACTTGCTGTATTTACATATTGTTCCACACACTCTCACAAGCCTTAACAAGAAGCACATGTGTAAAGATGATATAAAAGTATAACACATTCCAAAGAACTCAGCACAAACTCCAAACCCTAAATTAGATACGATTATTCCGGGGATTCGTGTGTATCAAACTACATTACAATACTTATGCATAATTGCATCTTGCTTATTTAAACATTAGTCCTTACCGGACCAATGATGCTGTTTACAGAAAAGGCAAGTTCACCAAAGACCGTGAGTGCATAATCGTGCAATCACAAAAGGCAAGTTCACAACTTGCTCATGTCCTTTGATTATTTTCTATGCTTGTAACTCAAGTGTGTCATCACCTGCATTTCAAAAAGGTTGAAAATACTATTTTCACAATTAACTGGAAATATCGGTTACTGATCCGGGGTGATTAACTAATCTATCATAACTAACAATTTAAACGCCATTGTACAGTAATGTAGCATCTAGGACTTAACAACCAATGTCGCTAGTGATTCTAGCACCGTATATTATGCGTCAACCATGAGATTTGGAATGGGATGGAGAAGTTAGTTGTATCTTCTTCCTTTCGCATGGATGGATGACCTTATGGTTAGGTTGTTGATTTCTCGTGGAGTTCCAGAGAATCCAGCACATGGGTGGGACCCCTTAGTTCCCCGCAAGTTAGGTGTCTAGATTATCTGTGCATAGTTGTCTTGGTCTAAGTTCACCATAGCTGATGGTGACCGCTAGACAAAGCTTCTTACAGAGTCTTCGAGAACTCATCAGGGTTGTAGCTTGCCCGAAAGGGGGCTTAACGGAGATGTAGTCATCCCCGAAGGGTCGTGTCTTCATGCGGGGTCACGAAGGGGGCAGTGATTGGCTTGGATCTTAGGTTGGGCCTCAAACCATGGAAGTTTGAACGGGGACATACTCCCGGCCATGCAACAAAGCTTAAGGTCTCTTGTGGGAAAAGTGATGCACCTCTACAGAGTGTAAGAATTGTGACATGTTACTCCCTGTTCCGGGAAGGATCTACGAACGGAGCAGGAAAGGAACCCCACGAAGGTTCTGGTCAACCTGTGAAGGTTGTCGGACATAGTTTTCAGAACAAAACCAACCTTTCAAGAAATGTTTACGAAAACCTGCATTGCCTATGACCTATGGTCTGTGGCTATAGAGATAATGCATCATACACTCCTTTTTAGTGAACTTGCTAAGTATGCTCGTACTCAACCGTACCTTCTTAACCCTTGCTAGGTTCTAAGCTGTTGAAGACGATGTCAACATCAATTTCTGCTCAAGAAACCATCATCGACAGCTCAAGTTCTCCACTAAAGTCAATGAAGTCAACATATACATCAGCTGAAGTGAAGACGAAGTCTCTGTTTAGATAGGAGTAGATACTCTAGCCATGAAACCTACTTCTATAGAGCATTGCAATAGCAGCAATGGCAAGACAAATAGTTTAGATACTAGTCTTAGTTACTCGATAGTTCTGAGTTATTATTTCTGGTTCTTCTTTGTAAGAAGTTCTTTCTCTCTCTTTAACCAAGAGTGTTCTCTAGATCTTTTGTAAAGAGTCGATTTGTAATCTATAGTCATGTCTTGGACCTGCTGTGTTTCAGTTGTACCACTCGAAGGGATGTAATACTAGTGAACGATGTTTCATTGGTGTTATGTCAACGAATATAGTGTACTACATCATGCAGTGGTATGTTGGGTCACCGCATTGAGTTACTCCATACTTGCTAAGGATTTTCCTGAAAGTTCCCTTCTTAAAATGAGAACCACCATCAGTAATTAAAAATCTAGGAACTCCAAACCTGGGGAATATGACATGCTTGATCATCTTTACTGAGGTAGATACATCCGCATGATTTGTTGGAATAGCTTCAACATATTTAGTAACATAGTCAACATCAACAAGAATATGAGTATAACCATTAGACTCTATAAATGGTCCCAAGTAATCCATTCCCCATACATCAAAGGGTTCAATTATGAGACTATAACTCTTTGCCATTTCTTCTCTCCTACCTATATTACATCTTATTTGGCAACATCACAGTATTCCACATACTTGTGTGCATCCTTTAGAAAGGTGGGCCAATAGAATCTAGATTGAAGTACTTTTGCAGCAGTTCTCTTACATGCATAATGCCCTCCATACAGACTGTCGTGACAAACTTTCAATATCGTAATCATCTCATGGTTAGGAATGCACTTCCATATCATTCCGTCAAGTCCATGTCGATATAGATACGGATCATCCGAAAACTAATATTTCAGATCATTAAAGAATTTCATTCTTTGATTTCTTTACATACCATTGGTATAATTTTTTTTGCTAGATATTTGGCATAAGCTGCATACCAAGGATTAGTGATTTCAATGTTTGCTAAATATACTCCCGGAAATGATTCATTAATAGGAATGGGGTTATTGATTATTCCCTCCATCCTAGAGAGATGATCTGCTACCGTGTTATCTTTACCCCTCCTATCTACTATTTGCAAAGGATATTCTTGTAGTAATAAAACCCACCTAATCAACCTGGGCGTAGCATCCTTTTTTACAAGGAGGTGACACAAATCTTGGTGATCCGTATGAATTATTACCTTACAATTAATTATGTAAGATCTAAATTTGTCGCAAGCAAAAATTATAGCTAGAAACTATTTTTCTGTAGAAGCATAATGTTTCTGAATTTTATTAAAAGTTCTACTAGCATAATAAATAACATTCAAATTCTTTCCATCTTGCTATCCCAACATAGTCCCTCAAGCATAGTCACTAGCATCACAC
Source organism: Avena eriantha (assembly GCA_910589775.1). Classification (NCBI taxonomy): domain Eukaryota; kingdom Viridiplantae; phylum Streptophyta; class Magnoliopsida; order Poales; family Poaceae; genus Avena; species Avena eriantha. Next base: position 205,033,782 of record OU342740.1, read on the forward strand.
GTGATTTCAAAAGGTTCATCCCATTTTGGAGATTGCATGATAGGTACTGAAACTAGTTTATTCTTAAGGTTCTCAAAAGCTACAATCCAGTCATGATATAAATAGAATCGAGTTCCTTTATCAAGAAGATTGGTGAGGGGCATAGCTATCTTAGCAAAATCCTTTATAAACCGCTTATAAAAACATGCATGTCCCAGAAACATTTTTAGATTTTTAATGTCCTAAGGTATTGGAAGATTTTCTATAGCATTTATATTAGTTCTATCTATTTCTATTCCCTTCTCCGAAACTTTATGCCCAAAAACTTTACCTTCTCTTTCCATGAAACTTTATAAACCAAGTTTGATTGCCTGTATCTCTGCAAGACTTTGGTTAGATTGTAGAGGCAATTATCAAAAGTTGTTCCACAAACAACAAAATCATTTGTTAGAACTTCCATAGTCTTCTCAACAAAATCATCAAAAATCTTTAGAACACATTCCTGAAAAGTTGCTGCTGCATTACATAAGCCAAATAGAATTAATCTATAAGCATATGTGCCATAAGGATAAGTGAAAGTTGCTTTCTCTTGATCATCCGGTTGTATGGCAATTTGAGAATATCCAAAATAACCACCAAGAAATCAAAAGTAAGAATTATTACTAAGTCTTTCTAAAATTTTATCCATAAATGGTATAGGTTTATGTTTATTTGTGTCTCACGGTTTACCTTCCGAAAATCAATGCACATACGATATCCTACTATGGGCCTTATAGGAACTAGCTCACCACCCTCATTCATAGCAGCATCAAGACCACCTTGTCTTGGTATGCAATGAACTGGGCTAACCCACTTACTGTAGGAAATAGGATATATTATGCCAGCATCTAGTAAGCGTATAACCTCTTTTCTTACTACTTTCTTCATCTTCGGATTAAGCCTTCTTTGTGTATCTTCTACAGGTTCAACATCATCAAGCATGGTAATCTTATGTGTTATGATAGAGGAATCTATTCCTTTAATATCACTCAATGTGTATCCAAAGGCTTCATGATGCTTAACCAAAACTGAAATGAGTTTATTTGTTTCATTTTCCAATAAATTCTTGCTAATAATAACAGGACATTTTTTCATTATCTAAAAACTCATACCTCATATTATTTGGAAGTTTTTTCAATTCTATTGGTGGAGGATCTTCATCTCCTTTTCTTAACAGTTCTTCATAGTCATGTGGATTTTGTGCTTCCGAAATTGAATCAAGGTAATCATCCATGTCTTATTTCTCCTCATCATCTTGTGCTTCCTCCCAATTAATCAGACTCCTCTCTAATTCATCTGATGGAGTACTGAGATGAATTACCGCTAGCTCGGCAATCGTCTTCTCTTCCTTGATATCCTCCACTTCATATGGCCTCTTCTTTAGTTTGGCAAAGTGGAATGTCATTTCCTCTTCTCCAAACATCAGGGAAATAGTATCCTTCTTATTATCAACTCGAGCTTTGGTGATGGAAATAAAAGGCCTTCCTAAAAGGATAGGACAAAAATAATCTCGAGGCATATCAACAATATGAAAGTCAAGGGGGTACATCAGCGACCCAATAAAGACATAGATATTTCTGATTACTCCTTCCGGTTTTATATTGGTTCTATTAGACAATTTAATAGTAGTGTCTACCGGTTCCATATCTGGATTATTTAAATTGTAGCGGAGTTCTTCATAAAGCGATGAAGGCATAATATTTATAGTGGAAGTTGGCTCAGAAATTCCATATAAGAAAGTTTCTCCACAATATATAGGGGTCATTGGTTTAGAAGTTTCATTACCTCGAACCTTAACTTTGATGAATTCTGAGGTTTCAAGATCTAGCATAACCACTTCATCGTCCACTATTCGTGCTTCCATAAGATCCTTTAATATAACATTATTTATATTGGTAGCTTCGCGGTTCCTTTCTGGTTTCTTTGATCTCTTTTTTATTTGTTCTTCCTCTTTTTGCCTTTTTTCGATGATCCCTTGAATAGGTATTCAGGAGAGCTCTTCCATGAGCGCTCTTGCATGCTTCTTTTCTTCGAGGGGTTTACGGGTTTCCCATTTTGTAGGTACCTGCAAGTGTCCTGCATAATTCTCAATAATTTTCTTTACTGAGTAAGAATCAATAACGAGGGTTTTAATCAGTGCATCCGTCCTCTCATCTTCAAGGAAATCGTTAATGCAAGCATATTCTAAAAAACTATTTGTAATGTTTTCCTTATCTTTAAGATTTTCTATTGCTTCTCCTCATTTTTATTATTAGTTTCCAAGCTTCATCTTAGGTATAAGATAGAAAACTGCCATTAGAAGCAGTGTCTAGATTCATCCTATTTTCAATATTTAGCCCTCCATAAAAGGAATGGTTGATTAACCAATCAGGAAAATGATGATGGGCGCAATTATCTAGGTAACTTTTGTACCTTAGATATCCTTCATATAAGCCCTTACTAGGATTATTTTTGAAACTGATAATAATACCTCTCATCCTGTGAGCTTTGCATTCAGAATAATATTTTGATAGGAATTTGGTTGTCAATTCCTCCCAAGTCCTTGGTGCTTTTGCACAAAAAGATCTATGCCAGTCGTAAACATTATTAGAGTTTGTCTAAAAAACTAGGTTTTAACCATATCGAGATTACAGTCGTCAAAAATAAAGGAACTAAGAACGTCTTCAAAGAATTATAACTATCCATATGGACTTTCTTCATGGGTTCCTGGAAATTTATTAGAATGCAATAATTCAAATAATAAAGGGTGGATCTCGATTCCATCCGGATTTATGCTTTTATTGATAGCTATAAAGGTGTCCATGGGCGAACCCATTTTCCTTACTACCTCAAGCTAGTTTAAATGCTGAGTGTTGTCTATTGTTATGGTCCTGCAACTCAAGTAAAAATTAGTACAACGAAAGTAAATAAATAAAAGTAAAGTGACTTATAGCGCTAAGCTCCCCGGCAACGGCGCCAGAAAATAGCTTGATGACTGCAAGTGCGCATATCGTTTGTAGCTAGTTTCGAAATAAAGATATCGATCCCACAGGGAGCAGTAGGAAAAATACTAAAATGCTTTTAACTATAACTAAGCGAAGTACTTAAGAAATAACTTTGAGATGCAAGATAAGTAGAGTTGTTTTTGGGTTTTTGGTTGAACAAGGTAATTTGATGTAAAGCAAAACTTAATGCAGAAAGTAAGAATCGCGTGTGTAATAGAACTTTGGAACTACAATAGGGAAAAGGCATTCTCGGGGAATAGTGGATACACCACTAGCAATTTAGACTAAGCAATCAAGATTATTATAACGAATATTCTCATAATGTGTATGTATGTGGGAGGAGCTTCATATATGGACGATTAGCCAGCAACCACTACACACATCATCCTCATGACCACAACAGACAGCAACCGACACCAATCAAATTACTGTGCTATTAAAGGATTTCTCCCGTGGCATGGACATGGATTTATGAGTTCTCCTTGATACCCCCAAGTTAGTATCTAAGGATTGACAACAACTTTATAGTCACAGTAAGTGCTATCATCCCTCTGTCTACCAACAAGTAATCCCCTTCATCGAGTCCCCATAAGAGGAAAATATTAAGGAGGTGCACAACTTCCAACCTCAAGATGAAGACAATTAACACATACACATAATTATGTATAACATAATAATCTCTATCTCAGCTCAGTCATATGCTAGGGTTTCTCCATCTCCGCAAGAACTAGAGATCTACTCAGACATGGAGGCAATCAACATCATAGCAATGGTAATGGAGACAATCATAAATGAATAGTACTTGTATAAATCCACAATGAGTACGGGAATTACAACAAGATCTAGACAAGATGTAGATGGGATGGATGGAGATGGTGGTGATGCAGTGGTGGATGATGAAGATCGATGCCTTAGCCTCCTGGATCTACGCAGGGCGAAGATGGATCCATGGCGGATGAGTTCCCCCTCCAGATGCCTTCCGGTGGTGAGGTTTCTGCGATTTCTCGGTGTTCTGTATGTCGTATCCCTGAACCAGTTGCACGGGGTGAAATTATTTGAGGAGGCGGAGGCGGTGCCAACTATACGGCCGGAAAATTTGCTCCGGTCGTATAGTTGGTCGTTAAACTCTCTGCCTCCTTTGTTCGCTTCTGGTTTTCTTATGGTATTATTAATATTACCCAAATAAGCAATTTACGTTGTTTTTACTCCTTTTCTCCATAGTGCAACTTCTCCAAGAATTATATCCATTGGATCCATCATTTGTCCTGATCCTGGTGAAAACACACATAAAATGTGCGCGCGAGCTCAGTAAAATTCCAAGATCCTACATCTACAATGCAAAATAATAATATAAAACATGATGCAAATATGCACTCATCAATAAGTGTAACAGTTATAATCTTATAAGTATATGTGTATGCGAGTAACCCATAATTAGCCGGAACTCCTCTTGCTAGATTTCGTCCCAACTTCAATAATCCTACTAGTCTGTTACCAAAACCATGGTCAGACACTAGACGATTAAGATCCTTCAGGTTGCTTAGAAATTAAGCTCCTCGGATCGGACTAATGCAATAAGCACAGTGGTTCCTCGTTATCCTCGAGTCAACTAGTTTCCCATTGATATCCCCGTGTCACTCGAGGGTCGCCGGTCTGCTAGCGGACAAGATCCTATCTATGTAGAACAAAGCATCATGTTGTCTGGGCCCTCAATTGGACAACAAGAATTAGGCATCCCATAGATAGTCAAGCACACATAATATAGTAATTAAAATCAAACACAAACTAATGGAAAATTATGGAGGCACATCACATCTCACCAATCCCTTACATCTCCCATGCCCAAGGAACTTACTCGCACATGAGAGAATAAAGCATCATCGATATAATTAAATAAAAGGAGTTCTTCTCGATATTACCATGGAGATCCACAATAAGAATGGAAAAGTAATCCAACACAATTCAAGATAGGAAGAAACAATCTCAAACCCTAATCTTGCAAGGTGAAGATATCTCTCAGAATCCATTGGAGTGTGTGTGGTCATGTGGATAAATGTGGTTTTAGAAAAGAACACACGCAATGTGGTCATTTGGATCAATGAGTCTAGTGGATCAATGTAGTTTAGGAAAATAACACATGTAGTGACTCTAGGGGATCAATTTGTCAAACCATGGTCACAAAGACCAAAAACACGTAGGAATGAAGCTTCCACATTGCATGTTGCACCATTTTGACAAAAGTTGTATCACATGATCCACTAGAGAGTGTGTGTGGTCATTTGGATCAATGTGGTGTTGGAAAAAGAACACATGCTATGTGGTCATGTGGATCAATGACTCTACTGGATCAATGTGGTTTAGGAAAAGAACACATGCAATAACTTTAGGGGATCAATGTGTCAAACCATGGTCACAAAGACAAAAAACACATAGGTAAGAAGCTTCCACATTGCATGTTGCACCAATGTGACAGAAGTTGCATCATAGAATCCACTAGAGTGTGTGTGGTCATGTGGATCAATGTGGTTTTGGAAAAGAACGCATGAAATGTGGTCATGTGGATCAATGACTCTAGTGGACCAATATGGTTTAGGAAAACAATACATGCAATGATACTAGGGGATGAATATGTCGAACCATGGTCACACAGACCAAAACACATAGGAAAGGAGCTTCCACATTGCACGTTGCACCAGTGTGGCAGAAGTTGCATCACAGAATCCACTAGAGTGTGTGTGGTCATGTGGATCAATGTGGTTTAGGAAAAGAAAACATGCAATCACTCTAGGGGGCCAGTGTATCAAACCATGGTCACAAAAGCCAAAAACACATAGGAAAGCATCTTACACATTGCATGTTGCACTAGTGTGACAGAAGTTGCATCGCAAAATCCACTTGAGTGTGTGTGGTCATGTGGATCAATGTGGTTTCGAAAAATAACACACGCAATGACTCTAGGGAATCAATGTTTCAAACCATGGTCACGGAGACCAAAAACACATACGAAAGTAGCTTCCACATTACATGTTGCACCAGTGTGCCTGAAGTTGCATCACAGAATCCACTGGAGTGTGTGTGTTCATGTGGATCAATGTCGTTTTGGAAAAGCACACATGCAATGTGGTCATGTAGATTAATGACTCAAGTGGATCAATGTGGATTTGGAAAAGAACACCTGCAATATGACTCTAGGGGATCAATGTATCAAACCATGGTAATAGAGACCAAAAACACATAGGAAAACAACTTCCACATTGCATGTTGCACCAGTGTCATAGAAGATGCATCACACAATCCACTGGAGTGTGTGTGATCATGTGGATCAATGTGGTTTTGGAAAAAACACATGCAATGTGGTCATGTGGATCAATGACTCTAGTGGATCTATGTGGTTTAGGAAAAGAACACATGCAATATGACTCTAGGGGATAAATGTGTCAAAGCATGGTCACATAAATAAAAACAAACAGGAAAGCAGTCTCCACATTTCATGCTGCACCAGTGTGGCAGAATTTGCATAACAGAATCCACTAGAGTGTGTGTGGTCATGTGGATCAATGTGGTTTAAGAGAAGAACATATGCAATGACTCTCGTGGATCAATGATGTTTAGGAAAAGAACACATGCAATTACTCTAGGGGATCAATGTGTCAAACCATGGTCATAGAGACCAAAAACACATAGTAAAATAGCTTCCACATTGCATGTTGCACATGTGTGGCAGAAGTTGCATCACAGAATCCACTAGAGGGTGTGTGGTCATGTGGATCAATCTGGTTTAGTAAAAGAACACATGCAATGATTCTAGGGGATCAATGTGTCAAACCATTGCTACAAAGACCAAAAACAAATAGGAAAGTATCTTACACATTGCATGTTGGACAAGTGTGACAGAAGTTTCATCAAAGAATCCATTGGAGTGTGTGTGGTCATGTGGATAAATGTGGTTTTAGAAAAGAACACATGCAATGTGGTCATGTGGATCAATGACTTTACTAGATAAATGTGGTTTAGGAAAAGAACACAGGCAATTACTCTAGGGGATCAATGTGTAAAAGCATGGTCATAAAGACCAAAAACACATAGGAAAGAAGCTTCAACATTGCATGTTGCACCAATGTGACAGAAGTTGGATCATAGAATCCACTGGATTATTTGTGGTCATGTGGATCAATGTGGTTTTGGAAAAGAACCCATGCAATGTGGTCATGTGGATCAATGACTCTAGTGGATCAATGTGGTTTAGAAAAACAACACATGCAATGACTCTAGGGGATCAATGTATTAAACCATGGTCACAGAGACCAAAAACACATGGGAAAGTAGCTTCCACATTGCATGTTTCACAAGTGTGGCGAAAGTTGCATCACATAATCCACTAGTGTTTGTGTGGTCATGTGGATCAATGTGGTTTAGGAAAAAACACATAGGAACATAGCTTCCACATTGCATATTGCACCAGTGTGACAGAAGTTGCGTCACAAAATCCACTAGAGTGTGTGTGGTAATGTGAATCAATGTGGTTTTGGAAAAGAACACATGCAAAGACTCTAGGGGATCAATGTGTATAACCATGGTCACAGAGACCAAAAACACATAGGAAAGCAGCTTCCACATTGCATTTTGCACCCGTGTGGCGTGGTTATGAAAAGAATCCACTAGAGTGTGTGTGGTTATGTGGATCAATGTTGTTTAAGAAAAGAACACATTCAATTACTAGTGGATCAATGTGGTTTAGGAAAATAACACATGCAATGACTCAAGGGGATCAATGTGTCAAACCATGGTCACAGAGACCAAAAACACATAGTAAAATAGCTTCCACATTGCATGTTGCACCCGTGTGGCAGAAGTTGCATCACAAAATCCACTAGAGTCTGTGTGGTCATGTGGATCAATGTGGTTTAGGAAAAGAACACATGCAAAGACTCTAGGGGATCAATGTGTCAAACCATGGTCATAGAAACCAAAAACACATAGGAAAGAAGCTTCCACATTGCATGTTGGACTAGTGCGTCACAAGTTTCATCACAGAATCCATTGGAGTGTGTGTGGTCATGTTGATCAATGTGGTTTTAGAAGTAGAGTTCGGTCGGAGTTGTACCTTCTTACAGTGCATCAACTTCATGTAGATGAACAAGTTCCCACATTCAAGCGAGTGTTGATGCACCAAGCTTGGTGAACATGCCTCCGTGTATAGCTACAACGAGAGGATTTGAGACTCATATAAAATTATTAAATCTTTACCTTGGTTACCTGTGTAGGTAAACACTTCATAGTATTCTGCCTTCATATCAGGGAGTTCAGGACCTTGCATGTAAGTATAGCAAGGTTCTATCTCTAGTTCATTATTATTAATGCTCTCCATATGAGTGTCTAGGCACAAGGCCTCCACAGAACAATTATCGATAGTTTTAGCATCATAAAAATCACTACTAGAGTGAGAGGCATCACAAACAAAAGTTGTAGTGTGACTCTCTTTGTCAACCTCACCTTTTTGTTCCTCCCTTTCATCGACTAGTGTTTTAACAGCAATGATAGAATCAAAAGTAGGAATCGAAGGTGTGAGCGGGTGATCAATCTGTTCTTCCTCCTTGTGCTCCTTTTCCTCTTTGCTCTTTAGTGTGTCCTGCAAAAGGTTATCTTTCTCTATGGCGGTTTTAGACCGCTTCAAATAATATAATACAAATGCATTATTACTTAAATTATTTCCACGAAAGAGGAATATGAGGTATACTAAATTAAAAACTCCATTAAGTTCTTTACTCTCAACATCAATACTTCCTATTCTAAATACCATTTCAGATGCACCTTTGAAAAGAACACATTCTAGTACTTCCAAACTAGCATATGATTTATCTCTATTATAATTTAAGTAGGAATACTTACATTGAAAATTAAGGTGGTCATGTGTTACAAAAATTATGCAATAAGGTCTATCATTAACATGCAACCATAATGATTGCATTTCCAATTGGTCCACCAATTTTTTTATTAGCTCATGTCTAGCAACCAGGATTCATAAACTTGAATCATTTATCTCCTCTAATGCTTGTATTATTTGTTGAACAAAATTTATCTCGGAAGACATGATTAGTATCAGCAATTTTTATAAATTTTTGGTTTTGTAATTTTTTTATTGTTTTCAATATAAAAGAAAGCAGTAAGATAATAGCAACAAACTGAAATAAACTATGTGCGAGTAGATAACCGAAAGCTTTGCTCCCCGGCAACGGCGCCAATTTGATGGGCTGGGTTCCTACACCAATAATAGGGTTGTTGTAGTACTAGTAGCAGCAAATATTTAAAGATTTTGTCCCGATAAAAGCTCGGTGAACACGAACCCGCAGCCACGTTGTCAATGCGACCAAGTTCGCAGCCAAACCATGGTTTGGAAAGAGCCTATTATATTTGTTTCTAGTATAAATGAATTTATGATGTTTTGTATTAACTACTACTAGGACTGGAAGAAAACAAGAACAAAAGTAAAACTGAAAAGAGGTGAATTCAATGAAATGAAATATTAATGCTATGATTCCTCAAGTAATGTTGTGTATATCGGTGTGCATGATAAGTGCTTATGGCATAGCTGTTAACTATAATTGTGGCAGTCCCTCATATACCGTTGTCTCCCACCATTGGTAAGTGGCAACTAGACAACTCATTTGTCCACACCCTCTTCGGACATGGGTCATCTTGTCAAAGAATAGTGTATTAAGGTAACAAGACCAATCAAGGTAAACTAGAGCAAAGGCATTAAGTTCTATGGACAACCGTACTCCTAAGAAAGTGTGCTAGTCACAAGATAACCCATCTGCCACTTTGGGGTCAAGAAATTCGCAACACTATACCTATCTATATCACGAGTGATCTTAGGGAACTCTGGGCGGTGCATCCTAAGCTGCTATTGCCTCCGCAAATCACTTATAGAAAATAGCCTATTAGTTCTACCCATGGACTTGTCAGGTACCATGGAAGAGTATAGACTAATGATAAGTTTTGTGACACTCCGTGAATCCCTAGTAAATACCTCAACAATTGATTGGACGTCTCTAATCACTAGAATAATATCATGAATAGAACAATGTAAAGAGAAAGCACAAACATATTAATTAACAAGAGTCATCATAAAATTAATAAAAGGGGGTTTAAGCCATGTTACAACCCATCATGGAGATCATGATGGGGAAGTATGAAGGAGTAGCGGCGATGGAGATGGTGATGACGGCGCAGTGATGGTTGCGTCGGCGTGGTGATCGCGGTGTCCTCCTTCTCCTCCTCTTCTTGATTGTATGGCTTGATGGTGTTGATGGAGATCTAGATCTTGGTGAAGTTTTAGAGGTTATGGAGGCGACACGGCGGCAGGGAGCCGCCGTGGAGGAGGTAGATGGGATCTAGATCTTGTATATGGTGTATAGTGGCTTCCTCCTCTCCTCCCTCCTTTATATATGCCTTGGGTGTGCCCTCGGGTTCCCCCAATACCGTCATATGACTTAGGGATGGTTCTGGAGCCCCTAGAGGGCGAAATCCCGTCGTTTGCAACCTTTTTGGAAACTATACAGCTGGAGCTATGCGGCCGAAATTATTGCTCCCACCATATAGTTGGTCGTTAAACCATTTGTACTCTTTAGTATTTTGGCCGCCATTTCATCATACAAACTCCGTTTTGGGTGTTTTGGGGCTCGTTAAGTTCGTACCGTCTAGGGCTACAACCCTCTGGTCTTGGATATTTATTTTGATAAGTTTAGAAAGTTCACTTTTCCAACACCTCAAATGGCTAAGTCTGGTCCCTACAGCTCCTCCATATTATGCTCTCTTTGTTCCTTTTGCCTTTGTTTTATCCATAATCATCATCAACACCTACACACACGTCAAACACAAGGAAGAGGGATAAAATTCTACCTAAACTACTAAATGTGCAAAGCTCATATTGAATTTACTAAAAACAAGTAATCATGCATATCAGGCATAGCAATAGTTAGATAGAACATGATATGATAGGTAAATGACACAATTTATATTTCTTAAAAGTGTTGTATTATCATAGCCATCAACTTCCCCAAGCTAGATCCTGCTCATCCTCGAGCAAAAGGGTTTGATAACTTAATGGATGTGATATTGCTTATCATTTGAAATCAATGCACTATATCCTTGTTTTTCCCGCAAGCTCAAAGCAAGAGAGCGCATAATCATATGAGGCAATATAAGCTCAGTTATATTAGTCCAAACCACTAGATATTAGTCAAAAACTTCTATGCCCCATGTCAAAGTTAAATCTAGCTTGCAAGTAGACTTGTGATCCTTCTATACGCACTTTATTGTATTTTTCTATTTTTATTTGTACAAGGCAAAGCTGAACTCGGTTAGTTGTCAATCATAAATAGAAATAGAGTTTTCCAGTGCTGCCCACTCATGCCATCAATTAAAGTCTCTCAAGTGCAAACTTTGATTGTTGAGCTCGTAGAAAATATATTTCTTAGTAACGATACCATACCAAAAGAGTGGTGTATGTTCAATCGAGATTGTGTAGGCTACGAAGGACAGTTGTGACCATTACCAAGGTGTCCATTTTTGGTATAATGATTTCTCATAATGGTCAGAGGAGTATTCTGACTTTTGCTTTTAACGTAGGCCCATGAGAATACCAATTCATACCCAAATATAGCATTTTTGCCACATATGTTTGGCAACTCATAGCCAAACTCCAAGAGTTTCCTCTTTTTGGATTGTCCAAAGGCCAGCGGAGTTGTTAGCATCCCATGTTGTGCGACAGTGGTGCAAGACACGCATAAAGAAATATCTCACTATGATTTCCAAGAATTTTTTTGGCATATGTAATCTCGAAACTTTGAAACATCATTTCTTATTTAACAACTCACTCAGTAAGCATTTATTAAGACTATCATTTCGAACACTATGGGGTCGTGCTACTCCATAACCATTCAGTGAAGACAATTCTGAACTATGACAACTAGCAAGTTTCGAAGAACTTCTTTATTATATTTTTTCTTTTCAAAATGTAGAGAACATGACAATGTATATTTAGAGGATCGCAATATTTTTTTCAAGCTAGATAAAAGTTGAACAAGGTGCATCAAAGCTATGGCTTATCTCCTATGGGGCCTACCATGAGCAATTATATCCCTTATATAAGTATGAACAAAATTTCACTTAAGCAAGCATTCAAAAACATAGAGATACACAATAGCATGAAAACTTTTTAAGATAAAGAACTTTGCACAAGACTCTACGCATGCAAAATAACCTCCCCAAGCTAAGAAATTTCCAAGTATCCAGTTGAGAAGATCATGAAAACAAAAGAGAAAATGCAGTTATCAAAAGAGAGTATAAGAAGTGGTTACCTCCCCAAGCTCAAGTTAAAGCAAGGGTGACACATTTTACTATTGAGGTACTTTTAACCTCTACTTTGATGAACAAAGAACCTTTGCTTCAATGAATGTTTCATGATCCGGTGTATGACTAGAAAGACAACACAATATTTTTGTGTTTTTGAAGACACGAGTTTATCTCACAAGTGACAAAAATACAAGTCCCACTGAGTCAGTTTATCAACCTAAACACCACGCTTAAGTCAACAAACTCATTCTGGAAGTGCGCTTCTCCTAGATTGTGATGAAGTGTAAGTGGGACAAAATATGAAACACGAGTGTGCAGCCCCTATGTGCTTATTTAAAATAGGTTTGAGTTGGAAGGTTTTACCAGACACTGACTGTTGAAATGTTGAATTGAAGCAACCAAGTGGCTCATGCGACTGTATGCACAGTTGGCACTACCATACATGTCGTCACACAAGGTTTAACTCCTTGCGAAAATAACACACAAAATAAAATGCAACGGTTTGGTGTACGAACGAAGTTCGTTCACCGAACTAATGAATGAAAACAAAAAGAAAACATGAACTAATAAATAGAATTATAACTTAAGGAATTTTTGAGATTGAACTTTATTGTTTACATACGCTCGGCTTCTATAAAACATGGAAGAAGCTCCCAGGTGGTGTTTCGAGGTTTTTAGAAGAAGAAGAAGAAGAAGGAAGAAGAAGGAATGAAATTTTGAGCACTGGTTACCTTCTAGTGGGCGTTTGAGGGGGTTTTCCAACTATACGGGTGCAGCTATACGGCCGGACCAAAAAGGTTCCTCCGTATAGTTGGTGGTTAAACTTATAGTACCTTGAACATCGTAGGGTAGATGGCGTCGATATCTACACAGCTGCAACTATACAGCTAGACCAAAAATTTCCCGCCGTATAGTTGGTCGTTAAACATTCTGTATCCTGGAAAAGAATTTAGACGAAGGCATCGATAACTATATGACCACAACTATACGGCCGTAATTTTTATTCCCGCTGTATAGTTGGTCGTTAAACCTTCTAGAGTCGCCAAAAATTACCTGTTTCTTTGAGGATTCATTCTTAACCTGAAATTAGTCAAACACCATGTTTTGATAGAAAAATGACAGATTAAATTTTCGACCAACACTTAGCATGTATAAAACAGGATTTCAGTACAACTAAGTATATGCAACACATAGTAACAATAAATTCTATCTTTTGAAAACTTCAACAAGATTACTCTAATAGCAAGACATGCGAAGAATAAAAGTGCCAATGCAACATGAATGCAACTAGACTAACGACACAAAACTAAGAAAGACGCCTAATAACTTCCGGGTTGCCTCCCGGGAAATTCTCTCTTTAAAGCCATAAAGCCAGGCTAGGTTGCTCCATACATTACCCACCTAGATCCCAAGGAATATCGACTCGAGGTGAGGTTGTACATACCAGCTTGGAGCATCTTGAAGTAGAGTTCGGTCAGAGTCGTACCCGCTTACGCTGCATCGGCATCATTAGATGAACAATTTCTCTCTTTCAAGCAAGTGTTTATGCAGCAAGCTTGGTGAACATGCGCCCGTGTATAGCTGCAATGAGAGGATTTGAGATTCATATGAAATCTTAAATCTTTACCTTGGTTACCTATGTAGGGGAACACTTCATAGTATTCTTTCTTCATAGCAGGGAGTTCAGGGCCCTGCATCTTAGTATAGCAAGGTTCTATCTCTAGTTCATTATTATTAATGCTCTCCATATGAGTGTCTAGGCACAAGGTCTCCGCAAAACAATTATCAATAGTTTTAGCATCATAAAAATCACTACTAGAGTGAGAGGCATCACAAACAAAAGTTTTAGTGTGACTCTCTTTGTCAACCTCACCTTTTTGTTCCTCCCTTTCATGAACTAGTGTTTTAATAGCAATGATAGAATCAAAAGTACGAGTCGAAGGTGTGAGCGGGTGATCAATTTGTTCTTCCTCCTTGTGCTCCTTTTCCACTTTGCTCTTTAGTGAGTCCTGCAAAAGGTTATCTTTCTCCATGGCGGTTTTATACCGCTTCAAATAATATCATACTAATGCATTATTACTTAAATTATTTTCACAAAAGAGGAATATGAGGTATACTAAATTAAAAACTCCATCAAGTGCTTCACTCTCAACATCAATAGTTCCTAGTCTAAATACCATTTCAGATGCACCTTTGAAAAGAACGTATTCTAGTACTTCCAAACTAGCATAGAATTTATCTATTTTATAATTTGCTAGAGTAGGATTGTTGGAATACTTACATTGCAAATTAAGGTGGTCATCTGTTATACAAATTGTGCAATAAGATCCATCATTAGCATGCAACCATAATGAATGCATTTTCAATTGGTCCACCAATTTCTTTATCAGCTCATGTCTAGCAACTAGGCTTGATGAATTTAAATCCTTTATGTCCTCCAATGCTTGTATTATCTGTTGAACAAAATGTATCTCGGAAGACATGATTAGTAGCAACAATTTTTATAAATTTTTTGTTTTATAATTTTTTATCATTTTCAATATAAAAGAAAGCAGTAAGATAATAGCAACAAACTGAAATAAACTATGTGCGAGTAGATAACCGAACGCTTTGCTCCCTAGCAACGGCTCCAATTTCATGGGTTGGGTTCCTACCCCAATAACAGGGTTGTTGCAGTACTTGTAGCAGCACATATTTAAATAGTTTGTCCCATTGGGAGCTCGGCGAACACGTCCCCGCAGCCACATTGTAAATGCGACCACGTTCGCATCCAAACCGTGGTTTGGAAATATCCTATTCTATTAGTTGCTAGGATAAAAGAATTTAAGATGTTTTGTAATAACTACTACTAGGACTGGAAGAAAACTAGAACAAAAGTAAAACTAAAAAGAGGTGAATGCAATGAGATAAAATATTGATGCGATGATTCCTCAAGTAATGTTGTGTATATCGGTGTGCATGATAAGTGCTTATGGAATAGCTGTTAACTATAATTGTGGCAGTCCCTCATATACCGTTGTCTCCCACCGTTGGTAAGTGGAAACTAAGAAATTCAATTATCCACACCCTCTTCGGACTTGGGTCATCTCATCAGAGAATAGTGTATTAAGGTAACAAGACCAATCAAGGTAAACCAGAGCAAAGGCATTAAGTTCTATGGACAATCGTACTCCTAAGCATGTGTGATAGTCACAAGATATCCCATGTGTAACTTTAGGGTCAAGCAATTTGCAACACTATACCTATATATATCATGAGTGATCTTAGGGAACTCTGGGCGGTGCATCCTAAGCTGTTATTGCCTCCGCAAATCACTTATAGCAAATAGCCTATTAGTTCTACCCATGGACTTTTCAGGTACCCATGGAAGAGTAGAGACTAATAATAAGTTTTGTGATACTCCATGAATCCCTAGTAAATTCCTCAATAATGGATTGGACGTCTGCTACGTCCATAGCGTATGTATAATTTTTGATGGTTTTATGTTAATAATATGCTTTTGACACTCCTTTTTGTATAAAGTTTATGATTTATTTGGACTAACCTACTAATAGTTGCAAAAGTGCACAATGTTCTTGTTTTACACTTTGATGTGTATGAATTAACAAGAATACAAGTGGAAACCTTGTTGGAGTCAAATTGAGATTTTTCCAGATATCTATCTCAGAACTCATGTCGAAGATGGTCACATTATGGGTTGAAGATGGCGTCAAATGGAAAACTCTTCAACTACGAAGTTGTTCGAAATTTTGCGAAAAATGCTCTGGACATAAAATTTAACTGATTCCGAGTCCGAACATGCATTTTAGACCCGATTTACTGTAGCCCAAGATAGGGTGACGGTAATCCGAGAAGCTATATAAAGGGAGGAAACCTAATTCGCCCAGGGCATCTCCACCCACGAATTTGCAGCCACCAAAGCCATGTTTTTGCCTCCCCCATGGATCTCATCTCCATGGGGGAGGGCTCCCAAGAATTCATGAAGGAAGGGGCTAAGGGGCGGTGCTCCCCCATGATACCGGCAGCGGGGAAGGAGTCCCCCGCGCCGGCGCCGGCGCCGCCGCCGCCCTCTTCACCATCTTCCCCATCTTCACCATCATCTCCATCACCTAATCCTCCTAGTATGCAGTGGTTATCCTCCCACACACCTCTGCACCATCCTATGTAAACATGGTGTTTGATGCTATAAGTTATAATCCTATGATCTATGTCATTTTGTGTAGTTTCTTTGTTCTTAGGTTGAATGGTTGAACGTATTTTGTTCATTAGAGTTGTATGTTAATATGGTACAGTCCTTTGGTGTCCATTATATTTGTGCGCGCATGGATTAAACATCATAGGGTTTGTAGTATGTGTAAAAAGAAGGGGGGAGTTTTGCCGGAGTGACAGAAACCTGAGGGCGCAAACCGAAACGTTGTATGTATGGGAGTAAGAGGACCGTTAAACTTAAGGCTATGGTTGGGAAACCTTAATGCATTGATTAGTACTTACGGATGTTTGCTCACAATCCAATCATATAGTGTATGTAATTCCAAGATGTGAAGTGCATGTATATTTAGCCTCTCCCACATAGAAAACTGCATCGAAGACAATGAACCTGATCTATTCGCTATTTAAACTTGGACAAAGCCACCACTATTCCACACTCATGGGTCCGTTAGTTTAGTGTATTTTATTACTTCAGCAACTATCTTTACTTTCTTGTTATTTATTATCATGCAAAGCTATCTCAATTACTCATATCATTGCTCTAGTTTTATTTCATAGATAATGCAAACGTTTAGTGTGCGTATAGTTTTATTAGTGGTTGATAGAACTTGAGAGAATATTTATCCTAGCTTTAGCTCCTTGTTGGGTTCGACACTCTTACTTATCGAAAAGGCTACACACGATCCCCTATACTTGTGGGTTATCAACGTCTCGAATCACTTGAATACTATCATGGATATAACAATTTAAAGAGAAAGCACAAATATATTAATTAACAAGAACACACCACACTTTAATTACTCAAATCATCATAACATTAATAAAAGGGGGTTCAAACCATGTTACAACCCATCATGGAGATCATGATGGGGAAGTATGAAGGAGTAGATGCGATGGTGATGGTGATGATGGCGCGGTGATGCTGGCATCGGCGTGGTGATGGCAGTGTCCTCCTTCTCCTCCTCTTCTTGCTTGGATGGCTAGATGGTGTTGATGGAGATCTAGATCTTGGTTGAGCTGTAGAGGCTATGGAGGTGGCACGGCGGCAGGGCACCACCGTGGAGGCGGTAGGTGGGATCTAGATCATGTATGTGGCGTATGGTGGCTTCCTCCTGTCCTCCCTACTTTATATAGGCCCTGGGGTGCCCTAGGGTTCCCCCAATGCCGTGATATGACTAAGGGAAGGTTCTGGATCCTCCGGATGGTGAAATCCCGTCGTTTGCGACCTTTTGGCCGGGAGTTATATGTCTGAAATCATTGCTCCCGCCATATAGTTGATCGTTAAACCATATGTACTCTTTTGTATTTTGGCCGCCATTTCTTCATAAGAACTCCATTTTGGGTGTTCCTGGGCTCCTTGAGTTCGTATCGTCGAGGGATACAACCCTGTGGTCTTGGATCTTTATTTTGAGAAGTTGGAAAATTTTACTTTTCCAACACCTCAAATGGCTAAGTCTGGTCCCTCCAGCTCCTCCATACTATGCTCTCTGTGTTCCTTTTGCCTTTGTTTTATCCATAATCATCTTCAACACCTACACACATGTCAAAGACAAGGAAAGGGCATAAAATTCTACCTAAACTACTAAATGTGCAAAGCTCGTATTGAATTTAATAAAAACAAGTAATCATGCATATCAGGCATAGAAATAGTTAGATAGAGCATGATATGATAGGCAAATGACACAATTTATATTGCTAAAAAGTGTTGTATTATCACAACCATGAGAAACCATGGTCATAGAGACCAAAACACATAGGAAAGTAGCTTCCACATTGCATGTTGGACCAATGTGACAGAAGTTTCATCACATAATCCATTGGAGTGTGTGTGGTCATGTGGATCAATGTGGTTTTAGAAAATAACACATGCAATATGGTCATGTGGATCCATGACTCTAGAGGATCAATGTAGTTTAGGAAAATGGCACATGCAATTACTCTAAGGGATGAATTTGTCAAACCATGGTCATAGAGACCAAAACATATAGGAAAGAAGCTTCAACATTGCATGTGTCGTGGTGGTGTCACGGCAGATGCCATGGATAGGCTAAACGTGGGGACTAATACATGCTAGGGGAATCCAGGGAGGGATAGTGAAGTGATTCTCCACACAGAAGTTTGTATTGATTTCCTTCCAAGGTTACAATTGCTCCTAGAGCTTTAGTGGCGAGAGGAGGAAGAAGGATCTCTCTTACTCTCACCCACAGATCACACCTGAAACCCTAGCCCAAAACATAATAGCAGACAGACCAACCCCTCCTACAGAAGCCCTAGCCCCCTTTTATAGAGGAGGCTCGGTTCCTGCCTAGGGCATACGTGGAGGCATAGTCCTAAGAATATGCCTCCTCCCAAAGGCGTAAGCCGACCGGGGTGCTTTTTCCCCTGCGTCATGCTTGCTTTAGCTACCTGAGCCTCTGCGGCATCTGCGTCAGCCGACATGGGCTTCGTCACCCCTGTCGGCCATGACCCGGTGGTCCCGCTCTTCTCCGCTTCGCTCATGCAGTGCGTACCAGACCCTCTTTTTGACCAGCAAGATTCCTTCCTTCTCCTAGAAGCCAATCATGACCCGGATCACAGTTGACCCGGGCACCCCTATTCCTGCATACAAGCAAACATCTACTTCCGACTTACCTCCTAGGCCGGTCGAGACTTAGTTAGGCGAACGCCCCTGGTGCGGGTTACTCCGTGATTCGGCCTGCCTTGAGGTGACCTGGCCAACATTCGCTTTGGCCTTGCCGAACCTTGGCTAACTTGGCCTTTATACCCCAGCGTGACCCTACCCGGGGGTATCCCCCCAACATTAGCCCCCGAAGCTGGTGCGGTCTAAGCTACCTTGGCTGCTAAGGCCACATCAGGTTCAATCTTGTGCCCCGGTCATTATTGCCGAGTTACCTCTTTACCTCGAATTGTATGGATTTACGTTTCCTTCGCACATTTCAAGTTTTCACTTGCCGGCCGGGTTACCGCAGTTCCATCCGGGTCTTGCTTCCTTCTCTCGTACGCTAACCCATGTGAAGGGTAATCATTATGTCGTCTTATTTTAAGGGCTTGCATAGTAACCACCGCAGTAATTGTCAGTTATCACTGTGCGCGGGTCACGTCATGCCTGCCTCCTCGTTTACCGCATCAGCGCGTCGTGTCACAAGATTCTTTCCACCCTGTGGTCCTCCGTGTGGCTCCCCACTGATTGGTCCGGACGGGTGATACACGACCGCGCCGCCACCAGCACTGCCAAATAGCAGCGTCGGCGCCGCGCTTCTCCATCACACCTCCGCGTCGCCACCACCACGACGCAAATTTCTCGCTACGGGTCCTCGTCAATCTCGGCCTCTGTCCCCTGCCGCCTCTAGCGCCAGCGAGGACCTCGAGGACCAGATGACGGAAGAAGAACTCATGGTTGCTGAACAAGAGATGGAGGAGGATGCCACGGCGGCGGACCGCGGTGCATGGGCCGGCTCCTGTTTCTGCCAGGACGACCTGGACTGGCTCTACCGGACCAGACGCATCCCCGCCGGTGTTGCCGCTCGCCTTCCTTCAGACGAACTGGCCCCCTCACCCAATCCGGGCGAGTTCGTCGTGTTCTTGTCCCATTTCCAAGGGGGCTTCGGCTTGCCGGTGAGTGATTTTTTCCGGGACCACCTTCTAGCCAACACCAGCACCTCTCTCTCTACCTTTGCTTCTACAATCGAAGGCTACACCGGACTATGGCCCACGAAGGAACTATGGATCCGGTTCTTCGGCCTCCGTCGCAATGTCATTCCCAACATCCACGCTGATCCAGAGGACAAGCGGCTCACTCAATTCGGAGCGGCCTCCATTTCACCCCGGAGGTTTTCCATCTTTCCCCGGGTCACCGGGTTAGAGTCCTGCAAAGGATGGGGTCGAACCTTCTTCTACGTCCGGAATACGGGCACTGAAGACTTGATCTGGTTGCTTCCCTACACTCCGGGTCCACCTAACCCGGATCTATGGGATGAGATCCCCAAGAAGCCCACAGCCTTGGCCAACCAAGTGAACAAAAGGTTCGTGGAGCTGAAGGAGCTCGGGATACGCAACGAGGATGCCATGATCACTTTTGTGCGTAACCGAATCTCACCCCTCCAGAAGCGCACCCACAAGGTGTGCCACATGAGCTTTGGCTGCGATCCTAACCGGACCTCATCCTTCGAGCTGAGCAACACGGAGATTTACCGCCGGGTTAAGGCTCTCTTCACCACTCACAAGGACTTCTCCTCTGAGTGGACTTGGGGGATTGAGCATTTCTGCCGTGACCGGCTTCCTCCCATGGTAAGTTTCATGTTGCAAACTTACCCCGGATTAATTACATGTCAGTTATTGTTGCATTTTTGACTCTTTTGTTCGTTCTTTTCCTCAGCAATTCCTTCAGCAGACCCTCGAGGACGGCACTGATCCGACCCTTAAGTGGGCGCCGGACCGGGAGACTTCGGATGAGGAAGAGCCGGACCAAGAGATGTTCCTCCCCATGACTGACGCCACGAAACGACCCACGGGTAAATCCTCTTCTATTAGAGATTGGCCCGATGATGAAGATGACTCGGATATCGAGGTGATTGAACCTTTTGAGGCTGTCCCCCTTTCTTTTGCTTTTCCGCCAATAGCTCACCCCGGCGGTCATATCCACGAGGATCCCCTTCTCGCTACGGGCGAACCTGTTCTGGTGGCATCGAAGAAGAAACGCGGGGCTTCTTCAAGTTCTTTCTCCGGACCTTCCCAGCCCGTTAAAAGGCGAAAGAAGTCCGGGGACAAGACTGCCTCCAAACCAGCAGGCAAGGCCCCAGCACGAAGGGCTCGGAAACCCAAGGAGGCCGAAACCTCGGATGGGTAAGTCATTCTTTCTTCTGTAACTTGTTCTTCCTTACTTTGTCGTAATTTTTCTTCTGACATTATTTGATTTTGCAGGGCTCCGGTGGAGGTCCCTCAAAGTGGATCTAGTATCTCTTCACCTCTCCGACCTGGCCCTTCTCCCTGTCGTGATGATGAGGCACGCTCGCTGAGCCCTATTCCAGAGGGTTCTGCGGCCGCTCCGGGTTCAGCTCCACCTCGGCAAGAGGAGGGTAACCTTGGAGCGGGGGAGACCGGCCCAGCCGGAGCAACAGCATCCACCGCCTCGACAACGCCTCAACCAGCAGCCACTGAGGCTACTTTAGCTCCAGCACCAGATCCAGTACCAACAACCAGACCAGCACCGACTCCAACCTCGGCATCAGCACCAACTCCGGCAGCGAAAGCTTCAGCGCCAGCACCAAGTCCAGCAGCGAGAGTACCAGCGCCTAGTTTCTCTGCATCTTCCGAGTCTTCTCAACCTCAGCAAAGAACTACCCCGACAATTTCTAAGGGGAAAACCGCTGCTACGGCTTCCTCTACCTAGCAAGCCAAAGGCAAGAAAGCTCCAGACGCCGCCAAGCCCACTACCGTCGAGTCTGGGCAGCGCACCCTTGTGTCAATGCTCCCCAAGAAAACACCAGCAGCAAAGGATGCGCCTGCCGAGCCAACCGATGCCCAGCAGTTGGTTCTGCACACCAGCCCCGCCCTTGCCTTGGTGGAGAGGAAAGAAGCGCATGCAAAGGGCTTTGTGACGCCCCATATGCCCACCGGTGCATGGTACCCTCCGAGCCTGATGGAATTTGTTATGAATTGGAACAATGCAGAGATAGTTCAGGATTCTGATCTCCCGGAAAAGTTCGGTCCTGCCGAGTTTTCCGCTCAGATGAACACAACCGCAAAGGCAATTAACCTCGCTGGGCGAATGATGGAGGTACGTCGCTTCCCCTTTACAAGTTGTAGATAATAACCATTAGTCCCTGAGCCTCCGGTGGAGTAACATGTTACTCGGCCGGATGCTTTTTTATAAAACTAACGTAGCTCCATGAGAACTTCGAATATGCACACACCTAGAGCCGGGTTAAGTTCCACTTGGCCCGGATTTTAGTACACTTCAAATATGCACACACCTAGAGCCGGGTTAAGTTCCACTTGGCCCGGAATTTAGTACACTTCGAATATGCACACACCTAGAGCTGGGTTAAGTTCCACTTGGCCCGGATTTTAGTATACTTCGAATATGCACACACCTAGAGCCGGGTTAAGTTCCACTTGGCCCGGATTTTAGTACACTTCCAATATGCACACACCTAGAGCCGGGTTAAGTTCCACTTGGCCCGGATTTTAGTACACTTAGAACATGCATCAAGCTGACTTAAGTTTCTGTATCCCTTTTAGGTGACCACCAACCGCCGGAGTGTTGAATTCCAACGCTTGCTGGATACCCACAAGAATCTACGCACAAAGCATGCTGCACTTATTGCGGAATACGAGAGGAGGGGTAAATTTCTTCCTTAACGCTCCTTCATTTTGCTTCATTTTCCTTTGCCAGACTAATTTGATTACTCGGTTTCCGCAGCTAGGGTGGAGGCTGAGAACAAGATAATCTGGAAGAACTTGGAGCAGATCAAGGGTACGTCCTTTTTGTCTGTCTTTACCGTGGTTTCCATCGGCTTTCCTCCTTGGCTCGGCAAACATTCATACCTGGGCACTACCGGGCCAACACACTATTTCAGCATCGCTTGAAGATAGTGTGCCCGTGCCTGATGTGATGCTACATTTTCTCGAACAAGCAGGGCAACACCAAGACGAGCTAAAGAAGAAAGATGATGAGCTCGCCCTCCTCCGGACCAAAGACGATGAGATAGCCAGGCTTAAGTATGATATGGCTAAGATGAAGGCACAGCACCAAACCGAGCTAAAAAAGGCTGGCCAGGACTACACCGAAGAACGTGAGCGCCTCAAACTCCAAAATGCTAAGGACCGTGAGCTTCTTCGGGAAGCCGAGGTCAAACTTGAGTCGGAGAATGCTGAGCTTGAGCAGCTTCGAAAGAGGCGTGATGCTTGTACCAAGGAACTAACCCGGATTCACAGCCACATCTCATGTAATTTCTTTTCCCTTATCCGCCTTACTTCCCCGGGTTACTTCATACTTCTTGTTTTCTCAACTTCGTCCTTTGCCTTGTTTCCCAGGCCACTTTCTAGAGGGTACTGCTATTGCAAGTCCTGCTGTTGCCAATTTCCGCCGAGAAAGGGGTACTCCCGTCGCTCCTGACGGTGAGGGCATTCCCTTTGACATGGAGGACCTATTGGTCAGCCTGTCGTCTCGCGTGGAAATTATTAAGAACTACGGCAAAGATCTCCTTGATGTTTCAGTCCGAGTCTTCAATACTTTCTGGCCCGCTGATGACGCTCCGGAGAGAGTTACACATCTCGCTGAAAAGCTTTCGGAAATCGAGACCCAGCTCGACCTCTTGAGAGAGTCCGTTGGACGTGCCGCAGCTGATACTATCCTTCACCACATTCTGACGTGGTATGAGAAGATAGATCTCAGCCTCCTCACACGCCTGCGCACAGGATCCAAATGGACAGACGACCCAGAGTGGGTAGCTCGGTGCCAGGCTTGCGCCCACAGCCTTATCGAATATGCCCCCATTCACGAATGGACCGAGGGTCCGAGCTTCCTGGAAGTCGCTGGCGAAGAAGTTGAGAACGTTGAAGATGATTCGGGTGAGGACGAAGAGGACACTGCCTCGGATATCGAAGAGGGTGACGATGATGTCGAACTTCCTCCCGCTACTCCTTAGTAAAAACACTTGAAAATTTATGAGATCCCCGGTATGCCGGGTGGAATTGTATGCCGAACACATGTGATATTTTGCTACTAAGTGCTTATGCCGGAGTAACTTGGGCGTAGTCCCCGAGTTCCTTTTTCTTGTTCGTTCAATCTGTTGGCTCGGATTGTGTCTACCTTGATTCGGTTTTACAACTTATGAATCCGAGCTTCAAAATTGTTTTTAACAATACTGGGAAACTTTTAGACTTAGCTCAAAAATAAAACTGTATAACAACTTGAAAATGAATACGGGGTTAGTCCGAAACACAAACGTCGGCTCGAATAAATTCTTTTCCTTAGTCGTTTTTCATGTGCTACGCAATTCCAAACTTGTTCTCTTGCTTGCCATGAAGCCAATTCTTGTTGGACAGCAGCAAGTCAAAGAGTTGGGTTTTTGGTGCGCACACACTACTAATTCGAGTTAAGTAGAATAACTTATTCCAGCTGACGCGCAGAAAACAACAAACATTATTAAGGCAGTCCCCGAGTTACTGCTCGAGGTGCCAACATTCCATTGATAAACTCATTGCCGACATACATACCGACATATGAGATAACTCGGATACATACACTCTTTAGTTAAGTGTAGAAAGGACGAAGTAGAGCTATATTCCATGGTCGCTTAGATTCCTCTCCGGACCTGTCCACCTTGTTCTTTTCCTGTGGCTTTGCATCTATAAGATAGTAAGAATCGTTGTGCAATGCTTTGCTCACGATGAATGGCCCTTCCCATGGGGGGATAATTTATGCATTCCAGTAGTACGCTGTACCAACGGGAGCACCAGATCGCCTTCCCGAAAGACTCGGGGGCACACTTTCCGGCTATGATAGCATCGGAAATTTTGCTGATATATGGCGGATCTGGACAGTGCCAGTTCTCTCACTTCTTCCAGCAGATCAACATCGTTTTGCCGCGCTTCTTGCACTTCGGCTTCTGTGTATTGGGTGACCCTAGGCGAATCATGCTCTATGTCGGCTAGTAATACAGCTTCTGCCCCATATACTAGAAAGAATGGCGTATAGCCTGTTGATCGATTCAGAGTTGTTCTTAAGCTCCACAATACCGCTGGTAGTTCTTCTATCCAGCACCCCGCTGATCTTTGCAGCGGCTCAATGAGCCGGGGTTTTATCCCGGATAATACTAATCCGTTGGATCTTTCCACTTGTTCGTTCGATGCGGGGTGGGCTACCGAGGCTACGTCCAGCCGGATCCTCTTATCCCGGCAGAAACACGGAAATGCTCCTTCCGCAAAATTCGTGCCATTATCGGTTATGATACTGTGAGGGTAGTCGTATCTCAAGATGATATCTTTGAGAAACGTTACGGCCGCAGCTCCATCACATTTTCTTATAGGGTTTACCTCAATCCACTTCGTAAACTTGTCCACCATTACCAGAATGTGAGTCATATTTCCCCTTGCTGGTTTGAACGGGCCAACCATATCCAAGCACCATACGGCAAATGGCCAAGTGATTGGAATGGTCTTGAGTTCCGACATTGGCATATGTGTCTTGGTAGCGTACCTCTGACAACCATTACATTTTCTCACCAGATCTTCCGCTTGCTCTAAGGCATTTGGCCTGTAGAATCCGTGCCAGAAAGCTTTTGCAACCAAGGCTCAGGATGAAGCATGATGCCCACACTCCCCCTGATGTATATCTCGAATGATTTCAAGCCCTTCTTCTGGGTCAACACACCGTTGGAGGACACTGGTCACACTTCTTTTGTATAGCTCGGAATTGATGATCGTGTAGGCCTTTGCCCTCCTCTATGTTTGCCTGGACAACACCTCCTCATTGGGTAACGTTCCATCTTTCAGGAATTGAAATATAGGTAGTGCCCGAGCTAGTATTGGTCGCACGTGGAACACATCCTTGTCTATCTCCATCTGATCCACCGGCAAAACTTCAACCGGATCACGCTGAGCAGTCCCCGGGTTTTGCATAGCAGTCCCCGGGTCTGCCGAGGCAGTCCCCGGGTTTCGTGCACCACTTCCTGTGTCAACGTCCATGGGCACAGTTCCAGATTCGGTGTCCTCCGGGACATAGGTTGACTCGGATTCTAGGTATGGCCTGATGGATGGTTTCCTGAGGTGCTCTAACGCTACACCCGGTGGAATTGCTTGTCTGGTTGACCCGAGCTTCGACAGCATGTCGGCGGCCTCATTTTCCACTCGGGGTACATGATGAAATTCGCATCCCTCAAAGTAACCAGATATCTTCTGCACGTGAAATCTGTATAGTGCCATGTTTGGATCAAGGGCGTCCCACAATCCGGACACTTGCTGCACCACCAAATCCGAGTCGCCAAAGCATATGATCCGACGTATGCCAATTTCTTTTTCTACCTTGAGCCCATGCACAAGTGCTTCATACTCAGCGACATTGTTTGATGCCGTGAAATGGATCTGCAGCACATATTTCAACTGGTCCTTTTTTGGCAACGTGAGTACCACTCCGGCACCTAGCCCGATTTTGGTTTTTGATCCGTCAAAGTGCATTCACCAATAGTTCGGATCAGGAAGTGGTGGTTCGTACTGCACCTCGGCCCAGTCCATGAAAAAGTCCGCCACAGCTTGAGATTTCATGGCTTCTCTTCTGTCATATTGCGGAGCATAAGGAGCTAGTTCAATTGCCCATTTTGCAATTCTTCCGCTCACATCCTTGTTACTCATTATCTCGGATATGGGGCCTCACATATGACCCGGATGGGATGCTCCTCAAAGTAGTGCTTTAGTTTCTTGGCAGCCATGTACACGACATATGCCACTTTTTGATAATGTGGGTAGTTCTGCTTTGAGGCTAACAACACTTCACTCAAATAATACACCGGCCTTTGCACCGACTTACCTTCCTCATCGTGCTCCACCACTATCACTGCACTTACAACTCGGTTGGTTGCGGCTATATAGAGTAACATTGGCTCCTTTGATAGTGGTGAGGCTAGCATTGGTGCCATGGTTAACATCTTCTTCAGGTGGGTAAAGGCTTCATCGGCCTGCGGTGTCCAAATGAACTTATCCGAATTTTTCATCAGTTGGTAAAGAGGCAATGCCTTTTCTCCCAACCGACATACAAACCGACTTAACGAGGCCAGGCAACCAGTGAACTTCTGTACATCGTTAAGACACTTCGGCAGTTCCATTCGTTCGATGGCCCGGATTTTGGTTGGATTAACCTCGATACCTCGACTGGAAACAAGAAAGCCAAGCAATTTTCCAGCCGGGACACCAAAGGTGCATTTTTTTGGGTTAAGTTTCATCCCGAACCTTCTTAGGTTCGCAAACGTTTGCCTGATATCGTCAAGGAGCGTTTTGCTTTCCTTGGTCTTGATAACCACATCATCCATGTACACCTGTACATTTTGACCTATTTGGTCGTGCAAACATTTTTGCATACATCTCTGGTACGTTGCCCCTGCATTACGTAAACCAAACGGCATGGTGCGATAGCAATAAGCCCCATACGGGGTAATAAACACAGTCTTTATTTGATCATCCGGATTTAGAGGTATCTGGTGGAAACCAGAATATGTAACAATGAATGACAACAGTTCACATCCAGCAGTTGAGTCTATGACCTGATCTATTCTTGGCAGCGGAAATGGATCTTTCGGACACGCCTTGTTCAGGTTCGTGTAATCAATACACATGCGCCAAACCATTGCCACGTTCGGGTCATCCTTCTTCTTTTCTACCAGCACCGGATTAGACAACCAATCCGGGTAAAGAACCTCCATGATAAATCCGGCAGCTAGCAACCGAGCTATCTCATCCCCAATGACTTTCCTCCTATCTTCGGCGAAGCGGCGGAGTGGTTGCTTCACCGGCTTAGCTCCGGGTCTCACATTTAAAGAGTGCTCGGCCAAATCCCTCCGAACACCTTGTAAGTCCTATGTGGACCAAGCAAAAATGTCCCGATTCTCACGGAGGAAGCTGACGAGCTCGCTTTCCTATTTATCACTTAGCCCGGCACCAATTGTTACGGTGCGCTCTGGGAACATGTCATCAACAGGAACCTTCTTGGTATCTTTCATGGCCTGGAAGGAAACGGATCCATGCGGGTTACTCAGCGCCGGCATATACTGCTGCGCGGACTAAACCAAAGCTGCCACTTCTTGAATTTTCCTTTTTTCCTGCGCGATCACAAGCGACTCGGCTAAGTTTGATCCGGCCGACGCACACTCCATGGAACGTCGGAAGTCCCCAGCAATGGTAATCACTCCGTTTGGTCCGAGCAATTTCATCTTCAAGTAGCTAACATGACAGCTTGCCATAAACTTGCTCAGGGATGGTCTTCCGAGTAACGCATGATAGGCGCTTTGTAAGTTCACCACTTCGAACTCCAGATTTTCAGTTCGGCAGTTGTCTCTCGTGCCGAACAACACGTCAACCCGGACTTTGCCTATGGGCTCACAAGAAATGTCGGGCACAATGCCATGGAAAGTTGTCCTCGTGGCCTGGAGCATGTTCTCCGAGATACCCAACTTGCGCATTGTGTCCGCATACATGATATTTATGCTACTGCCATTGTCGATCAATACCTTTGAGAATCTTACGTTAATGCTAGGTCCAATGAATGTAGGATCCAGCACCAACGCATACGTACCAGGGCTTGGCATGAGCTTGGGATGATCCTTGATGCTCCAGGTGATTTCCTGATCGGACCAAGGCATGTACCTCGTCACTGCAGGCATTACTGCATTCACCTCCATATGCCCACGCTGCAAGCTTTTTCTATCAGCTTCTTCTGTGGTGAATACACAGTAGCTCTGGTGATGCTCCCTGTACTCGTTTCTCCCCTCATTTCCGGAGTGCCTCTGATCCGGCTGATGCTGATTTTCTACCTGATGCACTGCATCCCTCCTCTCATTGTTATCATACCTCGGCAGAGGGGGAGGCAACATTAGCTGTTGCGTGTTCGCTCTGGAGAGCAGTTGTTGCCGGGGTAACTCCTGCCGAGGCTGATCATTCTGGGGTGCTTGAGCGTTCCCCGAACCACCTTGCTTGATCTTGCGCATCCACTCATATTGCCTCGTCGTATGACCCGCTAGGTTGTTCGGATTTGGCGTGTGAAACTTACACGGCTGGTCCAACATCGACTCGTAAGTATACCTCGGACGGTCTTTCCTTTCTTGTCACTGCTTATTTTGTTCCGGTGTCCAAGTTCTCTTGCCGTCATTTCTTGGGGTCCACTGCCCTCCAGTTTTCTGGCGCTGGCTACCCCTGCTCCGGGTTGATCTTGATTCACAGCTGCAACTTGGTGTGAACCGTACCGTTGGTCCGGTCTATCATCTCTCCTTTTTCCTCTGTAGTCATTCC
This sequence comes from Avena eriantha, assembly GCA_910589775.1. NCBI lineage: Eukaryota > Viridiplantae > Streptophyta > Magnoliopsida > Poales > Poaceae > Avena > Avena eriantha. The sequence goes on from OU342740.1 coordinate 205,063,349, forward strand.
TCCGGGATGATCCGGCTCCATATCTCTGATAGTACTCATCGCTTGACTCGTTTGACGCTAGCCTTGGTTGCGTCGGATCACCCAACGCATACGAATCTGCAATCCGGATCATTTCTGCCAACGTAGCTGGCATTTTTGTTTGCAACTTCATCCACAGCTCACTTCCATATCTGCACCCCTGTGCAAACCACGCTATGGATTCTGATTCTGTCACGCCCTCACACGAATTTCTCACGGTACACCACCGAGTCAAGAACTCCCGGTCTGTCGCATTAGGTCTTTGCTTGCACATATCCAGGGTCTGTGGCCAGTTTGGCCTCTGATATGTACTCGAGAAATTGCTGATGAACATTTCCTCAAAGTCTACCCAGCAGTTGATGCTTCCTGGTGGCAAATTGTTCATCCATACCCTTGTCGGGCCTTCCAACATATGGGGTACGTATCGTACTACCCATCTCAAGTTGCCAGTGGCAATTTTCACGGTTGTAGCGTAGTTTATCAGCCAATCCCCTGGCTTGGTACTACCGTCATACGTCTTTGTGCCCCTAGGCAGCTGAAAGTTCGGTACTGGTGGCTCTTTCATGATCCGGGGTCCAAAACATGCTGGACCCGGTGGACCCTGGCATTCAATCTGTTCCGACCTATACAGTCGATCCAGTTTCAACCTTGCATCATCCGGCATCAAATCCCTGCTTCCCAATCTCGACCCTATCACATGATAGTCCGGTCTTGGGTATCCCGCGTTAGCCATCTCCGAATCACCGTCGTTGTACCGGTTTTGCTCTTGCGACGCACCTTTCTGCTGCATACCTCGGCTGGCACTGTGCTCTTACCTTGGTATGTTCCGCTGCTGCGGTTGTCCTGCTCCAGCCGAATTTTGCTGTCCGGCATTGCCATTGACAACGTTCACTTGACCGGCATTGCCTTGGTCGCGGTTACCTCGGCCAGCTTCGCCTCGGCTCACACTCCGTCGAACATCATTTTTCTGCGCTTCTTTTCCTTTCCCTGCCCGCGTCGGGTCATACGGGACGATATGTTTGTTCCGTCTGGCTGAGGTTACCACCTCTTCTCTCCTTGGACCATCGTGAGGGGACGATGCGGCTCCAGCAGATTTCTCCGGGTTACCCACCGCCGAATGGACGATCTTGGAGGCTCCAGCTCTCTCTGGGTTAGCCCTGAGCAGTTCCTCATTTTGCCAATTTGCAATCCGAACCAGCTCGTTAACCCTATCTTGCTGTCTTTGCCGGGCTTCACCCGTCAGTCCCTCTAACTCGGACGCAGCTGCATCCGCTGCTCTGAGGTTCTTTGCCGGGGTACTATACCTCGGCAGCCCCACGGACAAACAATTTTCTGATTCCTCAATTCCAGCATCACCCTCTTTGTTCATCTCGCTCATGAGATTTCTCCCTTTCACTTTTACATTATCAACTTTGTTCACCTTAGCGTACTCACGCTGCGTCATGTTCAACGACTTCTGGGCCGCGGCTATTTTCTTTGCGCCCTCTTGTATTTTCTGCCTAGTTTCTTCCAGCTCGGCCTGTGCACGAGCCGGATCTACCGCTGCTACTACAGGGTTTGCCAAGCTGTCCATTGCCTCTATCAACACATTTTCCGGCCTCTTTAGCGGAGGACCTCTACCTTTCCTCGGTGCCTGGGGCGTTACCTCCGGATCTGGCGCCGGATCCTTGCTCGCGCCCGCACCTGGCGCAGTCATCATCACCTCTGCATGGTCCGGGGAACGAGCGATACGCGCTCCGCGAGCCACAGTAAGGGGCGGTTCGCCTGCTTCGACGACGTGGCGCGGATGAACGCAAGACACATCCACCGCAACATAGACCTTGTGCGCGCCGAGCTTGACGAAGATGCCGTTGTGCGGAAGAGGGAGCGTGCCGAAGCAGCCTGCGTTGTCGCTGATGAAATCCCACGCTCCAAAGCGCTAAACGAGCCCGGAGACGATGCGTTCTCCGGTGGCGATGAGGTTTCCCGTTTGAATCTTGACCCCTGCTAGCGTCGCTAGCCCCACGGTGGGCGCCAACTGTCGTGGTGGTGTCACGGCAGATGCCATGGATAGGCTAGAGGTGGGGACTAATACACGCTAGGGGAATCCAGGGAGGGATAGTGAAGTGATTCTCCACACAGAAGTTTGTATTGATTTCCTTCCAAGGTTACAAGTGCTCCTAGAGCTGTAGTGGCGAGAGGAGGAAGAAGGAGCTCTCTTACTCTCACCCACAGATCACACCTGAAACCCTAGCCCAAAACAGAATAGCATACCAACCCCTCCTACAGAAGCCCTAGCCCCCCTTTTATAGAGGAGGCTCGGTTCCTGCCTAGGGCATATGTGGAGGCATAGTCCTAAGAATATGCCTCCTCCCAAAGGCGTAAGCCGACCGGGGTGCTTTTTCCCCTGCGTCATGCTTGCTTTAGCTACGTGAGCCTCTGCGGCGCCCGCGTCAGCCGACATGGGCTTCGTCACCCCTGTCGGCCATGACCCGGTGGTCCTGCTCTTCTCCGCTTCGCTCATGCAGTGCGTACCGGACCCTCTTTTTGACCAGCAAGATTCCTTCCTTCTCCTAGAAGCCAATCATGACCCGGATCACAGGTGACCTGGGCACCCCTGTTCCTGCATACAAGCAAACATCTACTTCCGACTTACCTCCTAGGCCGGTCGAGACATAGTTAGGCGAACGCCCCTGGTCCGGGTTACTCCGTGATTTGGCCTGCCTTGAGGTGACCCGGCCAGCATTCACTTTGGCCTTGCCGAACCTTGGCTAACTCGGCCTTTATACCCCGGCGTGACCCTACCTGGGGGTATCCCCCCAACAGCATGTTGCACCAGTGTGATGAAAGTTGCATCACAGAATCCACTGGAATGTGTGTGGTCATGTGGATCAATGTGGTGCTGGAAAAACAACACATGCAATGTGGTCATGTCGATCAATGACTCTACTAGATCAATGTATTTTACGAAAAGAACACATGCAATAACTCTTGGGGATCAATGTGTCAAACCATGGTCACAAACACCAAAAAAACATAGGAAAGCAGCTTCCACATTGCATGTTGCACCAATGTGATAGAAGTTACATCATAGAATCCACTAGAGTGTGTGTGGTCATGTGGATCAATGTGGTTTCGGAAAATAACACATGCAATCTGTTCATGTGGATCAATGACTAGTGGATCAATGTGGTTTAGGAAAACAAAACATGCAATGACTCTAGGAGATCAATGTGTCAAACCTTGTGGGAATATTCCGTAGATGCAATCATGGTTGATGATATTTTCCAAACTATTGATAAAGTAAAATTATCCTTGTATGAACATCAGATAGGTATCACTGAATACATGATTCAGTTGTGGAACTATATATTCATGATTGTTCATACTAGATTGTCCTTGGTCATTGAGGTTGTGCTGGACACACAACCTAGACCAATGTGCAAGTTGGCTGATGACACGGTTCCACTTGTCATCGGCATGGTTATGCTATTATGACTTACACTGATTTTGCTAAAGAGTTTAGCGAGTCAGACTGACCCACAGTTGAGATGCAACGAGCATGTTGTCATTTGTAGTCTCAAGCAATGGAATCCTCTAACCTGAGGTGGTTGCATGATCCGAGTTGTGGATCGCCAACTTAGGTTCTATCAAATGTTGTTCCATAAATGGGCAGTTATAAAGGTAGAGTTCGGGTTGGTTGTCAAGCAATCTGCGTGACGTGGATTACCAAGATGGGATTTGCTCCTCCATAATGGAGAGATATTCTCTGGGCCCTCTCGTGTGATATGATTTAGAAGCATGGCCATGCACTACTCATTTAAGTGTTAATTGAGGAGTCGGACTAAGAGTTAGTCCAGTGAATCACAAATCATGGTACGAGAAAAGAGTTAAGCTATTAAAGGGATGGCAACTAGTCGCCTATAGCTTAAAAAGTATAGCGTGAGGCAGAGGGACTTCGACGAAAGTCACATTGAAGGCTTTTCTTCTAACTTTACGACACTTGGGAGCTGGAACGTCTTGCTAGAGGCTGCTACCATGTATCGACTTGAGACCGAGTGTTCATGGGAGTGAGTTGGACTCAAAGCCATGACGAGATACTTGGAGGTGTAGCTAATTTCGTTTCTAAGTGTGCGTGAACCTACAGGGTCACACACTTATGGGTAAGGAGGCCATGTGGATTGTATCCATGTGGAGATTGGAGTATGGCCTAGATAGGCCTCAATTGTTGAGCCCAGCTAGGAGTGTATTTAAGTGGAGTGACTAGGGTTAATCCCTAACCTAGTCATCACTTTCTCTAGTTCCATTTCAGGCTAGATAAGATCAAGCAATCCTCTCTCCGAAGCTCCTTCCTGTATGTGTGGATACCGGTAGAGGCATTGTACGTGCGGCGCTGGAGGCGAAGGTGTTCGTTTGGATCTGGCGGAGGACTGTCCGTGGGATCATTGGGCACTGCTTCGACGCGCTACATCAACTTCCGCAGTTGCGCGGCTAGCGGTAATCTCGTGGCTATAACATGAGTGGATCTTGGTAGTACCGCGTAGGGGAAATTTTTTGTTTATCTCTGCGTGATCCAAAAAAACCATGCTCACAGAGACCAAAAAAACATAGGAAAGCAGCTTCCACATTGCATGTTGCAGCAGTATGGTACAAGTTGCATCATAGAATGCACTGGTGTTTGTGTGGTCATGTGGATCAATGTGGTTTAGGAAAATAACACATGCAATGACTCTAGGGGATCAATGTATTAAACCATGGTCACAGAGACCAAAAACACATTGGAACGCAGTTTCGACATTGCATGTTGCACCAGTGTACGTGACAAAAGTTGCATCGAAGAATCCACTAGAGTGTGTGTAGTCATGTGGATCAATGTGGTTTTGTAAAAGAACACATGCAATGACTCTAGGGGATCAATTTGTCAAACTATGGTCATAGAGACCAAAAACGCATAGGAAAGCAGCTTCCATATTGCATGTTGCACCAGTGTGACTGAAGTTGCATCACATAATCCACTAGAGTTTGTGTGGTCATGTGGATCAATGTGGTTTTGGAAAAGAACACATGCAATGTGGTCATGTGGATCAATGTGGTTTAGGAAGAAAACCAAATGCAATAACTCTAGGGGATCAATGTGTCAAACCGTGGTCATAGAGACCAAAAACACGTAGTAAAACAGATTCCACAATGCATGTTGCAACAGTGTGACAGAAGTTGCATCACATAATCCACTAGAGTGTGTGTGGTCTTGTGGATTAATGTGGTTTAGGAAAAGAACACATGCAAAGAATCTACGGGATCAATGTGTGAAACCATGGTTATAGAGACCAAAAACACATAGGAAAGTAGCTTCCACATTGCATGTTGCACAAGTGTGACAGAAGTTGCATCACATAATCCACTAGAGTGTGTGTGGTCATGTGGATCAATGTGGTTTTGTAAAAGAACACATGCAATGTGGCCATGTGGATCCATCACTTTGGTGGATCAATATGGTTTAGGAAAAGAACACATGTAATGAATATAGGGGATCGATTTGTAAAATCATGGTCATAGAGACCAGAAACACATATAAAAGAACCTTCCATATTGCATGTTGCACCAGTGTGACTAAAGTTGCATCATCGAATCCACTGGAATGTGTGTGGGCATGTGGATCAATGTGGTTTTGGAAAAGCACGCATGTAATGTGGTTATGTGGATCAATGACTCTAGGGGATCAATGTGCTTAAGGAAAACAACACATGCAATGACTCTAGGGGATTAATGTGTCAAACCATGGTAACAGAGACCAAAAAAAAGGAAAGCAGCTTCCACATTACATGTTGCACCAGTGTGCCAGAAGTTCCATCACAGAATCCACTAGTGTTTGTGTGGTCATGTGGATTAATGTGGTTTAGGAAAAGAACACATGCAATGACTCTAGGGGAGCAGTGTATCAAACCATGGTCACAGAGACCAAAAACACATAGGAACGCAGATTCCAAATTGCATGTTGCACCAGTGTGATAGAAGTTGCATCACAGAAGCCACTAGAGTGTGTGTGGTCATGTAGATCAAAGTGGATTTGTAAAAGAACACACACAATGACTCTAGGGGATCAATGTGTCAAACCATGGTCATAGGGACCAAAAACACATAGGAAAGCAACTTCGACATTGCATGTTGCACCAGTGTGACTGAAGTTGCATCACAAAATCCACTAGAGAGTGGATGGTCATGTGGATCAATGTGGTTTTTGAAAAGAAAAGATGCAACGTGGTCATGTGGATCAATGACTCTAGTGGATCAATGTGGTTTAGGAAGAAAACCACATGCAATAACTCTAAAGGATCAATATGTCAAACCATGGTCGCAGAGACCAAAAACACATAGGAAAAAGCTTCCACAATGCATGTTGTAGCAGTCGGCAAAAGTTGCATCACATAATCCACTGGAGTGTGTGTGGTCTTGTGGATCAATGTGGATTAGGAAAAGAATACATGCAATGACTCTAGGGGATCAATGTGTCAAACCATGATCATAGAGTACAAAAACAAATAGGCAAGCATCTTTCGCATTGCATGTTGCACCAGTGTGACAGAAGTTGCATCACATAATCCACTGGAGTGTGTGTGGTCATGTGGATCAATGTTGTTTTGTAAAAGAACACATGCGATGTGGTCATGTGGATCAATGACTTTGGTCGATCAATGTGGTTTAGGAAAAGAACACATGTAATGACTCTAGGCGATCTATTTGTCAAACCATGGTCATAGACGCCAAAAACACATAGGAAATAAGCTTCCACATTGCATGTTGCACCAGTGTGTCAGAAGTTGCATCACATAATCCACTTGATTGGGTGTGTTCATGTGTATCAATGTGGTCTTGTAAAGGAACACATGCAATGTGGTCATGTGGATCAATTACTCTAGTGGATCAATGTGGTTTAGTAAAAGAACACATGTAATAACTATACGGGATCAATGTGTCAAACCATGGTGACAAAGACCAAAAATACATAGGAAAGCAGCTTCCACGTTGCATGTTGCACCAGTGTGACAGAAGTTGCACCATAGAATCCACTAGAGTGTGTGTGGTCATGTAGACGAATGTGGTTTAGGCAAAGAACACATGCAATGAATCTAGGGGATCAATGTGTCAAACCATGGTCATACAGACCAAAAAAACATAGGAAAGCATCTTCCACATTGCATGTTGCACCAGGGTGACAGAGTTGCATCACAGAATCCATTGGAGTGTGTTTGGTCGTGTGGATCAATGTGGTTTTGTAAAAGAACACGTGCAATGACTCTAGGAGATAAATGTGTCAAACAATGGTCACAGAGACCAAAACACATAGGAAAGGATCTTCCACATTGCTTGTTGCACTAGTGTGACTCAAGTTGCATCACAGAATCCACTAGAGTGTGTGTGGTCATGTGGATCAATGTGGTTTTGGCAAAGAACACATGCAATGTGGTCATTTGGATCAGTGACTCTAGTGGATCAATGTGGTTTAGGAAAAAACACATGCAATAACTCTAGGGGATCAATGTGTCAAACCGTCGTCACGGAGACCAAAAACACATAGGAAAACAGCTTCCACAATGCATGTTGTAGCAGTGTGGCAAAAGTTGCATCACATAATCCACTGGAGTGTGTGTGGTCTTGTGGATCAATGTCGTTTAGGAAAAGAATACATGCAATGACTATAGGGGATCAATGTGTCAAACCATGATCATAGAGACCAAAAACACATAGGAAAGAAGCTTCCACATTGCATTTGGCACTAGTGTGACAGAAGTTGCATCACATAATCCACTGGAGTGTGTGTTGTCAGGTAGACGAATGTGGTTTAGGCAAACAACACATGTAATGACACTTGGGGATCAATGTGTCAAACCATGGTGATAGAGACCAAAAAACATAGGAAAGAAGTTTCCACATTCCATGTTGCACCAGGGTGACAGAGTTGCATCACATAATCCATTGGAGTGTGTGTGGTCATGTAGATCAATGTGGTTTTGTAAAAGAACACATGCAATGACTTTAGGGGATAAATGTGTCAATCCATGGTCATAGAGACCAAAACACATAGGAAAGCAGCTTCCACATTGCATGTTGCACCAGTGTCACTGAAGTTGCATCACAGAATCCACCAGAGTCTGTGTGGTCATGTGGATCAATGTGGTTTTGTAAAGGAACACATGCAATGTGGTCATGTGGATCAATGACTCTAGTGGATAAATGTGGTTTAGGGGAAAAACACATGCAATGACTATAGGGGATCAATGTGTCAAACCGTGGTCATAGAGACCAAAAGCACATAGGAAAACATCTTCCACAATGCGTGTTGCAGCAGTGTGGCAAAAGTTGGATCACATAATCCACTAGAGTGTGTGTGGTCTTGTGGATCAATGTGGTTTAGGAAAAGAATACATGCAATGACTCTAGGGGATCAATGTGTCAAACCATGGTCATAGAGACCAAAAACATATAGGAAAGAAGCTTCCACATTGCATGTTGCACTAGTGTGATAGAAGTTGCATCACATAATCCACTGGAGTGTGTGTGTTCATGTGTATCAATGTGGTTTTGTAAAAGAACACATGCAATGTGGTCATGTGGATCAATGATTTGGTGGATCAATGTGGTTTAGGAAAAGAACACATGTAATGACTCTAGGGGATCGATTTGTCAAACCATGGTCAGAGAGACAAAAAACACATAGGAAAGAAGCTTCCACATTGCATGTTGCACTAGTGTGACAGAAGTTGCATCACAGAATCCAAACGAGTGTGTGTGTTCTTGTGGATCAATGTGGTTTTGGAAAATAACACATGCAATGTGGTTATGTGGATCAATTACTCTAGTGGATCAATGTGTTTTACTAAAAGAACACATATAATAACTATATGGGATCAATGTGTCAAACCATGGTGACAAAGACCAAAAACACATAGGAAAGCAACTTCCACGTTGCATGTTGCACTAGTGTGATAAAAGTTGCACCACAGAATCCACTAGAGTGTGTGTGGTCATGTAGACGAATCTGGTTTAGGAAGAGAACACGTGCAATCACTCTAGGGGATCAATGTGTCAAACCATGGTCAGAGGGACCAAAAACACATAGGAAAGAAGCTTCCACATTGCACGTTGCACCAGGGTGACACTGTTGCATCACATAATCCATTGGAGTGTGTGTGATCATGTGGATCAATGTGGTTTTGTAAAATAACACATGCAATGACTGTAGGGGATAAATGTGTCATACCATGGTCACAGAGAGCAAAACACAAAGGAAAGCAGCTTCCACATTGCATGTTGCACCAGTCTGACAAAAGTTGCATCACATAATCAACTTGAGTATGTGTGGTCATGTGGATCAATGTGGTTTTGTAAAAGAACACATGCAATGACTCTAGGCGATAAATGTGTCATACCTTGGTCACAGAGACCAAAACACATAGGGCAGCAGTGTGCATATTGTATGTTGCACCAGTGTGACAAAAGATGCATCACATAATCCACTAGAGTGTGTGTGGTCATGTGGATCAATGTGGTTTTAGAAAACAACACATGCAATGTGGTCATGTGGATCAATTACTCTAGTGGATCAATGTGGTTTAGTAAAAGAACACATGTAATAACTATAGGGGATCAATGTGTCAAACCATGGAGACAAACACCAAAAACACATAGGAAAGCAGCTCCACGTTGCATGTTGCACCAGTGTGACAGAAGTTGCATCACAGAATCCACTGGAGTGTGTGTGGTCATGTAGACGAAAATGGTTTAGGCAAATAACACATGCAATGACTCTAGGGGATCAATGCGTCAAAGCATGGTCATATAGACCAAAAACACATAGGAAAGCAGCTTCCACATTGCATGTTGCACCAGGGTGAAAGAGTTGCATCATAGAATCCACTGGAGTGTGTGTGGTCATGTGTATCAATGTGGTTTTGTAAAAGAACACATGCAATGACTCTAGGGGATAAATGTGTCAAACCATGGTCCCAGAGACCAAAACACATAGGAAAGCAGCATCCACATTGCATGTTGCACCAGTGTGACTGAAGTTGCATCACAGAATCCACTAGAGTGTGTGTGGTCATGTGGATCAATGTGGTTTAGGAAAAAAAGACATGCAATGACCCTAGGGGATTGATTTGTCAAACCATGGTCACATAGACGAAAACACATAGGAAAGAAGCTTCCACATTGCATGTTGCACCAGTGTGATAGAAGTTGCATCACAGAATCCAATGGAGTGTGTATGGTCTTGTGGATCAATGTGGTTTTGGAAAAGAACACAGGTAATGTGGTCATGTGGATTAATTACTCTAGTGGATCAATGTGGTTCCTGTCATGGTAGGCTCGGATGGTAGCCTTGGTTTCCTTGACGCGTCCTCTGAGTGCCTCGCTGACTTCGTCCTACAGGAGAATGCACCTTTCCACGAGATTCTTCTTCTCCTCCATGAGCTCGTTGATTATCTTGATGGCCCGTTATTGCCTGATCAAGTTACAGTCAAGCACTTTCTGCAGCCTAATGACGTCACGTGCAAAATCTAGCGAGATCTCCTTCTGCACAGATAATTGCTTGCGTAGGCTCTCATTAGCTTGGGTGAGGGAGCGTGTAAGCTCATGTTGGTTGGCAATCTTGGTACTGATCGCAACCACCTTCTCACGGTACTCGGCCTTTGATCACTGCATCGTTCATGTTAATTGAAATAGGAATTCTACAATTACACTCCAGATCCCAGGTGAATGCTAATACATATCAAAAAAATCCCCGTTGAATCTATTGGCCGCAGTGTTAAAAAATGGACCTGGAGATCTATTCATGACCACGATAAACTAATCCTAATCACAAAAAATCCGTAGTGAATCTATGAACAACGGTATTAAGGAAAGACCAAGAGATCTAGTCATATACATGAAAACTAATACAAGTCGCAAATGAAGAAAAAAACCAATGCTGGGCGGACAACATCTAAGAAATCCACATCATAACTCGGAGAAATAACAGCGTGGAGATTTTCTACCTCGCTGAGACATGGAACAGGGCCGAACGGGTCCTGCAACGCCTCCATCGTGGTGGATTCGGGCTCCACGGCCGACCTGTAATACGTAGAAGAGGAAGAGCCAGAAGAAGAAGAAAAACAAGAAGAAGCTGATTAAGATCATGATGGAGAGGGAGATGGAGAAGAAGTATAATAAGGAGACCGTACCGGGAGGAGCCCTCGCCTGCTAGAACATTCGGCGCCATTGTCGGGGGAGATTGGGCCTCGATGAGAGGGTGGGCTTGAGCGGCTGGTAGAGCAAGAAGTGCCTCGTGGCGATTTCTCTCCCTTTTCTCCGCGAGGATCGTCGACCGGCCTCTCCCCCTCCACAGTGGAGCCATGGCTTGCAGGGTGAGTGTGGCGGCAGCAGGAGGAAGGAGATAGTGATTATTAGTGTGGGAGAAGAGTAAGAGTACATGCCGTGGTCCAGTAGTACTAGTACTATTATACAAGTCCACCGTGTACGGTCTACCTTATCAAAGAAGCCAGGGAGGCAGGTGTAGGGAATAGATGGGACTTGTCTTTATTGCGATTGAGACTTCAATGGTCTTCGGTGCTGCCCAAAATCCAGTATATAATAAGCGGAGTGCGAGCCGAGTGGTCTTCACGGGAATCGGCGCACATCCCGCGTGCGTGTGTCACGTGTTGATGGGGCAATGACGCGCGCAACTGCTGCATGATCACGTGGGCACGTCCAACTCCATCGAACTCCACGTGACAGGCACACACGGGATATTTACGAGTCTAGAATACGCTGTGCCACTTTTGATGTGAGAAAATTATGTTCAGTACGCGAGATATTACTTCTTTTTTTTTGATAATCGACAAATGCATGCGTGGACACGACGCATGAAACCACTGCTCGTCCTTTATCAGATTGGCACCCCACTCTGTGTACCCTCCATCGACCATTCGGAGCAACCACCTCGAGCACGATGCCCCCTCGCCGTGGCAATGGCAGGTCCAGGCCATCCACTAACCATCCTGCGTCCCCGGCTCTTCGCTGCATAGTCCGCGATCGCGAGTTGCCTGCTGAGGCAGCACCTCATGTCCGACCACGCCAGGATCCATCAACATCGGCACTCGAGGACACCGCGACGTCGAAGCTCGTACCGGAGCGTGGGGTACCTGCAACATCGGACGAGCACAAAGTAGCAGCCAGGAAGGGGGCGCGTGTTGCACCGGCGAGTACGGACAAGAAGAGGAACGAGAAGACTAGGAGGAAGAGAGGAGATAGCTATTTGGACGAGTCCGACTCGGCCCACGAGAAGGCATTCATCAATCAGTTGGAGGCAGAAGCGGAGGAGAGTGACGTGGACCCGTTGGACTACGAAGAGGAGGAGGAGGACTCCGACGAGGAGATAGAGCGCTTATTCGAGGAAGGGGGCGGTGTCGAGTTGTCAGAGGAGGGCACCGACGGAGGCGATGGCAGGGACCATGGCGTTGACGAAGACGAGGACGAATCAGAAGACGAAGACGGTGGCTTCTTCGAAATATGATCATTTATTTTAGTTATATAGATGGATTTTCACTTGTTTATGGGGGTAAAGTATCGGTGGCACGGATAGAGAGGTGGCACGGATTGACCATGCATAAAAAAGTTGTAAGGTATCGTTGGATCACATGGGATCAACGGTTGGTGGAGACGATCCGCGTGACATCTGTGTCAGCCAATCAGGGCATAGCACCCAGAGTGAGCACATGTTTGGGATCTCATGGGCTTTTGTGAGATTTGTGACAGAGAGAGAGAGAGAGGCAAAATCTCTTTTTACAATCCGCCTATGGATCCACCAGTACCATTCAAATGTCATTGAATTTGTGCTCTTTTCACAATCCACCTATGGATCCACCAGTATCATTGCATGTGTGTTCTTTTTACTAACAACAACCAGAGTCATTGCATGTGTGTTCTTTTCACATACCACATATGGATCCACCAGTGTCATTCATGTGTGCTCTTTTCACAATCCACCTATGGATCCACCAGTGTCATTGCAGGTGTGTTCTTTTCACTAACAACAACTGGAGTCATTTCATGTGTGCTCTTTTCACAATCAACCCATGGATCCACTAGTGTCATTGCATGTGGGTTCTTTTTAGTAACAACAACTAGAGTCATTGAAATGTCTGTTCTTTTCACATACCACCTATGGATCCACCAGTGTCATTGGATGTGTGTTCTTTTCACTACCAACAACCAGAGTCATTGCCTGTGTGTTCTTTTCACATATCACACATGGATCCACCAGTGTCATTGAAATGTGTGTTCTCTAAAGAGACCACACACGGATCCACCAGTGTCATTGCATGTGTGTTCTTTTTAGTAACAACAACCAGAGTCATTCAAATGTGTGTTCTTTTCACATACCACCTATGGATCCACCAGTGTCATTGCATGTGTGTTCTTTTCACAATCCACCTACGGATCCACACGTGTCATTGCATGTGTGTTCTTTTTAGTAACAACAACCAGAGTCATTGAAATGTGTGTTCTTCTCACATACCACCTATGGATCCACCAGTGTCATTGCATGTGTGTTCTCTTCACAATCCACACATGGATCCACCAGTGTCATTGCATGTGTGTTCTTTTTAGTAACAACAACCAGTGTCATTGCATGTGTGTTCTCTTCAGAGACCACACATGGATCCACCAGTGTCATTGCATGTGTGTTCTTTTTACTAACAACAACCAGAGTCATTGAAATGTGTGCTCTCTTCAGAGACCACACAATGATCCACCAGTGTCATTGCATGTAGGTTCTTTTCACAAACAACAACTATAGTCATTGCATGTGTGTTCGTTTCACTAACAGCAACTGGAGTCATTGCATGTGTGCTCTTTTCACAATCCACATATAGATCCACCAGTGTCATTGAAATGTGTGTTCTCTACAGAAACCACACATGGATCCACCAGTGTCATTGCATGTGTGTTCTTTTCAATAACAACAACTAGAGTCGCTGCATGTGTGCTCTCTTCAGATACCACCTATGGATCCACCATTGTCATTGCATTTGTGTTATTTTGACTAACAACAACTAGAGTCATTGCATGTGTGTTCTTTTCACATACCACATATGGATCCACCAGTGTCATTGCATGTGTGCTCTTTTCACAATCCACCTATGGATCCAGCAGTGTCATTGCAGGTGTGTTCTTTTCACTAACAACAACTGGAGTCATTGCATGTGTGCTCTTTTCACAATCAACCCATGGATCCACCAGTGTCATTGCATGCGTGTTCTTTTTAGTAACAACAACTAGAGTCATTGAAATGTGTGTTCTTTTCACATACCACCTATGGATCCACCAGTGTCATTGCAGGTGTGTTCTTTTCACTAACAACAACCAGGGTCATTGCATGTGTGTTCTTTTCACATATCACATATGGATCCACTAGTGTCATTGAAATGTGTGTTCTCTACAGAGACCACACATGGATCCACTAGTGTCATTGCATGTGTGTTCTTTTTAGTAACAACAACCAGAGTCATTGAAATATGTGTTCTTTTCACATACCACCTATGGATCCACCAGTGTCATTGCATGTGTGTTGTTTTCACAATCCACCCATGGATCCACCAGTGTCATTGCATGTGTGTTCTTTTTAGTAACAACTACTAGAGTCATTGAAATGTGTGTTCTTCACACATACCACCTATGGATCCACCAGTGTCATTGCATGTGTGTTTTTTCACTAACAACAACCAGAGTCATTGCATGTGTGTTCTTTTCACATATCACACATGGATCCACCAGTGTCATTGAAATGTGTGTTCTCTACAGAGACCACACATGGATCCACCAGTGTCATTGCATGTGTGTTCTTTTTAGTAACAACAACCAGAGTCATTCAAATGTGTGTTCTTTTCACATACCACCTATGGATCCACCAGTGTCATTACATGTGTGTTCTTTTCACAATCCACAAACGGATCCACCAGTGTCATTGCATGTGTGTTATTTTTAGTAACAACAACCAAAGTCATTGAAATGTGTGTTCTTCTCACATACGACCTATGGATCCACCAGTGTCATTGCATGTGTGTTCTCTTCACAATCCACACATGGATCCACCAGTGTCATTGCATGAGTGTTCTTTTTAGTAACATCAACCAGTGTCATTGCATGTGTGTTCTCTTCAGAGACCACACATCGATCCACCAGTGTCATTGCATGTGTGTTCTTTTTACTAACAACAACCAGAGTCATTGAAATGTGTGCTTCCTTCAGAGACCACACATGGATCCACCGGTGTCATTGCATGTATGTTCTTTTCACTATCAACAACTGGAGTCATTGCATGTGTGTTATTTTCACATACCACATATGGATCCACCAGTGTCATTGCATGTGTGCTCTTTTCACAATCCACCCATGGATCCACCAGTGTTATTGCACGTGTGTTCTTTTTAGTAATAACAACCAGAGTCATTGAAATGTGTGTTCTTATCACATACCACCTATGGATCCACCGGTGTCATTGCATGTGTGTTCATTTCACTAACAACAACCAGTGTCATTGCATGTATGTTCTTTTCACTAACAACAACTGGAGTCATTGCATGTGTGTTCTTTTCACATACCACCTATGGATCCACCAGTGTCATTGCATGTGTGATCTTTTCACAATCCACCCATGGATCCACCAGTGTCATTGCACATGTGTTCTTTTTAGTAACAACAACCAGAGTCATTGAAATGTGTGTTCTTCTCACATACCACCTATGGATCCAACGGTGTCATTGCATGTGTGTTCATTTCACTAACAAGAACCAGTGTCATTCCATGTATGTTATTTTCACTAACAACAACTGGAGTCATTGCATGTGTGCTCTTTTCACAATCCACATATGGATCCACTAGTGTCATTGCATGTGTGTTCTTTTTAGTAACAACAACTAGTGTCATTGCATGTGTGTTCATTTCATAATCCACCTATGGATCCACCAGTGTCATTTCATGTGTGTTCTTTTCACTAACAAAAACTGGAGTCATTGCATGTGTGTTCTTTTCACATACCACATATGGATCCACCAGTGTCATTGCATGTGTGCTATTTTCACAATCCACCCATGGATCCACCAGTGTCATTGCATGTGTGTTATTTTTAGTAACAACAAACAGAGTCATTGAAATGTGTGTTCTTTTCACATACCACCTATGGATCCACTGGTGTCATTGCATGTGTGTTCTTTTCACTAACAACAACCAGAGTCATTGCATGTGTGTTCTTTTCACATACCACATATGGATCCACCAGTGTCATTGAAATGTGTGTTCTCTACAAAGACCACACATGGATCTACCAGGAGATGGGAATGCAAGGGAGATGGGAAGTAGTAGCCGCGTCCAAACACAGGTAAAAAATTAATGTAATAATATTTAAAAAATGTTATCTGGTCCACATGACCCCATCACAGACACGTTGCAGGCGCCAGATATACGTTACTGTGCCCGCATCTTTCTGCTCCTCTTATTAGTCTGCTAGCCCACACTGCATTAAGCATCAGGTGATGAGGGTAAAAAATGATAAAATGGCAAATAAAACAATTTTTAAGCTATAACATCACAAAACTTCAATCCAAGCTTATCAATATCAAATCAACCAAAAATGGGGTTAACAAAAACTTTTCCAAATTTAAAATGAAAGCATTCATATATGTGTGCATTTAAAATAGGTGTTGTTTAAATTGCTATGATTGAGTGAACAAATGCTTTTAAAATGTTTCTTAGGTGATTTAAACATCATCTACATCATTCCCAAACTTTTCCTAAAGAAAATCAAATCAAAAAGAATTAAAAAGGAGGAATGGGCATTTTGGCCGTTTTAATCCACTACACTACTTTGAGTGTTCCTAGCACTCATTTCTTAACAAAAACAATTCTTGATCTTTGTATCCCTTGCTAGTACACATAATGAGGTACCAAGGCCCACCTTTTGATCTGCTAAAAACATGCTTTAACTTATTTTAAATGACAATTGAAAATTGAATCTAATGTATATGCATAGATCACCCCTATTTCAAAACCCCTCTATTTGAGCTCCACTTTCAAAACCCTTGTAACCAGACACTACCTAGAACTAGTGGAGATCACTCAAAAAATTTGAAACCAAAATTCAAATTTTTTTCTCTTTCGGCCATTTTGTCAAACACCTTGCTAGCAAGATCATTTTTGCCTAACTAATACTGTTTTGAGCTGATTTTGTCTAGCAATTCTGTAGTGCTTTGATCATCTCTGTCCCCCTCAAGCCTAACCAGACCAACCCCAACCTTTCCCCTACCTCCTAGCAGCCCTCTCCCGCCTCTCTCTCCATGTCTAGGAGGTAGCCACACCTCACCGCCCCTCTCTGTCCCCTGCCCGAACCAAGCCCTGTCGTGGACCACCGAGGAAAGCCCGTGCCCAGTGCCACCGCACCATGCCAGTGCTGCCCCCAGAGCGCGCTTTGTCCCCGCTCGCACAGACCGCCCCTTGGCCGCAGCCCGCGCCCGCCGCTCCGCCACGACCTGGAGAACACCCCAGACACCCGCGCTGGCCGCCCAACGCCTCACAGCCACCGCTCGCCGTGGACACCGCCGCCTCTGCCGCTCAGAGCGCCACCTCGCCCAGACCGCATGCCACCGCCCCTACGGCCGCATTCAATGCCCAGAGCACCACCAGGGAACCACACGTCGATCGCCACCTGTAGCCATGCCTCTACTACGCCGTAGCCATGTCGCCACCGTCGCCTGCCCATCCCGCTCGGTCTCACCGTCGGGCCTATAAAAGGAGCCCTCACCAGGCTCTTCTCTCGACACCATTCCACTCCCCTCACCTCTCTGAGCCTCACCCACCTCTAGCTGGAGCAAGGCGAGCTCTGCCTCGCAGGAATTGGAGCCAGAGCCAGAGCCGCTGGAGGAGAAGGGCGTCGCTGATTGCGACCACCCCAAGCTCTGCCGCAACCGCGCCTCGCCTCGCCGTCGTCTTCCACTTTGTTTTCCCGCCTCGCCGACCCCGCTGGAGCCCTGGTACGTCCCCAGCAGACCCCCACCGAGACGCTAGGGTTCGAGCTCGCCGGCGACCTGTTCGTCGTCGACGACGACCCTCAGCCGTAGATCTCCCTTCTAATCATACGACCCACAGCGCACGTACCGTTTCGCGCGTGAAGTGCCGCTGACAAGCAGGACCCTCCTGTCAGCTGAGCCCCGCGCCGCGGAGCGCGACTGGGCCGGCCCAAGTCTTTTCCCGCGCTAGCCCACCCGTTCAAATCTGGATTTTTCTTTTTAGTTAAATCTAGTTTTTGTCCACTATTTTAAAATTCTATTCTGGGAGTTTGACAATCCAAATTGCATGAAACAAATTTTGCCTGAAAGGTATTAAGATGATCTATCCAGGCCCGTTGGATTTAATTCTAGTAGAGTTAGAGATCTCTCCTAATAAAAATAAGAAGCCAGAAGCAGTTGCAACTTGCAACATTTTTATAAAATCAACCAAGTTAGCTTTTGAGTTGATTCCAACTCTCAAAAATCACATTCCATCATATCTATCTAAATATGTAATAATATTAAGGTTTACATGCAGTGACTTTGGACTAGTACCCAAATAATGCTATATAGGCATTTCTAGTCACTTTAAATCATTAAATAATGAACTTAAACCAAAGTAATATTGATCCAACCCTTAATTCTCATTCCAACATGTTAGGATATGTGGTGATGACATGTGTCAACATGATCCCATATTTTAAGTGGTGAATATTAAATCTTAGTTAATTTTTTTAATGAGTAGAAATTACTTTTCTAAAATAAAAAGGAGGAAACTATTGAATTAAACTTGTGATGTTTGTGATGATAATAGATCATCAAATATGTGTCTTAGAATTTTATTTAGCCTAGAAGTATTGTTTGGTGATTGTGCACTCCCTATGTATTTATAGACAATAGTACCGACCAAGCTTTCGAGGAAGAGTTCTAAGAAGAAGAAGAAGAAGAAGAAGAAGAAAACGTCAACCACTACACCAACCAAGGCAAGCTACTATTAGCAAGCTAGCACTATCCAAGATTAACCCTTGCAAGTTGTACTTGCAAGCCACCATTAACAGTGCAAGCTAACACTTGCAAGTTGAGTGCTTAGCAAACTAGAATCAAACTAGATGGTTTAGCAAAGATGCCTTATGCATGCCTTGATCACACTCCCTTTTGACTATTAGTACCCCAAGTCTTAGTTGCAAGTTTTACTCCCTTAGTTTACACCAAGTTCTTTACTTAGTTTGAAGGTAGCATAAAAAGTATAAAACTTGACCTAATTAGAACCCTTTAGATGTCATTCTATGGCATGAGATTGAACCCATCTTTTCCACCTTAGTGAACACTCTTAACTTAGTAGTTAGAGTAGATCAAAAACTTGAGTCAGTTTCGATGGGAACACTTGGTGCAAATGAATTATGAAAACCTTGGAATGATGAGTCATTCTATTGAGATGTTTTGCCATGTGTTGAGAAAACACAAAAGGTTGATGATGATAAAAATGTTGAGGCATGAGCCTTAACCTTTTTATAAAACTGATGGTTGGATTCGGATGCGATACGATTCCAAATTTACCGTACAAGCACACTACCTGAATTAGGTAAGGCTTAGCTGGAAATTGATATGCATTTGTATTAGTTCCCTCACGGGAGAGGTCTGAGCTGAGGCTACCTCTCATGATGTCCACCTATGCAGTGCCCAAGATGACTGATGGTCATGGATGGGAGGCCATGCTCATAGGAGAGGTGCTTATACGAGGGTGTGTAAAGGGAAGGTTATGTTTGATTATCTGCATACTAAGTATGATGATTCAGGGTTACCCCTGACAGATGTATCGAATCTTGTGGTGAAACTGTACCACCTCTGTAGAGTGTCAAACTATTCGAATAGCCGCGTCCGCGGTTATGGACAGTTGGAATGGCCATACTGTTTCGTTGTCAGATGTTTTCTAAATACTTTGAAAAGAATGATGAATCTTGACTTGACCACAACAAGGTTGTGTTTATAACAATAGCTTTCCCACTTAAGTGATTCTAGGACATTACTTTATCTTTCTTTCCTTCTGAACTCGGCTTAGGTTTCAAACTTAATTTTATAGTTAAACTTAGAGTTGGCACTTTAACATTGAACTATAGTACTTGTTAGTGGTAGTTTGCGAGTACTTAAAGAGTACTCATGGATTTTGTCCCTGGCTATTATCATGGCCAGACTATGAAGGAGACTATCAAGATGATGGCCAACAGGATGGCTATGATAACTAGGACCATCTGACTTCGTCAGCATTGCCTGTGCCACTGAAGATGGACCCCACCGCTACGCTTATCTTTTTTTCCGTTGCTTGTTGTATTAAGACTGGATCATGAGATCCTTATTTGTGTAAGACCTTATGTATGGTTTGTAATGGATGATGTACTGTGATGTCCAATCCGTTATGTCTCGCAAAAATCGTAATCCTGTGATTGCGAGGTATGGCATAATGGGCATCTAGGATTAAAAATCTGGGTGATGACAAGTTGGTATCAGAGCCATCCTGACCATAGGAGACCCTAGTTAGAATGGACGTCAAACCAAAAACTTAGTTTCAAAACCAAAGTGAGTATTTATGAAAAACTATCTCCTCTCTTACCCTTCTGGATTCTTTCTCAAAAATTCATGATACTCAAAATTCTTACACTACTACTTAAAATTTGACACACTTGATAACTTCACTAACTTCCTCATCCTTAATTCTTATAGATGGAGACTCAGTTCAGCAAGTTTTACCAGTTGGGAAACGAAGGTCAACTGATCTTCGAGAGGGATCTGGATTCACTGTCGGAGTTACTGGGACGCCCGCACCCGGAGTTTCTTGGAGCTCAACTTCCAGGATACCCAGGAGGAGACCTATAGTGGCTCGTCACCGCAGATCTTAGAGGAAGCATTGAAGCACCAACTTCTGGAAGAATTCAGTTCTCTGTGAGAGAGAACAACTGGCTAGATGGATTAGCCAGGGCAATGCATGAAGCTCTCGCACGTCTATGTTCCCTCAGCGTCAACAAGACCCAAGGAACCCGTTTTGCCCAGTATGCAAGACGTGATTTCATGGGAATGCCAATGGAGATGCCGGGCCACCCCGAGTTGAGGCATCAAGTGGAGAACCTTGACTTCTTGCTTCACGACAGATAGCAGGAACTGGACAATGCCAGAGAGTTAGCCAACCAGAACCGTGCCATTACCGACCAGAAGGCCCAGACTTTCGCACTGCTTATCCAAGACCGTCAATCTCTTCGCCGCCAGTGTGCCAAGAAGGATCGCACCATCACCCGTCTTCGCAAGAAGGTGGCCGACCTCGAGAAGACCGTCAAGGAGTAGGAAGCTCAGCTTGGAGCAAAGGAAGAAGAAGATGAGGATGAAGACATCCAGGGAGACATGGATTCTTACCTCAGCAACGATGATGACTTTCTGGTGGAGGATACCGTGGACTTCTACACTGATGATGAGGACTCCGACTTCATCAATGATGTGTCGATGCACTAGAGCACTGTCATAGCATGAGATGTATCGATCTCATTGTATCTTAGCTTGCAGAATGGTTCTTCAAACCATTTGTTTTCCCTTTGATTGTTGTGGTGTGTGTTGTATCGTATGCTTGCTTGCATGAATAAAAATTAAGTTAGTTGAAAAACCTGAGTCTAACTCAAAGTGTTAGATTTGAAAACCCCAAAACCATGAACCTTAGAAATTTCCCTCTTACCCCTATATCTCAATCTTCAGATGACTCGTGGGAACCAAGGAGGGAGCAGCTCGTCGCAAGACCCAATGCTGCAGATCTTGCAGAATCTCATAGCAGACCGGGAAGCAAGCAGGGCAGAGCGCCAAGCCAACTTAGCAACACTTCAACAGATCGCCCAAATGGCTCTCAACAACCAAGGGCATGGAAATCAGGATCACCAGGGATCCAAACTCAAAAACTTTCAGAACACTAATCCCCCAATCTTCAATCAATCTAAAAACCCATTAGATGCTGATGACTGGTTACAGACCATGGAGAACAACTTGGAAGTTGCCCGAGTTGATGAAAATGAGAAATTTCTCTTTGCCACCCACTATCTAGAAGGAGATGTAAGAGGTTGGTGGAATAGCATCCGCAATATGAACCATGGTCAAGTGATGACATGGGAAGCATTCAAGGTCAAGTTTAGTCGCACCCACGTGTCGCAAGGTCTAGTCAACTGAATGAAAGATGAGGTCCGCGAATTGAAGCAAGGAAGAATGACTATGGTGGAGTACCATGGCAGATTCCTGTCACTTGCCAGATATGCACCTAATGAGATCAACACAGAGGCCAAGAAGAAGGAGAGATTCTTGAACGGACTGCATGATGAGATGCAGACCGTCCACGTCAACATCTGTTTCCAGGATCTCGAAGAGCTAGTCGACTCTGCCATTCAGATGCATGGGAAGATTAACCAAGCAAACGACAACCACAAGCGTCGTATGATGCAGCAGTCTGGATCCAACAGTCACCAGAAGTACCGTCCCAACCCTTCACTAGGATATGCACCAAGGAACAACCGACCCCCAAATTCTCGCCCAAGCTACCCCAACCGTAGCGGAGGCAATGTGAAGTCCGGAATAAACAATCACAACTCCGGTAATGCCAACAATTTCAACCGTGCACCTCCCAAGAACCACAACAACAACAACAACACTACACCCAGAACTGGCAGCAATGATGTACCTGTCGCAGTCAAGGACAAGTCCCAGATCACTTGTTTCGAGTGTGGAATAAAGGGTCACTACTCCAATGAGTGTCCCAAGAAGATTGCAGCCAATACCAATCTGAATGCCCCAGCTCAGCAGCAGCATCGTGTTCAACTAGGAAGGAGATTTTCCCCAGGGAACCCTCACAACCGCAACGGCCGTCTCTTCCACATGAATGTAGAAGAAGCCCAGGAAGCGCCAGATGTAGTGCTGGGTATGTTTTCTATCAACTCAGTTTTAGCAAGAGTATTGTTTGATTCGGGAGCATCGCATTCATTTGTCACCGAAGAATTTTCATGCACTAGTAAGATTCGTCCAACCAACCTAAAGCATGTCATGATAGTTCAAATCCCAGGTTCAACAACCAAAGCTAGAAAAATTTGGAAAGCTGTACCTATCAGAATACATGGGATAGATTTCTATGCCAACCTAATTGTACTTGGAACAAAATGTTTGGAAGTAGTACTAGGTATGGATTGGATGTCAAAGCATAAAGGGTTGATAGACTGTGCTAAGAAAGCCATCACCATGACCAGTAGTTCTGGAGTCACATTAGAGCATATCTCTGAAACCTTACCCCGACAATTCAAGTGCAACCAGAGTGTAGCCTTGCCCACCATAGGCCAAGTCAGAGTAGTCTGTGAATACCCCGACGTATTCCTAGATGAATTGCCAGGTATGCCCCCGGATAGGGATATTGAGTTCATTATCGAACTAATCCTCGGAACCGGACCCATAGCCCAGAGACCCTATAGCATGAACCCCTCAGAACTAGTGGAACTGAAGAAATAGTTGGATGCTATGCTAGCCAAAGGTCTAATTCAACCAAGTGCATCACCATGGAGATCACCAGTGTTATTCGTCGACAAGAAAGATGGAGGCAACCATCTGTGCACAGATTACAGAAAGTTGAATGATGTCACCATCAAGAACAAGTACCCCTTGCCAAAGATAGAGGATCTATTTGATCAGTTGACTCGAGCTCAGGTATTCTCAAAGATTGATCTTAGGACTGGTTATGACCAACTTAAGATCCGTCCAACGGATATTCCGAAGACCGCCTTTACTACTCGCTATGGTTTATACGAGTATACGGTTATGTCTTTTCGATTAACCAGTGCTCCTGCTTACTTCATGAATCTCATGAATAAGATCTTTATGTATTTCCTAGATAATTTTGTAGTTGTGTTTATCGACAACATCCTTATCTACTCCAAGTCCGAAGAAGAGCATGAGCAACATCTGAGAGTTATCCTAGAAACCCTCAGAGAGCATCAGTTATATGCCAAGTTCAGCAAGTGTGAGTTTTGGTTGAAAGAAGTAGGATTCCTAGGACATATTGTGTCTGCCGGAGGAGTCTCTGTTGATCCCGCCAACATCAAAGATGTCTAAGAATGGGAAGCCCCAACCACTCAAATCCAAGTCCGTGCATTTCTTGGATTAGCGGGATATCATCGCAAGTTCGTAGAAGGATTCTCGAGCATAGCCCGACCAATGACCCAATTGTTGAAGAAGGACAAGAAGTTTGAATGGACAGACAAATGTGAAGCCAGTTTCCAAGAGCTGAAGAAGAGGTTGATATCCACCCCAATTTTGGTCATGCCTGACATCAAGAAGTCGTTTGATGTGTATTGTGACGCATACAAGATTGGTCTAGGAAGTGTATTGATGCAAGAAGGCAAAGTCATCGCGTATCTGTCTCGACAACTGAAGCAGCATGAGCAGAACTATCCGACCCATGATCTTGAGCTAGCAGCTGTGGTTCTAGCACTAAAGACATGGCATCATTATTTGATGGGTAATCACTCTGAGATTTACTCAGATCATAAGAGCTTGAAGTATATCTTTACTCAGAAGGAGCTGAATATGAGGCAAACAAGATGGATAGAGTTAATCAAGGATTATGACCTTGACATTCACTATCACCCAGGCAAAGCCAATGTGGTTGCGGATGCTCTTAGCAGATTGCCGTGTAGGCTTAACACAATGATCAAGGAGAGGCAACCCAGTTTGTATGAAGAATTAGAGCAGTTCAGAACTGAATTAGTTAGCAAAGGATTCTTAGCCAGTATTGAACTTCAACCCACTTTGATTAGCCAAATCAAGGAAGCCCAGAAGGGCAATGAAAGTATCGACGGAATCAAATGTTGTATTGGTACAGGAAAGGTACCTGGATTCACTGAAAATGAAGAAGGTGTAGTGTGGTACAAAGGCCGTATCTGTGTTCCAACAGATTCAGAGCTGAAGGAGGTTATCATGAAGGAAGCTCATGATACTCTTTATTCTATCCACCCCGGAGGAACAAAGATGTATCAGGATTTGAAAGAGAAATTTTGGTGGCACAAGATGAAGAGAGAGATCGGAAGCTACATCACCAAATGTGACATCTGCCAAAGAGTCAAAGCAGAGCATCAGAGACCTGCAGGACTGTTGCAACCATTACAGATTCCGGAATGGAAGTGGGATTCTGTCGGGATGGACTTTATCACCGGTTTACCTACTTCTAGTAGGGGAAATGACTCAATATGGGTCATAGTTGATAGACTGTCGAAGGTAGCTCACTTTACACCTGTCAAGACCACTTACCAGAGTGCAAAGTTAGCAGAGCTATACATTGCTAGGATTGTTAGTCTGCATGGAACCCCCAAGACCATCGTATCAGATCAAGGAACCCAGTTTACCTCAAGATTTTGGCAGAAAGTCCAAGAAGGACTAGGAACCAAGTTGAACTTCAGCACAGCATATCATCCTCCAACAGATGGACAGACTGAGAGAGTCAACAAGATCCTAGAAGATATGCGTAGAGCTTGTGTATTGGAATATGGATCAAAATGGGAAGACTGTCTGCCTTTCGCAGAATTCTCATATAACAACAGTTATCAAGCTAATTTGCAAATGGCACCATTTGAATTCCTATACGGAAGAAAGTGTTGTACCCCTTTGAATTGGTCGCAAGTATGAGAGAGTCAGATCTTCGGACCCAACATCCTTCGAGAAGCAGAAGAGAAAGTTCACAAAGTGCCTGAGCACCTCGAGACCGGCCAATCCAGACATAAGAGTAATGTTGAAAAGAGAAGGAGAGACCTGACTTTCAATGTCGGAGACTTTGTATATCTCAAGGTTTCACCATTGAAGGGAACTCAATGCTTTAGTCTAAAGGGAAAGTTAGCCCCCAGATATATTGGACCCTTCAAAATTCTGAACCGTCGAGGAGAAGTATCATATCAGCTGGAACTGCCTGAAGAGATGTCAGCCATCCACAATGTGTTCCATATCTCGTTACTTCGCAAATGTCTGGAAGTGCCCGAGAAGACTGAAGTTTTCAAGAACATCGATCACAGAGCTGTGGAAATCAACAATGACCTGACCTATCGAGAAGTACCCATACGTATCTTAGAAGAAGCCTACAGAACCACCAGGACTAGGAGTATCAAGTTTCTCAAGATTCAGTGGAGCAACCATACCGAGGAGGAAGCTACTTGGGAGCTAGAAGATTACATTAGGACAGAGTTCCCATATCTCTTTAGTTCCTAGTTTTCTTTGTAAATCTCGGGACGAGATTTTTGTTTAAGGGGGGAAGGTTTGTAACATCCCAAAACTTCAATCCAAGCTTATCAAGATCAAATCAACCAAAAATTGGGTTAACAAAAACTTTTCCAAATTTAAAATGAAAGCATTCATATATGTGTGCATTTAAAATAGGAGTTGTTTGAATTGCCATGATTGAGTGAACCAATGCTTGTAAAATGTTTCTTAGGTGATTTAAACATCATCTACATCATTCCCAAACTTTTCCTAAAGAAAATCAAATCAAAAAGAATTAAAAAGGAGGAATGGTCATTTTGGCCATTTTAATCCACTACACTACTTTGAGTGTTCCTAGCACTCATTTCATAACGGAAACAGTTCTTGATCTTTGTACCCCTTGCTAGTACACATAATGAGGTACCAAGGCCCACCTTTTGATCTGCTAAAAACATGCTTTAACTTATTTTAAATGACAATTGAAAATTGAATCTAATGCATATGCATAGATCACCCCTATTTCAAAAACCCTCTATTTGAGCTCCACTTTCAAAACCCTTGTAACCAGACACTACCTAGCACTAGTGGAGATCACTCAAAAATTTTGAAACCAAAATTCAAAACTTTTTCTCTTTCAGCCATTTTGTCAAACACTTAACTTTATAGTTAAACTTAGAGTTAGCACTTTAACTTTGAACTATAGTACTTGTTAGTGGTAGTTTGCGAGTACTTAAAGAGTACTCATGGCTTATGTACCTGGCTATTATCATGGTCAGACTATGAAGGAGACTATCAAGATGATGGCCAATAGGACGGCTATGATAACTAGGACCATCTGCCTTCGTCAGCATTGCCTGTGCCCCTGAAGATGGACCCCACCGCTACGCTTATCTTTTTTCCACTGCTTGTTGTATTAAGACTGGATTCATGAGATCCTTATTTGTGTAAGACCTTATGTATGGTTTGTAATGGATGATGTACTATGATATCCAATCCGTTATGTCTCGCAAAAATGGTAATCCTGGGATTGCGAGGTATGGCATAACGGGCATCTGGGATTAAAAATCCGGGTGTTGACATAAGCTTACCTTTCATCCGGAGAATCGTACAAAGACGAGGTTGGCAGGGATTTATTATTTCTCCTGCAGTTAGCCGAATGATCCTCAAGAACATCCTCAATCACCCCTGCAACTTCTTCATATTCTAATACACCTCCATTATTTGCCCTTTCCTCCCCGTTCCGCTTACCCTTTTGTTTCTTTTCACACCCTTTTCTCGCCGGCACCTCCACTTGTTCATAAATTGGCTGCTTACGTATGTTTTCCTCTGAGTGCTAATCACCGTCTTCAAGCTGCTCTTCCGCCAGTTCTGGCTGAGAAGCCTCATTTTCTGCCACCGGGGTGTGAACAGGGACAATAGCATGTGTAACTGGGTTTTTGCACAACCTCTTGATATGGCCGAATCCGCCACAATGTCTGCATTACCTTTTCCTAGGTCCCAGCCTTGGACCTTATCGGTGGAGGCTTCGATCCTTAGCTATCTAGTCCTCCCAGGTGGCCTCCTAAGAACTGGTGGTTGAAGTTTGAACCCTGGATCGACAATCTCCCAATCATTTTCATCGGCCATAGGTGGTACGTTTTCTGCATAAGATGCAGCAAACTTGTCCACGGAGAAATAGTTGTCGGGATAGTTCTCTATTTCAGCTCTGTTACCTCTAAGCTATAAGATGAAGTAAATTGCATGGTGACATGGCAGACCAGTAATCTGCCACTGCCTGCATGAACAAGTCTTGTTTCCAATGTCTACAGTGTACCTCCGTTCACTTCCACGCTTGTATTCTGCATAAACCTTGACCAATGTTCTGGAACTTCTGACCACCCTCATGTTTATCGTTCTCATTGCCCTGGTTCTTACATTCAGTAACATAACCACCTTTGGAACTATTTTATGGCCTAAAAAATTTCTTGCACAAATTCTTTGCCTTAAATCTATCTTCACCATTTTGCACTGTCTTATTGCATCCAACAAAATAACAATTCCAAGTGTCTTCATGCCCGAAATCTTATCATTGAAACTCCCTGCCAAATTATTGCATACAAAATCCACCTTGCTTAACTCACCAAACTTTCTTCTGGCCCATAGCTTGGTGTGATCTTCCTCAAGGTATTTTTCACCTTTGGCACTACATACATGTTCTGCAAGTAAGTAGGATGCGTGCTTGGGATGTATGTGTATGCTGATCGCCACAAGTCCTCTTCAAAGATCTTTCCTTTGAACTTCTTTGTGAAGTTAGTAGCGAGGTGCCGCATGCATTCCTGATACATTGCAAATGTATCTATAATTTTTGATGTTCCATGCTTGGTTTTATCTACTTTCTTGAGTTTTGTTCCAACTTTGGAGTACTTTTCATATGATTTCTTGGACTAACCTATTAACAAGATGCCATAGTGCCAGTTGCCTGTTTTCTGCTATTTTTGGTTCCAGGAAGTCAGAAAATGAATATTCTCGGAATTGGACGGGACAAAAGCCAAAGTTACTATTTTCTCGAAAGACTCATAGAGCCAGAAGGAGAGTCGGAGAGGGGCCACAGGGTGGCCACACCCCCCTTGGCCCGGGCCAGCCCAGGCCGCGCCAGGGCATGGTGTGGGCCCCCTGCCCACCCACCGACCTTGACCTCTAGCCTATAAGAAGCCTCCCGAGGCATAAACCCTAGATCGTCAATCAGAAATCCACGAAAAGTTCCACAGCGCCGCCGCCACAGAAGGGGAGATTCGGGGGATAGAAAGTCTCTGTTTCGGCACCCTGCCGGGACCAGGAAGTGCCCCCGGAGCCATCTCCATCGATCTCCACCGCCATCTCCATCACCATTGCTGATTCCCATGACGAGGAGGGAGTAGTTCTCTCTCAAGGCTAAGGGTTCTACCGGTAGCTATGTGTTCATCTATCTCTCTATGCATGATCTTGTTGTGGTCATGAGCTTGTAATCTATAGATCTATTCTGCTACTCAAGTGCTTTACATGTTTGCTTTCTTCCATCTTTATTTCAGTTTTCCTTTAGTCTTTTCCCACATCAACCACATGCCATCAAGCTATTTTCTATCACCGTTACCACTTATAAATATCCATACCACTTGTATTTCACTATCTCTTCGCCGAACTAGTGCACCTATACAACTGAAAGGTGTATTGGGTGTGTTGGGGACACAAGAGACTTCTTGTATATTGATTGCAGGGCTGCTTGAGAGGGGATACCTTTGACCACATCCTCCCTGAGTTCGATAAACCTTGGGTGATCCACTTAAGGGAAAACTTGCTGGTGTTCTACAAACCTCTACACTTGGAGGCCCAACAACTGTCTACAAGAATAGAAGTGCATACAGATCAAGCTATTTTCTGGCGCCGTTGCTGGGGAGGAAAGGTAAAAGGTACGCACATCCTCCGGTGTGAGTGCTCAAAGTTATTTCCTTTAGATTCTGGAATTTTGTCTTTTTTTTGTTGTTTTCACTAGTTAGGCTTAATGGAAAACAACAAAAAAATTAGAGAACTTTATAGTATCTATCTTGAGTTAGGACATGAAGTGTTTGAAGAGAAAATTAAAAAACCTAGGGAACTTCATTTGCATGCTAATAGCAATGTTGTTAGTATGAATTCTCTGGACACTATTATTGCTAATGCTATGGAAAAGTCTAAGCTTGGGGAAGCTAGTTTTTATGAAAATGATCTTTTTAGTTCCCCAGCTTTGGAAGATAGCTATTGTATGCTTATGATGATACAAAACCTCCAATATATGATGATTACAATGATGAGTATGATATTTTTAGTCCACCTACTATTGAGGAGAAAATTAATTATGATTACAATATGCCTCCTATATTTGAGAATAATAATGATAGCTATTTTGTTGAATTTTCTCCCACTATGATTGATAAGAATGACTATGCTTATGTGGAGAGTACTAATTCTTTTATGCATGTGCCTCGTGATATGAATGTTTCTTGTGATAATTATATTCTTAATTTTACTCATGATGCTACTGAAAGTTATTATGAGAGAGGGAAACATGGTTTTATGCATCTCAATAATATTAAGTTTCACCTCTTTATGTTGAAAGTCTTGAAGTTGCACTTGTTTTGCTTTACTATGCTTGTTGCTTTGTGCTTTCATGACTTGTTTCTTTACAAGATTCCTATGCATAGGAAGTGGGCGAGACTTAAATGTGCTTTGAATTTGCTTCTTGATGCTCTCTTTTACTTCAATTCATATTTCTTTTGTGAGCATCTTCTCAAACTATCATGCCTAACTTAAAGGCGTTAAAGAAAAGTACTTATTGGGAGATAACCCAAAAGTTTTAGATGAGTCTTGGAAGTTAATACCTCTGTAATAACCCCTCCTTATCCATTTCATTTGCTTTTTGTGCCAAGAGTAAGCTCTAATGAGAGAGAAGTAATGATTGTGAAAGTTGCTGTCCCGAAACAGATTTTTGTGCTTCACCGTAAAAATTCGTGAGAGAGCTTTGTATGTCAGATTGAGCTGTAATTTTTTGTTCTTCTGCCCCAGCTTGTTATCTAACTTTCATTAGGTCAACACTTTTTGATTTGAGCAACAGAAGGTTCTTTGAAAAAATTCGTCTTTACCTGCTGGTCTGTTTTGACAGATTTCTGCCATTTTCTGCATTTGCTTCTTGTTGGTTCCTTTTTGAGTTCTTTTGAGGAATTGAGATTTCTGAGGGAAGTGCTACAGTAGCGAGTGTTCTAATGGAAGTTTATCTGGTGTTATAACTGAACCTTAAGACTTATTTATCTTGAGTGCACTAATGTTGTTAATAAAGATTGTGTGAAGTTTTGTATGAAGGAAAATTTTCAGGTGTATGGAAGGAATGAGTAATGAGATGAAGAATGGACTAAAGCTCAAGCTTGGGGATGCCACGTGATACATTGCAAATGTATCTATAATTTTTGATGTTCCATGCTTGGTTTTATCTACTTTCTTATGTTTTGTCCACACTTTGGAGTACTTTTCATATGATTTCTTGGACTAACCTATTAATAAGATGCCACAGTGCCAGTTGCCTGTTTTTTGCTGTTTTTGGTTCCAATAAAGTCAGAAAATCATTATTCTTAGAATTGGATTGGACAAAAGCCAAAGTTGATATTTTCCCGGAAGACTCACGGAGCCAGAAGGAGAGTCGGAGAGGGGCCACAGGGTGGCCACACAACCCCATGGCACGGGTCCCCCTTGGTTGCGCCAGGGCATGGTGTGGGCCCCTAGCACTCCAGACCTTGCCTCTTTGCCTATAAGAAGCCTCCCGATGCATAAACCCTAAATAATCAAGCCTCCAGCCATGAAAAGTTCTGCAGCGCTGCCGCCACCGAAAAAGGAGATTCGGGGGACAGAAAGTCTATGTTCCGGCACCCTGCCGGGATGGGGAAGTGCCCCTGGAGCCATCTCCATCGATCTCCACCACCATCTCCATCACCATTGCTGATTCCCATGATGAGGAGGTAATAGTTCACTCTCGAGGCTAAGGGTTCTACCGGTATCTATGCGTTCATCTCTCTCTCTCTATGCATGATCATATTGTGATCATGAGCTTGTAATCTATAGATCTACCTTGCTACTCAAGTGCTTTAATGAATCTCTCCTCTCCCCATGTGTGTGAAAGTGACAGCGTGCTCACCATGGTGGCACTTAGGCTAGAGATTACAAATACTTGTTATGAGTTATATTTGGAGTTGGATGTCTTTATGAAATTGTGGTGTTTGTTGGACTCATCTAGTACTCAAGGTGACAGTGTGGGGTTATCTAGATGGGAAAGATGGACTTTGAGGAGTGTTGTTATAGCCCTACCATCGATTAGAGTGTTCAACCGGAGAGTAGTTAAGAGCAGTATCATAAAGAGAGGATATATTTATGAGAGAGTGTTCACTAGTGAAAGTATGATCCCTAGGCCTTGTTTCTAAGCACTGAAACACCGTTTGCAATTAGATTTGTTACATGTTTGCTTGCTTCCATCTTTATTTCAGTTTTCCTTTAGTCTTTTCCCACATCAACCACATGTCATTAAGCTATCTTCTATCACTGTTACCACTTATAATTATCCATACCACTTGTATTTCACTATCTCTTCGCCGAACTAGTGCACCTATACACCTGACAAGTGTATTGGGTGTGTTGGGGACACAAGAGACTTCTTGTATCTTTATTGCAGGGTTGCTTGAGAGGGAATAACTTTGACCACTTCTTCCCTGAGTTCGATAAACCTTGGGTGATCCACTTAAGGGAAAACTTGCTCCTGTTCTACAAACCTCTGCACTTGGAGGCCCAACAACTGTCTACAAGAATAGAAGTGCATAGACATCACCACGCGTGCCACCCCAAGAAATATCCAAGAAGTACAAGCGTCAAAGCTTGGGGATGCCCAAGGCATCCCCTTGTTCATCAATAAAAATCCCAGGTTTCTTCCAAACGCTTCATTTTTATTGTTTCATGCACAATTGTGTTTTTCTTGGAGCGTCTTCTTTTTCGTTTTCGTTTTGATTTTTAGTTTGCTTGGTTTGCTTAGTTTTCTGAATAAATTGGTTGGACCCCCTCTTTCATGCATTGGTTTTCAAATAGTTTGGTTTGGAGTGGAAAAGAGTAGGAAAGTTCATGCTTCTGTGGTAAAAAGAGCTCGTTTTTGACTGTGGCCTATGCTTTGTCATGCCATGCTTGATATTGTTTTGGCTTTATGCTTAGTATTCTTTGCTGTAGCATGAATTGTTATCAACAATTGAGATTGATTAAAGTGCCTTGGATGAATCATGCGTTGTTTTATCATATTAAAGCATAGTATAGTGGTATTCTCCTTTGATGCTTTATTTGTGTTGACTTGGCACATGCTCACACCATGTTATGACTATCTCAAGTCACCATAGCCTTTATGATCCTTTAGTTTTCAACTTGTAGTATCAATTTATGCTTTGATCAATGATGTTTTGTCGCTCTGCATGATTATGGTCATTATTGCTCTCTTAGTTTGTCGCTCCTAGTCTTTTGCTAGCCTCCACAACCAAGTATGAGTTCCACTCATGCATACAACTCCCTAAAACAAGTTATTACAAAGAGTCCACCATACCTACCTACTAGCTTATGCTATTCCAAGTATATTCATGCTTTTGTTTACCTTCCAAATTAAACTTGTTATGAGAAACTAGTGATTAAAGCTCTCACGAACTTGATGACACACTTTACTTTTCTTGCCCTTAATAAACTTGAACCACTGGGTCCTTCTATGTTGCGTATATGCTTGCACTTTATAAGTTGAAATTAGCAGAACCATGTTTCATGGGGAATGATTTCAACATTGCACTTGTACTTTGTACCCCGTTGATATCATGTTCTTTTGCTTATGGATCCCGGCGGTGTGAAATAAAAGTGGAACTTGTAAGATCATGGAGTTTGTATGTGTGTTAGAGAAACGCCTAGGCGCTAGCCTAAGCCATGCCTAATCATGGTGGAAACTTGCAGCATCACCATAATGAGCACTCTATGAAGCATCCTCAATAAGAACCTATGAGAATAGGAAATAAAAAGATCGTTGAGATGCTCATTGTCTGCTTGCCTTGTCATTTTGATTATGGGAAAGCTCCCGTATCATGTGCAAGGGGTACCCCGTTGGCGGTTCTTAATGATACACATGTACTTACAATGACAAGAGCTTACTCGTGACTGAAGTTGAGTAGCGTGAGGATCGGTCTTCGTAAGTAAGGGGCATGAGATTTCGGTTTATAACTTGTCAAGCATATCCTCTTAGTTGTGTCACTTTAACCTTAATCACCTCCAAGATGCTTATGATAGGGGCAATGAGATCTGAAAGCTATAAGTACCATAATTTTTGGAAGCTCTTTATGAGACTTGAATCTCTACTTCCTTCTATGAAGGCCTTTCTTCCACCATTATATTGAGTCTCCACCTTCTACCTTTATGCAGCTACTTTGAGAGCATAGTGGCCATTCTTAGTTCTATGTGCATTGTCCCAAGACTTGTTGATTGATGCATAACTTTGATATTTCTTGTTTTAAACTATTTGTATCTAGTCACTCTTATGAACTTTGAAGGTGTCCTATGCATTTATATTTGCTACTCTATGAGGGACAAGCTGAATACTATTATGCTATGTTTTCTTTATGTGAAACAAACAAACGTCTTGCAAAGCATTGTTATTCATGAATCTTTTATTTGTGCCTTTTCATGTTGCAACATAGTTTCTTTGTCTTATTTCTAGAACCTTGTCTTTCATGTTATGATTGAATTACTATGATCCCAGCTTTGAATGTTTTGCAAATACTTTGATCAAGTTTATGATGGTGCATGTCACCTCAAAAATTATTCTTTCTTTTTATCACTTACCTACTCGAGGACGAGCAGGAGTTAAGCTTGGGGATGCTGATACATTGCAAATGTATCTATAATTTTTGATGTTCCATGCTTGGTTTTATCTACTTTCTTGAGTTTTGTTCCAACTTTGGAGTACTTTTCATATGATTTCTTGGACTAACCTATTAACAAGATGCCACAGTGCCAGTTGCCTGTTTTCTGCTGTTTTTGGTTCTAGGAAGTCAGAAAATGAATATTCTCGGAATTGGACGGGACAAAAGGAAAAGTTACTATTTTCCCGGAAGACTCACAGAGCCAGAAGGAGAGTCAGAGAGGGGCCACAGGGTGGCCACACCCCCCTCCGAGCGGGCTAGCCCAGGCCACGCTAGGACATGGTGTGGGCCCCCTGGCCGCCCACCGACCTTGCCCCCTGGCCTATAAGAAGCCTCCCGAGGCATAAGCCCTAGATCGTCAATCAGAAATCGACGAAAAGTTCCATAGCGCCGCCGCCACCGAAGGGGAGATTCGGAGGACAGAAAGTTTCTATTCCGGCGCCCTGCCGGGACGGGAAAGTGCCCCCGGAGTCATGTCCATCGATCTCCACCGCCATCTCCATCACCATTGCTGATTCCCATGATGAGGAGGGAGTAGTTATCTCTCGAGGCTAAGGGTTCTACCGGTAGCTATGTGTTCATCTCTCTCTCTATGCATGATCTTGTTGTGGTCATGAGCTTGTAATCTATAGATCAATTGTACTACTCAAGTGCTTTAATGAATCTCTGCTCTCCCCATGTGTGTGAAAGTGACAGCGTGCTCACCATGGTGGCACTTAGGCTAGAGATTACAAATACTTGTTATGAGTTATATTTGGAGTTGGATGTCTTTACGTAATTTTGGTGTTTGTTGGACTCATCTAGTACTCAAGGTGACATTGTGGGGTTTTCTAGATGGGAAAGGCTTACTTTGAGGTGTGCTATTATAGCCCTACCATCGATTAGAGTGTCCAACCGGAGAGTAGTTAAGAGTAGTATCATAAAGAGAAGATATTTATATGTTAGTGTTCACTAGTGAAAGTATGATCCCTAGGCCTTGTTTCTAAGCATTGAAACACCGTTTGCTACTAGATCTGTTACATGTTTGCTTGCTTTCATCTTTATTTAAGTTTGCCTTTAGTATTTTCCACGCCATCAAGCTATTTTCTATCACCGTTACCACTTATAAATATCCATACCACTTGTATTTCACTATCTCTTCGCCGAACTAGTGCACCTATACACCTGACAAGTGTATTGGGTGTGTTGGGGACACAAGAGACTTCTTGGATCTTGATTGCAGGGTTGCTTGAGAGGAGATACCTTTGACCACTTCCTCCTTGAGTTCGATAAACCTTGGGTGATCCACTTAAGGGAAAACTTGCTGCTGTTCTACAAACCTCTGCACTTGGAGGCCCAACAACTGTCTACAAGAATAGAAGTGCATAGACATTAATTCCCTATGCTCAACCCTAGGAAACACAGCATCAACAGCATTCTCAAGACCCTCGGATGCACCGGTGTGTATCACCAAGCCTTTAGGGTGACCAATTACTTCCCGTAGTCTCTACATGAACCATGTCCAGCTTCATTTGATTCATGCTCAAGAACAGCATAAGCTACGGGTAGAAGCCAATTCTGCATGTCCAAAGCACAAGAAGAAGCAACATGTCCCCTGAACTTCCCTGTTAAAGAAGTTGCACCTATTGCCAAGTATGGCCTACAGCCGTTTAGGAACCCCTTCCAGCATGCCTTCAGTCAGACAAAACATCTCCTAAAGCATATCGTATCTGCCTGCTTATACCTGACCCCCCTCGAGACCTTTTCTCTCCCTTTCACAACCATGTAATCGATGTCAATAACACTACCAGGTGAAGTTTTCTCTACCTGAGCTTTGAAACTATACAACATGTGAAAACTTTCATTCCACTTGCTTTGAATGAAGTCTAGAGCCATCTCCTTCCCATCAAAGACTCTGTGATAAGGAATCTGAACGCTAATCTTTGCTCTGAGTGCAGCAGGTCCAATGTTATGATCTTGCCTCACCCAGTCAAGGTCCAATGGTAATCACAACGTTTGCCAGATAAAATCAAGGAGCGTTTTGCTTTCCTTAGTTTTCATTACAACATCATCCACATAAACTTGCACATTTCAGCCAATTTGGTCATGTAGACATTTTTGCATGCATCTTTGATATGTCGCCCCTCCATTACGTAAACCAAATGACATAGTGCGATAACAATAAGCCCCATACGGGGTGATAAACATGGTATTTATTTGATCATCCGGGTTCAAAGGTATCTGGTGGAAACCAGAATATGCATCTATGAATGACAAAAACTCACACCCAACAGTTAATTCTATGACCTGGTATATCCTTGGCAATGGGAATGGATTTTTTGGACAGGCCTTATTCAGGTTCGTGTAATCGATACACATACGCCACACCACTGCCACATTTAGATCATCCTTTTTCTTCTCCATGAGCACCGGATTAGAGAGCTAATCCGGGTAAAGTACTTCCATGATAAACCCGACTGCAAGGAGCCGAGCTATCTCATCTCCAATGACTTCTCTCCTGTCTTCAGCAAATCAGCGGAGAGGTTGCTTCACCGGCTTTGCTCCGGGTATTACATTCAAAGAGTGCTTGGCCAACTCCCTCGTCACACCTTGTAGGTCCTATGTAGAACAAGCAAAGATATCCCGATTCTCACAGAGGAAGTTGACGAGCTCGCTTTCCTATTTATCGATTAACTCGACACAAATGGTTACAGTGCACTCTGGGAACTGATCATCAATGGGCACCTTCCTTGTATCCTTTGTCGCTTGAAACAAGACACTCCCATGTGCGTTAGTCAAAGCCGACATATGTTGTTGCACGGACTGAGCCAATGTTGCCACTTCCTGAATTTTCCTTTTCTCCTGAGCAATCACGAGTGACTCGGCCAGATTAGACCCGGCTGAAGCACACTCAATGGAACGCCGGAAGTCCCCGGCTATGGTGATCACTCCCCTTGGCCAAGGAAATATCATCTTCAAGTAACGGATGTGAGTACTTGCCATAAACTTGTTCAGAGCAGGCTTACCGAGTAACGTATGATACACACTTTCCAAGTTCACACCCTCAAACTCCAACTTCTTAGTCTGGCAGTTGTCCCTTGTAGCGAATAACACGTTAAGCCAAACCTTGCCAATGGGCTCACATGAGATACCCGGCACAATTCCATGAAAAGTTGTCTTTGTTGCTTGGAGCATGTTCTTTGATATTCCCAACTTGTGCATGGTATCCTTGTACATGATGTTAATGCTACTGCCATTGTCTATCAGCACCTTGGAAAATCTCACATTGATATTTGGCCCAATGAAAGTCGAATCTAGCACCAGTGTAGTTGATCGAGGGCTTGGCATGAGCCTGGGGTTATCCTTGATACTCCAAGTGATTTCTTGTTCCGCCCAAGGCATATACCTTTTCACAGCTGGCGTTACCGTATTTACCTCCATATGTCGCTGTTGCAAGCTCTTTCTATATGTTTCCTCTGTGGTGAACACATAGTAACTCTGGTGATCCTCTCTGTATTCGTTCCTCCCATCATTACCATGGTACCCTTGGTCTTGTTGTTGCTGATTATTCAACTGATGCACTACATCCCATCTCTCATGGTTCTCATACTCTGTGGAGGTGGAGGCAACATTAGTTGCTATCCATTTCCCCCAGTAAGCTGCTTCTGCCGAGGTGCATTGTTCCGAGGTGCTTCGTGCCGAGGTCCATCATGCCGAGCTTCTTCGTGCCGAGGTGCCTGAGCATTCCCCGAGCAACCCTGTTATATCTTCCTCATCCATTCACATTACCGGGTCATATGATTCGCCGGGTTATTCGGACCTGGTGTGTGGAACTTGCACGGCTGATCCAGCATAGACTCATATGTATATTTTGGCCTATCCATCTTTTCTGCCTCTGTTTCTTCTGTTCTGGCATCCAAGTTTTCTTACCATCATTCCTTTGTTGCCACTGTTGCCCTCCAGTTTTCTGACGTTGGTTTGCACCTACATGTGGTTGTTCTTGATCCACGTCTGCCACTTGCTGTGAGCTGTACCGGTAATCCATTCGATCATCTCTTCTTTTATCTCGGAAATCATTCCTCTAGGATGACCCGGAACCATCTCTGTTGTAGTACTCCTCATTTGGCTCACTTGACATTATACGAGGTTGTGTTGGATTATCCAAGGCATACGAATTAGTGATCCCAATCGTTTCTGTCAAGGTAGTTGGCATATCTCGCTGCAACCTCTTCCACAACATACTTCCATACCTACAACCTTGGGCAAACCATGCAATAGCTTGTGATTCAATTACCCCTTCACAGGAACTGTGCACATTGCACCACCGAGTCAAGAACTCCTGGTCTGGCTCATTCGGTCTTTGATTGCACAGTGCCAAAGTCAGTGGCCTATTCGATCTCTTGTATGTGCTCGAGATGTTGCTGATGAATAGCTCCGCAAAATCTAACCAATAGTTAATACTTCCTATCGGCAAATTGTTCAACCAGCCCCTTGCTAGGCCCTCCAACATTTGTGGTACGTACCTCACAACCCATCTCAAATTGCATGTTGCAATGTTTATTGTTGTTGCATAGTCAATGAGACAATCATCCGGATTCATTCTGCCATCATACGTTTTCATTCCTCTGGCTAGCTAGAAGTTTGCCATTGGTGGTTCTCTCAGAATCCGAGGTGCAAAACCTGCTAAACCCGGAGGACCTTGTACCTCGATCATCTCCAACCTATAGATTCAATCCAACTTCAGCCTTGCATCATCCGGCTGCAAGTTCCTGTTTCCCAATCTCAATCCAATCACATGGTGCTTTGGTCTAGGAATCCCAGCGTCAGCCATCGCCGAATAACCATCATTGTATCTATCTTGACCCGAACAAGCATACTATTGCTTCATTGCTGGGACAACACTTCTCTCCTGCTAAGGTCCATATTGATGTTGCTATTGCCGAGGTGCATTTTTCCTTGCTTCTGCTGAATTACACTATCCGGCATTACCATTGGTAGCATTTCCTTGACCAGCATTGCCTTGGTCGCGGTTACCTCGGCCATCTTCACCTCGGCTGGCATTGTGACGATCCTCATCAACTTACACTGATTTTCCTTCCCCTGCCCTTACCGGGACATACGGGACCATCTACTTATCTTTTCTCCCCGAGGTTACCACTTCCTCTCTTCTAGGGCCATCGTGAGGTGACGATGCAGCCCCAGCGGACTTTGTCAGGTTACCCCTCACCGAATGATCTAGGGGAGCTCCTCCTGGTATCATCGGGTTTGCTTTGAGTATCTCCTCATTCTGCTTATTCGCCACTCTCACTAACTGGTTTACTCTCTCATGCTGCCTCTCCCGGGCTTCTCCAGTTAGACCCTCTAACTTGGACGATGCTAGCTCTACAGCACTAATGTTCTTTGTCGGGGTACTATACCTCTCCAGTCATGTTGTTACTAGCGTAGCTGTTTGCCCCAGCTTAGGCACATACTCCTTGTCAATCTCAGTAATCAAGTTTCTGCCTCTAATTTTTACTCCATCTATTCGGTTTGCTTTTGCATACACACGCAGAGTGATGTTCAGTGACTACTGAAACTCAGCTACCTTTTTCGCCCCAGCTAACATTTTTTGCCTAGTCTCCTCCAGCTTGGCCTATGCCTGAGTCGGATCTACTGCTGGTGCTATGGGTGTTGCTAAGCTATCTATTGCCTGTTGCAGTACATTCTCTGGCCTCTCTAGTGGAGGGAATCTAGATCTTGGCTGCTTCAGTGTAGCATATGAATCTGGCACTGGGTCCTTGTTTTCTCATGCATCTGGCGTCGCCATCATGACCTCAACGCAACAAGCGGGGCGAGTGATACGCGAGCTGCGAGCCATGCTGAGAGGTGGTTCCCCTCCCTCGAAGACATGTTGCATGTGAAATCAGGACTCGTCGACACCGACGTAGATCTTGTGGGCGCCAAGCTTGGTGAAGAGGCCATTGCGTAGTGGAGAGAGCCTGCCAAAGCTACCAACATTGTCGCTGACGTAGTCTAGCGCTCCAAAGTACTGAACAAGCCTGGAGACTATGCACTCATTGTTGGCGATGATGTTTCCCGTCCGGATCTTCACTCCTGCTAGCGCCACGAGCCCCAAGGTGGGCACCAACTGTCGTGGTGGTGGCACGACAGATGCCATGTATAGGCTAAAGATGGGGCCAATGTTCACTAGAGGAATCCAGGGAGGGATGGTGTGGAGATTCCACACATAGATGCTTGTATTTCTCTCTTATTAATGGTGGATTACAAGGGCTCCTTGAGCTGTTCGTGGGAAGGGGACTACTGCTCTTACTATCCACAGCTACCTCTCTAGGGTTCTCCCTTAGTAAAAATGGCCGACCCTCTCCATGGAGATCCTTCCCGTCCTTATATAGGGGGGATAGCTTACAAGTTAGGGCATACGTGGAAGGAATATTCTCCG
Organism: Avena eriantha; assembly: GCA_910589775.1. Lineage (NCBI taxonomy): Eukaryota > Viridiplantae > Streptophyta > Magnoliopsida > Poales > Poaceae > Avena > Avena eriantha. Next base: position 205,104,562 of record OU342740.1, read on the forward strand.
AATATGCCTCTCCCAAAATAGCAGAGCGGTGCTCCTCTTTTCTCTGTCTAAGCTAATCTGAACTCAGGGCGTAAGCCTCTCTAAGCCCCTCTACGGCGCGTCATCATCCAACATAGCAAACTTCACCCGGCTTGGGCAGCGTCACCCTTGTTCCCGTATTCGCTGGTCCATCCCTCTGTCTGCTTCGCTCATGCTACAGTGGAGAGAGAATACCTTTGACCAAGAAGATTCCTTCCCTCCCTTGTAAGCTAAGTGGTAACCCAGCTCATGCCTGGTTAACTCGGCCCTGTGGGTACCTATAAACAAGTTACAAGAAGCTAGCTGACATACGCTATATGTCGTGTAGGACAATGTTAGACGAATATCCTTCGTGTCGGGTCACCCCGTAAGTCGGCCATCCTTGAGGTGACTCGGCCAGCTTAGGCATTGACCTTGCCATACCTCGGCTAACACGACGTTTATACCCTGGTGTGACCCTACCGGGGGTATCCCCCCAACAACAGGAAACTGACTGGGAGAACTTCCTATCTTGCATATTCATCATCATCACCTTCTTCTTGATATCTGACTAAGTTAATAGCCAGGGATAATGCCAGTGAGTACTTTGAATGTACTCGCAAACCACCATAAGCGAATAAAATACAAGAGTACATGCAATATGGTTGTGGTAGTTGGAAGGATTCAAAATAGGTTCTTTTCTCAAATAGTTTATCCTATAGATATAACACCTACATATCTTTGTTGAAAACGTTTTTAAAAAATTATGAAATTTTTTGTAAAACTCTAGGATTGGGTCACCCATTTGTTCCTCCTTCTGGTCATCTCATGAACAAACTTATTTCCTTCCCTTCCGACCATCTCATGGTCAAAACATTTCCAAAGCCTTTGCTTTTTCGAAATCCTTTTTGAAAACAAAACCAGCACCACTCTATAGCAACCTTCCCAACCGTCCATGACCACAAACATGGCTATTTGATTAGATTTACACTTTGTAGAGGTTGAACACTTTACCAACAAGATTTGATACATCCGCCATGTCAACCCCGGATCATCATACAAAGGTATGTCAGTCTCGTATAATCAAACATGACCTTTGGAATGCCCACTCCAGTGCAAGCGCCTACCCTATGAGTCGTTCCCCTCAACACTAAGAATATTATTTTGCGGCTCCAAAGTTGAGGCGCCCAGGAAAAACGGTACCCAAGTTGCTTGTAATCAGCTGTGTTGACCACAGTCAGCATGCCAAATACTCAAAGGGTCTTTTTCGGCACGAGTTCAACTTTGTGTTTGAATACAAAATATCAGGCTAACACCCTCAAGTTGGGGCCCCTGTCAGTTTTCGCCGTTATGTCGTTGCCGTCGCTTAGGCGTGGTGGCTGTCACGTAGGCTTGCAGCGATGGCGCAGTGGATAGGACAACCTGACCGGCCCAATGTATTGACGTGAAAAAAGAGGGCACATATATCCTCATTATTATTATTTTTTGTTTACTCAGAAGCTGGAACGCCACCACCATTCGTCTCTCCATTGTACTTCCGTCCCCATCATTAACCACTACCTTAGAAACGCATTGACAGTTCCACCATTTCCCTGTCTCGTAGAAACCACTCTTCTTCTTCCTGTCATGTTCCTTTTTTCTGTCTTCTCCTTTCCGCCATGGAATGTCATCACACTCTAGAGATAAGATTCATTGCCCATGACAATAAGAAGATAGACATCGTGTACACTAACAAGGAGGAGACAGTGGTGCAAGTCCTAAGGATGTACAGGGGCTGGCTTGAGAAAGACAAGGACAAGTTTTTGGGATTGAACCTTGAGTACACCCCAGAGGACCCATATGTTGAGAATGAAGTCGTCGTTATTCAACTGGCCATGAGGAAACACGTCCTCGTCTACCACTACTCTCAGTTTGTAGATATGCTCTCTATAGTTAACCGCTTTAAGGGTTTTATCCTCTTGTTCTTTGTCCATTTGCTCATCTTTGAACTACGGAATTTTATTAGGACCAAATAAATTATGACAAGCCAATGTTGAGAGTCTTGATCTTGCATTTACTAAACTTTTTAAAATTATATTCAGATGATGATCTTGCATTGACAAAACATTTGTAGTTACAAATTTTGGTGAGGACAAACTAGATACTCTCATGACTGATAAGAATTGTTCGGCACTGCGCCAGTTCCTTGTAGAAAAAGGAATTGTTTTCTGCACTATCGACAATAGAATAGATTTTTGGAAATTTCGTCAAGAGGGAATTACAGTTCTTGCACACAAGTGGATTGATATTCAGAGTCTTGTCAAGATCATAGGGGGCTCAAGGAAGGATGGAATGTCTACACTCGCAACTAGAATTCTCGATGAGTTGTACGACAGAATGAAGGCAGATTTCCCTACGGATTGGCACAATTTCTGGGAGGAGTGGCCGTTGACTGAGATAAACCTAAAGTATGCAACCATAGATGCTTATGTGACCTACTAGCTGTACAAGAAGATCCATTTCTTTCTACGTTACCTCGTGTTTTCCCCCAGTTGCAAGAGGGAAGACGATCTTAGGGGAACCCTTTGTATGAAATGCAGAATATCTAAGTTTGACGATGCATATGCAAAGGAAATGGCTGCATCTGGAGAAGCTGACAGAGAGGTTGTAGATGAAGCAGCAAACAGAGAGGTAGCATCTTCCAGCTGCAATAACAAGGCATGTGATGCACTGCTAATTGTGCCACAGAATGCGGACGATAGGGAAGCCAAGGCAGATTCCAGGTGGGAAGAACTTCCATTTCGTGAGCTGTGGAGGGCCAATAATGTAAGAGACACCTAAAATGATGGCAGTTGTTGCTTAGGAACGATGGCAAGCGCCTCAAGTGGTCTGATGAGAAGTTAATTAAATTTTACTCCTTTGTGTTATGTTTCTGTTTTGTGGAACTCAGTTAGCTTGTCAAGATGGGTAGCGCCTCAAGTGAGAGTAGTAAAATAAATTTTACTTCTTTGTGTTATGTTTCTGTATGTGTCTGGTAGTGTGTCAAGATGATAGCTTGTTAACTAGTAGTTTGAAAGAGTAACTTTTTCCTCTCTCGCTAAACAGTTATGTTTCATTATGCCCAAATTGGTAGAAAATCTAGAGCAGCTTCTCTCTTGGATCATTCGTTCCCTTTTGGCCCTCTTTTTGGCCCGATCTGGTAGCAAATCTAGAGCAGCAAATCACACAAGGCAGAATACATTCATCTAGAAAACAAAAGAAATTTAGATATAGCTGTGCGCAGCTAAATAAGATATAGCGATAGAAAGTAGGTTGCTTAGCGAGGTTCGATACATTAGCTGCTCAGCAGCCATCACACGCAAAATATACAAAACCAAAAGAAGCTGCTTAGCAACAGCAACAGACATGTTCAACCCCTCCTTCCATGCGCATGTTTCTCCGCCTCCTCCCTCTGGCGCTTCCTCCATTTCTTGTTACCTGGTCCCTTGACCTTAGAGGCCTTGGGCTTGATCAGTGGCATGCGACCCTCTTTGATGGCCACCCGCTGGAGGTTACGGAGGTGAATGCCGAGAGCCTGGTGTTCAACGATGTAGGTGTTGACGTTCACGGTCTGGCCGACTTTGGTATGCCGAAGCTCAAGCCCTCTGCATGCATCACGACACAATTGAAGTCGGTGCCAGCGAGTCTTGTTCTGTAGAAAGGGAAACTATAGAAGCCACTAACGAAGAAGGCGTTGTACTGGCCGGCATGTAGCCTCCTCAACACCTGACGAGTCTTGGTGTGCTTGGACTCATCATCGCTGCAGACGTCAATGTCGTAAACCTATTGGAAGAAAAAAAGGGAAGATTAGATGATGTAAGAAGATCGAGCAATCGAAATGCAAACAAGCGAACCCTAATAAACCAAGATCTACCATCCAATGATGGGAACATGAGAAGAACCAGGGAAGAGGAGCAAACCCTAGTTACCTCTGACCATGGGTCGTCGATGCCGATGTTGTAGGGGTTCACCGGAGTGATGTACTCCTCTGGATCATAGGTGTCCCAGAAGAGCTGGATCTGCTCGTGACCAGCTGGGGGCCTTCTCGCCGGTGGCTACATCGGTAGCAGGGATAGGGGACTGGACGGGAATGGCGGCTGCCATGGATGCCTCGACGGGGGACTGGACAGGGATATCGGCTGCTTTCAACATATTGAGGGGGACCAAGACGAATATGAGGGCCTCCTCGCTGGTGGCCTTGTAGGCAATGATGGGCACTGCATCCTCCTACGCCATCGCCAGCGCGGATGGGGTTTTCTCGGGAGTTTGCAGAAGCTGATGGGATAGTGGAGAGGGTTGCGTGAGGGGAGTGAGCGAGAGTGAGAGTGGGTATGCAGAGAGGGAGAAGCTGAGGGGCTCTATAGTTAAGGTGAATCGAAGCAAGGCACGTTTCGTCGCACCATCGTGGACCGCGCCGTGTATGCTACTGCACCATCCACTGCGACACATGCATAGTACGTCACGTTTTTTCCGGGCCATGCATGGCAGTTCTGTATTCAGCCACATGCAAAGGGTTAAGACACAATTTCTATGTACGAAGTTTGACACGGCCATAAAATTGGCGATAATTAAAAGGGGAAATGTAGAGGAGAAGGTAGGTGGGAGTACAATGAGATTTGTGGGGTTGTGCTAGATCGGGTAGAGGGATGTGTGCATGAGTGCGAGGGACTCGATGAAGGTGGATACGTTAGGTCTCCTCAAGGCCCCCTCCTCCTCGAGACCCGTATATCAGCTCTTCGGCCTCCGACTAACGCGTGGAAGTTTCCTACACTGGGGCCCAGTTGGAAGTGAGATTGAGAGTGCGCTGCGTAAAAATGGGATATGTCTTATTAAAATCAAGTGGCAATAAATTGCAACTTCCTGTCAATGACCGTGCACTCAATGACACATGTGTTGTGGTGTTGTAGTAGCAGTAGTAGGCTTTTCAGATGTGATTAAACATGACATGACCACTCGACGACTTTTTCCATGGATAGCTTCGTGTTCCTTCTTGTAGAAGTCTCACTGAGAGAGACGTCCATGCTGTCTCATGCTATACTGTGAAGGGCACGACATGTGCAAAGATCCTCGTTGGATCACATAGGATCAACGGTTGGTGCGCACGATCCGCATGACAACTATGATAACCAATCAGGGCGTAGCGGACAAAGTGAGCACATGTTTGGGCTTCTACGAAAGAGATAGAGGGCAAAACAGAGTAGTATCAGAAAACCAAGGGCAAAACTAAGTAGTATAAAAATGGAAAGTGAGTGTCTTGTACAATCAAATACATCATGGCATATATAAAATTATGCCAAGATGAATCCACTAGAGTTCATTGGATGTGTGTTCTTATCATAAACCACATGGATCCACTAGAGTTCATTGCATGTGTGTTATTCTCATAAACCACATGGATCCACTAGAGTTCATTGCATGTGTGTTATTGTCATAAACCACATGGATCCACTAGAGTTCATTGCATGTGTGTTATTCTCATAAACCAAATGGATCCACTAGAGTTCATTGGATGTGTGTTATTGTCATAAACCACATGGATCCACTAGAGTTCATTGGATGTGTGTTCTTCTCATAAACCACATGGATCGACTAGAGTCATTGCATGTGTGTTCTTTTCCTAAACCACACATGGATCCACCAGAGTCATTGCATGTGTGTTCTTATCATAAACCACATGGATCCACCAGTGTCATTGCATGTGTGTTCTTTTCATAAACCACAGCTAGAGTCATTGCATGTATGTTCTTTTCCTAAACCACATATGGATCCACTAGAGTCATTGCATGCGTGTTCTTTTCATAAACCACATGGATCCACCAGTGTCATTGCATGTGTGTTCTTATCCTAAACCAACACTAGAGTCATTGCATGTGTGTTCTTTTCCTAAACCACATATGGATCCACCAGTGTCATTGCATGTGTGTTCTTATCCTAAACCAGCACTAGAGTCATTGCATGTGTGTGCTTTTCACAAAGCACATATGGATCCACTAGAGTCATTGCATGTGTGTTCTTATCCTAAAGTAGCACTAGAGTCATTGCATGTGTGTGCTTTTCACAAACCACATACGGATCCCCTAGAGTCATTGCATGTGTGTTCTTTTCATTAACCACAGCTCGAGTCATTGGATGTGTGTTCTTCTCATAAACCACATGGATCGACTAGAGTCATTGCATGTGTGTTCTTTTCTCAAACCACATATGGATCCAGTAGAGTCATTGCATGTGTCTTCTTATCCTGAACCAGGACTAGAGTCATTGCTTGTGTGTTTTTTCATAAACCACATATGGATCCACCAGATTCATTGCATGTGTGTTCTTTTCATGAACCACATGGATCCACTAGTGTCATTGCATGTTTTTTTCATGAACCACAACTAGATTCATTGCATGTGTGTAATTTTAACAAACCACATATGGATCCACCGGAGTCATTCCATGTATGTTCTTTTCATAAACCACATGGATCCACCAGTGTCATTGAATGTGTGTTCTTTTGAAAAACCACATATGGATCCACTAGTGTCATTGCATGTGTGTTATTTTCATTAACCACATATGGATCCACTAGAGTCATTGCATGTGTGTTCTTTTCATTAACCACAGCTAGAGTCATTGCATGTATGTTCTTTTCATAAACCACATATCGTTCCACTAGAGTCATTGCATGTGTGTTCTTTTCATTAACCACAACTAGAGTCATTGCATGTCTGTTCTTTTCATAAACCACATGGATCCACTAGAGTCATTGCATGTGTGTTCTTTTCACAAACCACATATTGATCCACTAGAGTTCATTGGATGTGTGTTATTGTCATAAACCACATGGATCCACTAGAGTTCATTGGATGTGTGTTCTTCTCATAAACCACATGGATCGACTAGAGTCATTGGATGTTTGTTCTTTTCCTAAACCACACATGGATCCACTAGTCATTGCATGTGTGTTCTTTTCACAAACCACATATCGATCCACCAGTTTAATTGCATGTGTGTTCTTATCCTAAACCAGCACAAGAGTCATTGCATGTGTGTTCTTATCATAAACCACATGGATCCACCAGTGTCATTGCATGTGTGTTCTTTTCATAAACCCCAGCTAGAGTCATTGCATTTATGTTCTTTTCCTAAACCACATATGGATCCACTAGAGTCATTGCATGCGTGTTCTTTTCATAAACCACATGGACCCACCAGTGTCATTGCATATGTGTTCTTATCCTAGACCAACACTAGAGTCATTGCATGTGTTCTCTTTTCCTAAACCACATATGGATCCACTAGTGTCATTGCATGTGTGTTCTTATCCTAAACTAGCACTAGAGTCATTGCATGTGTGTGCTTTTCACAAACCACATACGGATCCCCTAGAGTCATTGCATGTGTGTTCTTTTCATTAACCACAGCTCGAGTCATTGCATGTCTATTCTTTTCATAAACCACATCTATCCACTAGAGTCATTGCATGTGTGTTCTTTTCACAAACCACATATGGATCCACTAGAGTCATTGCATGTGTGTTTTTTCATAAACCACATATGGATCCACCAGAGTCATTGCATGTGTGTTATTTTCATGAACCACATGGATCCACCAGTGTCATTGCATGTTTTTTTCATGAACCACAACTAAATTCATTGCATGTGTGTAATTTTAACAAACCACGTATGGATCCACCGGAGTCATTCCATGTATGTTGTTTTCATAAACCACATGGATCCACCAGTGTCATTGAATGTTGTTCTTTTCAAAAACCACATATGGATCCACCAGAGTCATTGCATGTGTGTTCTTGTCATTAACCACAGCTAGAGTCATTGCATGTATGTTCTTTTTCATGAACCACATATCGATCCACTAGAGTCATTGCATGTGTGTTCTTTTCTTTAACCACAGCTAGAGTCATTGCATGTCTGTTCTTTTCATAAACCACATGGATCCACTAGAGTCATTGCATGTGTGTTCTTTTCACAAACCACATATGGATCCACTAGAGTTCATTGGATGTGTGTTATTGTCATAAACCACATGGAACCACTAGAGTTCATTGGATGTGTGTTCTTCTCATAAACCACATGGATCGACTAGAGTCATTGCATGTGTGTTCTTTTCCTAAACCACACATGGATCCACAAGAGTCATTGCATGTGTGTTCTTTTCACAAACCACATATATCGATGCACCAATTTAATTGCATGTGTGTTTTATCCTAAACCAGCACAAGAGTCATTGCATGTGTGTTCTTATCATAAACCACATGGATCCACCAGTGTCACTGCATGTGTGTTCTTTTCATAAACCACAGCTAGAGTCATTGCATGTATGTTCTTTTCCTAAACCACATAGGGATCCACTAGAGTCATTGCATGTGTGTTCTTTTAATAAACCACATGGATCCACCAGTGTCATTGCATGTGTGTTCTTATCCTAAACCAACACTAGAGTCATTGCATGTGTGTTCTTTTCCTAAACCACATATGGATCCACCAGTGTCATTGCATGTGTGTTCTTATCCTAAACCAACACTAGAGTCATTGCATGTGTGTGCTTTTTGAAGGAGATATGCCCTAGAGGCAAATAAGAAATAGGTTTTTATTATCATATCTGAATTAGTTTATAATAGTTTCATATTGTGCTATAATTGTGCCAAGTAGAAACATTTGTACAGATGTGGTATGAAACTACCAAGTCCCTAGTAGCCTCTATTCATACTAGTTTGTTGGTCACAAAGATGATCTAGGTTTCAAGATCATGGGCATTTATGCCGACTGACAACGAGATCATATCATTGGAGAATGATGTGGTTGGACATTCCTCGAAGGATTGCAACACGATCAAGTCATACAGTTCATTGTTGCAACAGCTATACCTAGACTCCTTCTGCTTATACCGTGAGCTCATATTACTCACTGTTGCCCTAGGCTTCTTAGACTGCATCAACCGTCATCTGGTAATACAGTGGCCATAAAGGTGTATGTTGGGTATTCCGAAGGAACAGTAGATGACATGTGACTGCAAGATCGGGATTTGTTCATCCACATGACGGGTAAAGATACATACGGCCGGCTTGGTGAGATTACATCCATATATGTTGCAACATGTGACTAGGTCATGGGGATGTAATATCACGGTAACAAGAAAACATAACTTGTTGTGAACTAGATTGAACAAAGGCATGGGATACCAATGATCGGATCTCGGACAAGTTGTATCGAGAAACAAAAGGAAGAGGATGCTACATTTAGACGGTTCAAACGACATTGTCATCAGGAATGCATAGGGGTCACATGGATATCCCTGGTCCCTCTGTTGATCATTGATACAGATCATGTCTAGAGCATTCCCGAGCCGTGAGAGGATACACTTAAGGGTACGATGAGAGCGATCATTCGTAAGACGGAATCACAGTAGAGAAAGAGAGAAAGCCGGAATCATTCCACGGAGAGATCCGAAGTTGTTCGGAGAAAGAATAAAGGAAAAGCCCCGAAAAGTGTTTTTGGATAAATGGGAATTTAAATATATATTTATTATATGTTAATTTTGAATTAATATATTATAAATAATATTTAGATTAAGATTTATAAAGGCAACTTTTATATTAGGCTAAATCCCGGAGGGAAATAGTCTAGAATAAAAGCTGCAGAAAAATAAAAGCGAAAAAGGAAAACAGGAACAACCCACGTGGGCGGCAGATAGTTGCTGCCGCACGGGGGGCGGGCGCCAGTTATCAGCCGCGGCGGCAGGCCTAGCTCGAATCCGGCCCATGTGGGGGCTCGCGGGAGAGCCGGCCAGCCAGCCGGGCCGGCGGGGGCAGGCGGCCCACCAAGGCGAGCTGCCAGGCGGGCAGGCGCAGGTCGCCACGCGGGCGCGGGCTGGGTCGCCGGACGGCAGAGCCGGCCCACTCGGGCTACTTTGCTAGGCTGCCAGCGCGGGGGACTGCTGGGCACGAGGTAGGCTGCGCCAATGCCCACCCGGCCAACCCCTCCTGCTGTCCCCTTTTTCTTTTATATGTTTATTTTCTGTTTGCCTATTGGGCTGAGTAAAAACAGCCCATTTGGCAGTCCGAATTTCTGCTGACTTTTTCCTTTAGTGTTAGTCCCACATGGCTTAGCCTTTGAGAAAGGTACACCCCCTTAGCCTATATAAAGGGGTGCCAATGGGTGGTATTAAAGACACCAATATTTGGAGAAGTCCTTTGGTTAACTTCCTCATTGTCTCTCTCCCTCCATGCCTCGTGACCATGGCCCCAAGTCTGGACTGTGCGATCAAGGCACACCTGCAGTACGCCGCTACGCTGCAGGGATTCCTAGCCGGATATCAACTTCCGCACCCCAAGCGGGATCGGGGAGCCGGAGGTCTCATCGTGCACTGGATGTGTACGAAGACACGAGGCGCAACACTTGGGGAGCTAGAATGTCGTGAGCCGGAGCTATTGCACGATGAAGAAGATGAAGATCAAGAAGGAGCAAGGGGTGACCTGCGAGAAGCTTCGCGATCTTGAGGTCGGCTTCGAGTAAGACTACTTCAACCACGTTTCCCGCGGAACGTTAACCGCGTACGGTCTACCAGGGTATGTATTCTCTACGCATCAGCCGTTACCGCATTACTACATAGATAGATCCTAGGCTAAGTTTCTGGGGTTCCGTCGTAGGAATTTTTTTGTTTTCTTCGCCTATCCCCAACACTTTTCACAAAGCACATATGGATCCACTAGAGTCATTGCATGTGTGTTCTTATCCTAAACTAGCACTAGAGTCATTGCATGTGTGTGCTTTTCACAAACCACATATGGATCCCCTAGAGTCATTACATGTGTGTTCTTATCCTGAACCAGCAGTAGAGTCATTGCATGTGTGTTACTTTCCTAAACCACATATGGATCCACTAGAGTCATTGGATGTGTGTTCTTGTCCTGAACCAGCACTAGAGTCATTGCTTGTGTGTTTTTTCATAAACCACATATGGATCCACCGGAGTCATTGCATGTGTGTTCTTTTCATGAACCACATGGATCCACCAATGTCATTGCATGTGTTTTTTTCATGAACCACAACTAGAGTCATTGCATGTGTGTAATTTTAACAAACCACATATGGATCCACCAGAGTCATTGCATGTATGTTCTTTTCAGAAACCACATATGGATCCACTAGAGTTGTTGCATGTGTGTTCTTATCCTAAACCAGGACTAGAGTCATTGCATGTGTGTTCTTTTCACAAACCACATATGGATCCACCAGTGTCATTGCATGTGTGTTATTTTCATTAACCACATATGGATCCACTAGAGTCATTGCATGTGTGTTCATTTCATTAACCACAACTAGAGTCAGTGCATGTTTGTTCTTTTCATAAACCAAATGGATCCACTAGAGTCATTGCATGTGTGTTATTTTCATTAACCATAGCTAGATTCATTGCATGTCTGATCTTTTCATAAACCACATGGATCCACTAGAGTCATTGCATGTGTCTTCCTTTCACAAACCACATATTGATCCACTAGATTCATTGCATGTGTGTTCTTATCCTAAACTAGCACTAGAGTCATTACTTGTGGGTTCTTTTCATAAACAACATATGGATCCACCAGTGTCATTGCATGTGTGTTCTTATCATAAACCACATGGATCCACCAGTGTCATTGCATGTGTGTTCTTTCATAAACCACAAATAGAGTTATTGCATGTCTGTTCTCTTTCTAAACCACATATGGATTTCATGTGTGTTCTTTTCATTATCTAAATGGATCCACCAGTGTTATTCCATGTGTGTTCTTATCCGAAACCAGCACTAGAGTCATCACATGTGTGTTCTTTTCTTTAACCACATATGGATCAACTAGAGTCATTGTATGTGTGTTGGTATCCTAAACCAGCACTACAGTCATTGCATGTGTGTTCTTTTCAATAACCACAACTAGAGTCATTGCATGTGTGTTCTTTTCATAAACCACATGGATCAACTAGAGTCATTATTGCATGTGTGTTCTTTTCACAAACCACATATGGATCCATTAGATTTGTTGCATGAGTGTTCTTATCCTAAACCAACACTAGAGTCATTGCATGTGTGTTTTTTCACAAACCACATATGGATCCACTAGATTTGTTGCATGTGTGTTCTTATCCTAAACTAGCACTAGATTCATTGCATTTTGTTCTTTTCATAGACCACATATGGATCCACCAGAGTCATTGCATGTGTGTTCTTATCATAAAGCACATGGATCCACTAGTGTCATTGAATGTGTGTTCTTTTCATAAACCACAGCTAGAGTCATTGCATGTTTGTTCTTTTCCTCAATCCGACGACACCAGAGTCACTGCATGTGTGTTCTTTTCCTAAACCAGCACTAGAGTCATTGCATGTTTGTGCTTTTCATAAACCACATATGGATCCACTAGAGTCATTGCATGTGTGTTATTTTCATTAACCACATGGATCCACCAGTGTCATTGCATGTGTGTTCTTATCCAAGACTATCACAAGAGTCATTGTATGTGTGTTCTTTTCTTAAACCACATATGGATCCGCCAGAGTCATTGAATGTGTATTCTTATCCTAAACTAGCACTAGAGTCATTGCATGTGTGTGCCTTCCACAAACCACATATGGATCCACTAGAGTCATTGCATGTGTGTTCTTTTCCTAAACCAGCACTAGAGTCATTGCAAGTCTATTCTTTTCATAAACCACATGGATCCACTAGAGTCATTGCATGTGTGTTCTTATCGCAAACCACATATGGATCCACTAGAGTCATTGCATGTGTGTTCTTTCCTAAACTAGCACTAGAGTCATTGTTTGTGTGTGATTTTCACAAACCACATATGGATCCACTAAAGTCATTGCATGTGTGTTCTTTTCATTAACCACAGCAAGAGTCATTCCATGTCTGTTCTTTTCATAAACCACATGGATCCACTAGAGTCATTTCATGTGTGTTCTTTTCACAAACCACATATGGATCGACTAGAGTCATTGCATGTGTGTTCCTATCCTAAACCAACACTATTGTCATTGCATGTGTGTTCTTATCATAAACCACATGGATCCACCAATGTCATTGAATGTGTGTTCATTTATTAAACCACAACTAGAGTCATTGCATGCTTGTTCTCTTCCTAAGACACATATGGATGTACCAGAGTCATTGCATATGTGTTCTTTTCTTAAACCACATGGATCCACCAGTGTCATTGCATGTGTGTTCTTTTCATGAACCACATGGATCCACTAGATTCATTGCATGTGCGTTCTTTTCACAAACCTCATATGGATCCACTAGAGTTATTTCATGTGTGTTCTTATCCTAAACTAGCACTAGAGTCATTGCATGTTGTTCTTTTCATAAACCACATATGGATCTACCAGAGCCATTGCATGTGTGTTCTTATCATAAACCACATATGGATCCACCAGAGTCATTGCATGTGTGTTCTTATCATAAACCACATAGATCCACCAGTGTCATTGAATGTGTGTTCTTATCATAAACCACATGGATCCACCAGTGTCACTGAATGTGTGTTCTTTTCACAAACCACATATGGATCCACTAGAGTCATTGCATGTGTGTTCTTATCCTGAACTAGCCCTAGAGTCATTGGATGTATGTTCTTTTCCTAAACCACATATGGATCCACCAGAGTCATTGCATGTGTGTTCTTTTCCTAAACCACATATTGATCCACTAGAGTCATTGCATGTGTGTTCTTATCATAAACCACATATGGATCCACTAGAGTCATTGCATGTGTGTTCGTTTCACAAACCACATATGTATCCACTAGAGTCATTGGATGTGTGTTCTTATCCTAAACCAGCACTAGAGTCATTGCAAGTGTGTTCTTTTCATAAACCACGTATGGATCCACCAGAGTCATTGCATATGTGCTCTTATCATAAACCACATGGATCCACCAGAGTGAGTGCATATGTGTTTTTTTCCTAAACCAGCACTAGAGTCATTGCATGTGTGTGCTTTTCATAAACCACATATGGATCCACTAGAGTCATTGCATGTGTGTTATTTTCATTAACCACATGGATCCACCAGTGTCATTGCATGTGTGTTCTTATCCAAAACTAGCACAAGAGTCATTGTATGTGTGTTGTTTTCCTAAACCACATATGTATCCACTAGAGTCATTGAATGTGTGTTCTTATCCTAAACTAGCACTAGAGTCATTGCATGTGTGTTCCTTTCACAAACCACATATGGATCCACTAGAGTCATTGTATGTGTGTTCTTTTCATTAACCACAGCTAGAGTCATTGCAAGTCTATTCTTTTCATAAACCACATGGATCCACTAGAGTCATTGCATGTGTGTTCTTTTCACAAACCACATATGGATCCACCAGAGTCATTGCATGTGTGTTCTTTCCTAAACCAGCACTAGAGTCATTGCATGTGTGTTCTTTTGAAAAACCACATATGGATCCACTAGAGTCATTGCATGTGTGTTCTTTTCATTAACCTCAGCTAGAGTCTTTGCATGTCTGTTCTTTTCATAAACTACATGGATCCACTAGAGTCATTGCATGTGTGTTCTTTTGACAAACCACATATGGATCTACTAGAGTCATTGCATGTGTGTTCTTATCCTAAACCAACACTAGAGTCATTGCATGTGTGTTCTTATCATATACCAAATGGATCCACCAATGTCATTGAATGTGTGTTCATTTATTAAACCACAGCTAGAGTCATTGCATGCTTGTTCTTTTCCTAAGCCACATATAGATGTACCAGAGTCATGGCATATGTGTTCTTTTCTTAAACCACATGGATCCACCAGTGTCATTGCATGTGTGTTCTTATCCTAAACCAGCACTAGAGTCATTCAATGTGTATTCTTTTCCTAAACCACATATGGATCCATCCGAGTCATTGCATGTGTGTTCTTTTCATAAACCACATGGATCCACCAGTGTCATTGCATGTGTGTTCTTATCCTAAACCAACACTAGAGTCATTGCATGTGCGTTCTTTTCCTAAACCACATATGGATCCACCAGATTCATTGCATGTTTGTTCTTTTCCTAAACCAGCACTAGAGTCATTGCATGTGTGTGCCTTTCACAAACCACATATGGATCCAATACAGTCATTTCATGTGTGTTCTTTTCATTAACCATAACTAGAGTCATTGAATGTGTGTTCTTTTCATGAACCACATGGATCCACTAGAGTCATTGCATGTGTGTTCTTTTCACAAACCACATATGGATCCACTAGAGTCATTGCATGTGTGTTCTTATCCTAAACTACCACTAGAGTCATTGCATGTTGTTTTTTCATAAACCACATATGGATCCACCAGAGTCATTACATGTGTGTTCTTATCATAAACCACATATGGATCCACCAGAGTCATTGCATGTGTGTTCTTATCATAAACCACATGGATCCACCAGTGTCATTGCATGTCTGTTCTTTTCATAAACGACATGGATCCACTAGAGTCATCACATGTGTGTTGTTTTCCCAAACCACATATGGATCCACTAGAGTCATTGCATGTGTGTTCTTATCCTAAACCACATATGGATCCACCAGAGTCATTGCATGTGTTTTCGTTTCCTAACCCACATATTGATCCACCATAGTCATTGCATGTGTGTTATTATCCTAAACTAGCACTAGAGTCATTGCATGTGTGTGCCTTTCACAAACCATATATGGATCCAGTAGAGTCATTGCATGTGTGTTCTTTTCATTAACCACAGCTAGAGTCATTGCAAGTTTGTTCTTTTCATAAACCACATGGATCCAGTAGAGTCATTGCATGTGTGTTCTTTTCATTAACCATAGCTACAGTCATTGCAAGTTTGTTCTTTTCATAAACCACATGGATCCACTAGAGTCATTGCATGTGTGTTCTTTTCAAAAACCACATATGAATACACTAGAGTCATTGCTTGTGTGTCATTTTCACAAACCACATATGGATCCACTAGAGTGATTGCATGTGTGTTCTTTCAATTAATCACAGCTAGAGTTATTGCATGTCTGTTCTTTTCATAAACGGCATGGATCCACTAGACTGATCACATGTGTGTTGTTTTCACAAACCACGTATGGATCCACTAGAGTCATTGCATGTGTGCTCTTATCCTAAACCACATATGGATCCACCAGAGTCATTGCATGTGTGTTCTTTTCCTAAACCTCATATTGATCCACCAGAGTCATTGCATGTGTGTTATTATCCTAAACTAGCACTAGAGTCATTGCATCTGTGTGCCTTTCACAAACCATATATGGATCCAGTAGAGTCATTGCATGTGTGTTCTTTTCATTAACCACAACTAGAGTCATTGCAAGTTTGTTCTTTTCATAAACCACATGGATTCACTAGAGTCATTGCATGTGTGTTCTTTTCAAAAACGACATATGGATCCACTAGAGTCATTGCTTGTGTGTCATTTTCACGAACCACATATGGATCTACTAGAGTCATTGCATGTGTGTTCTTTCAATTAATCACAACTAGAGTTATTGCATGTTTGTTCTTTTCATAAACGTCATGGATCCACTAGAGTCATCACATGTGTGTTGTTTTCACAAACCACATATGGATCCACTAGAGTCATTGCATGTGTGTTCTTATCCTAAACTATCACTAGAGTCATTGTATGTTTGTTCTTTTCATAAACCACATATGATTCCACTAGAGTCATTGTATGTCTGTTCTTTTCATAAACCACATATGCATCTACAAGTGTCATTGCATGTGTGTTCTTATCCTAAACCAGCACTAGATTCATTTCATGTGTGTGCTTTTCACAAACCACATATGGATCCACTAGAGTCACTGCATGTGTGTTCTTTTCATTAACCACAGCTAGAGTCATTGCATGTATGTTATTTTCATGAACCAAATGGATCCGCTAGAGTCATTGCATTTGTGTTCTTTTCACAAACCACATATGGATCCACCAGTGTCATTGCATGTGTGTTCTTGTCCTAAACCAGCATTAGAGTCATCGCATGTGTGTTCTTTTCCTAAACCACATATGGATCCACCAGAGTCATTGCATGTGTGTTCTTTTCCTAAACCAGCACTATAGGCATTGCGTGTTCTTTTCATTAACCACAGCTACAGTCATTGCATGTTTGTTCTTTTCATAAACCACATGGATCCACTTGAGTCATTGCATGTGTGTTATTTTGATACACCACATATGGATCCAATAGAGTCATTGCATGTGCGTTTTTTCCTAAACCAGCACTAGAGTCATTGCATGTGTGTGCCTTTAACAAACCACATATGGATCCACTAGTCATTGCATGTGTGTTCTTTTCATTAACCACATCTAGAGTTATTGCATGTCTGTTATTTTCATAAACGACATGGATCCACTAGAGTCATCGCATGTGTGTTGTTTTCACAAAACACATATGGATCCACTAGAGTCATTGCATGTGTGTTCTTATCCTAAACCAGCACTAGAGTCATTATATGTCTGTTCTTTTCATAAACCACATATGGATCCACTAGAGTCATTGTGTGTCGGTTCTTTTCTTAAACCACATATGGATCCACCGGTGTCATTGCATGTATGTTCTTATCCTAAACTAGCACTATAGTCATTCCATGTGTGTGCTTTTCACAAACCACATATGGATGCACTAGAGTCATTGCATGTGTGTTCTTTCAATTAATCACAACTAGAGTTATTGCATGTTTGTTCTTTTCATAAACGACATGGATCCACTAGAGTCATCACATGTGTGTTGTTTTCACAAACCACATATGGATCCACTAGAGTCATTGCATGTGTGTTCTTATCCTAAACTATCACTAGAGTCATTGTATGTCTGTTCTTTTCATAAACCACATATGATTCCACTAGAGTCATTGTATGTCTGTTCTTTTCATAAACCACATATGGATCTACAACTGTCATTGCATGTGTGTTCTTATCCTAAACCAGCACTAGATTCATTTCATGTGTGTGCTTTTCACAAACCACATATGGATCCACTAGAGTCATTGCATGTGTGTTCTTTTCATTAACCACAGCCAGAGTCATTGCGTGTATGTTATTTTCATGAACCAAATGGATCCGCTAGAGTCATTGCATTTGTGTTCTTTTCACAAACCACATATGGATCCACCAGTGTCATTGCATGTGTGTTCTTGTCCTAAACTAGCACTAGAGTCATCACATGTGTGTTCTTTTCCTAAACCACATATGGATCCACCAGATTCATTGCATGTGTGTTCTTTTCCTAAACCAGCACTATAGGCATTGCGTGTTCTTTTCATTAACCACAGCTACAGTCATTGCATGTTTGTTCTTTTCATAAACCACATGGATCCACTTGTGTCATTGCATGTGTGTTATTTTGACACACCACATATGGATCCAATAGAGTCATTGCATGTGCGTTTTTTCCTAAACCAGCACTAGAGTCATTGCATGTGTGTGCCTTTCACAAACCACATATGGATCCACTAGTCATTGCATGTGTGTTCTTTTCATTAACCACATCTAGAGTTATTGCATGTCTGTTATTTTCATAAACGACATGGATCCACTAGAGTCATCGCATGTGTGTTGTTTTCACAAAACACATATGGATCCACTAGAGTCATTGCATGTGTGTTCTTATCCTAAACCAGCACTAGAGTCATTGTATGTCTGTTCTTTTCATAAACCACATATGGATCCACTAGAGTCATTGTGTGTCGGTTCTTTTCTTAAACCACATATGGATCCACCGGTGTCATTGCATGTATGTTCTTATCCTAAACTAGCACTATAGTCATTCCATGTGTGTGCTTTTCACAAACCACATATGGATCCACTAGAGTCATTGCATGTGTGTTCTCTTCATTAACCACGGCTAGAGTCATTGCATGTCTGTTCTTTTCATGAACCAAATGGATCCACTAGAGTCATTGCATGTATGTTCTTTTCACAATCCACATATGGATCCGCAAGTGTCATTGAATGTGCATCCTTATCCTAAACTAGCCCTAGAGAAATCACATGTGTGTTCTTTTCCTAAACCACATATGGATGCACCAGAGTCATTGCATGTTTGTTCTTTTCCTAAACCAGCACTAGAGTCATTGCGTGTTCTTTTCATTAACCACAGCTAGAGTCATTACATATTTGTTCTTTTCATAAACCACATGGATCGACTACAATCATTGCATGTGTGTTCTTTTCACACACCACATATGGATCCATAGAGTTATTGCATGTGTGTTTTTATCCTAAACCAGCACTAGAGTCATTGCATGTGTGTTCTTTTCATAAACCACATATGGATCCACTAGAGTCACTACATGTGTGTTCTTATCATAGACCACATAGATCCACCAGCCTCATTGAATGTGTGTTCTTTTCCTAAACCAGAACTAGATTCATTGCATGTCTGTTCTTTTCCTAAACCTCATATGGATCCACCAGAGTCATTGCATGTGTGTTCTTTTCATAAACCACATGGATCCACCAGTGTCATTGGATGTGTGTTCTTATCCAAAATTAGCACAAGAGTCGTTACATGTGTGTTCTTTTCCTAAACCACATATGGATCCACCAGAGTCATTGCATGTGTGTTCTTATCCTAAACTAGCACTAGAGTCATTGCATGTGTGTGCCTTTCACAAACCACATATGGATCCACTAGAGTCATTGCATGTGTTCTCTTTCAATTAACCACGGCTAGCATCATTGAAAGTCTGTCCTTTTCATAAACCACATGGATCCACTAGAGTCATCGCATGTGTGTTCTTTTCACAAACCACATGGATCCACTGGAGTCATTACATGTGTGTTTGATACATTGCAAATGTATCTATAATTTTTAATGTTCCATGCTTGGTTTTATCTACTTTCTTGTGTTTTGTCCACACTTTGGATTACTTTTCATATGATTTCTTGGACTAACCTATTAACAAGAGCCACAGTGCCAGCTGCCTGTTTTCTGCTGTTTTTGGTTCTAGGAAAGTCAGAAAAATGAATATTCTCAGAATTGGACGAGACAAAAGCCAAAGTGCCTATTTTTTCGGAAGTCATCAGATGCCAAAATACGGGACGGAGAAGGGCGGGGGCCGGCCACACCACTTGGCCGCGCGGCCAGGCCTGGCCCGCGCCAGGGGGTGGTTTGGCCGACCCCAGCTCCCCGTCGGCCTCTCCTTCCGCCTATAAGATGCCCTCGGGACGAAAAACCTAAGTACCCGATCAAAAATCCACGAAAGAGTATGTAGCCGCTGTCATCTCCATCCCTAGTTCGGGAGGGATCTGAAGCTCTTCCCGGCACCCTGCCGGAGAGGGGAATTCACCCTGGAGGCCTTCTACATCACCATGCAAGCCTCCGATGTGATGCGTGAGTAGTTCATCCTTGGACTACGGATCCATGTAGTAGCTAGATGGCTGGTTCAACTCCTTTGTGCTTTCATGTTTAGATCTTGTGAGCTCCGTTCATGATCAAGATCATCTATTTGTAATTCTGCATGTTGTGTTTGCGGGGATCCGATGGATATTGAGATGCTATTTCAGATTGATTGTTGATTCTATCATGTCTTTGTTATTTGTGATCTTGCATGCTTTCCATTGTTAGTAGCTATCTTGGCCAAGTAGATGCTAGCAACTCCAAGAGTTAGTATTTATGCTCGATAGTGGGTTCATGCCTCTGGTAATCTGGGGAAGTGACACAAATCTCTAAGGTACTAGATGTACTATTGCTACTAGGGAGAAAACAACAATCCTTTGTTCATAGAACAATCGTATTGTTTAGTTTACACGCAATTCGTAAAGGAATAATTTGTTGCTTGCAACTTAATACTAGAGGGGGTTCGGATGATAACCTGAAGGTGGATTATTAGTCATAAATGCAGTTGGATGGCGGTCTAAATATAATGTTTTAATGCCCAATCGAATCTCAAAGGAGTCAAGATGATTAGTATATGCATGTATTGCTTTCTCCATGTTTGTCCATTGCCGCGCTGTAATTTGTTCACCCAGCATGTTATCTATCTTAAGGAGAGCCACCTCTAGTGAACTATGGATCCTGGTCCTTTTCTTTTACATACAATCTACAAATTGTTTACTTTTATGTGTTTAATTTTTGAAAACTATTTCTTCCTTCTATTCGATACGTTTAATCCTTTGTTTTCAGCAAAACACGATGAGATTGACAAGCTCATCGCAAGTTGGGGACAAAGTTCTGTGGTTGTGTTGTGTAATTCTCCACATTGCTACTAGCACCGGTAGTGCGCCCTGCCAAGGCTCAGCTAGCAACACCTTTGGGGTGTTTCCTTGCTCCGACTAGTTCGATTAAACCATGGTTTCATAACTGAGGGGAACTTGTTGTTGTGCTCATCATACCTTCCTCTTGGGCTTCCCAACGAGCTTTACATCAACACGATCCATCAAGCAATTTTCTGGCGCCGTTGTAGGGGAGTCAAGGACATCTTCACAAGGGGAGTCCCTCATAACCAATCTCTTTACTTTTTTATTTTTGTTTTTCTTAGTTTCTTTTTGCTTTGTTTGCTTGTTTCTTTATCAAAAACACACAAAAATTAGTTTTACTAGCTTGCTTTCTTATTCCGAAAACACACAAAAATAGTTCCTATCTTGAGTTCATATTATGTCTAGCCTTGCTCCAGTCACTATGTCACCCGAGGAAATGATTTTCACTTTTAAACAAGGAATTGAAGAGAGTTTCAAGGAAGCTTGGTCTACAATCTGTGATCTACATGAAAAAACTGAGCCTAAAATGACAGAAAGCTTGTTCCTTAGTAGTTTTTACCTTGGAATTGCTCTTTGCTATAGATATGCTTTAGATGCTATTGTGGGAGGAGATTTCCTCCAATGTAATGAGGATGATGCTATTAATGCTATAAAGAAATTGATCCTCACTTACAACTTGCTTAGTCAAACTGATATTTTTCTTTCGCAAGAATATTTGCTAGACTAAACACTCTTGATACTAGCACTACTAGCTTAAAAGATTGCTATAATACTCTTAGGGAGCATCACAATTATGTTCCCATAAATTCTGAACCATCAAAGTGGCTCCCTACAGTAAAGATTGAGATATACACTGAAACTTTTCAAGCCCGCTGTGATATCAAGTATGAATTTTGTCTTATGCCCAAAGACATTTATGAATCTTTGAATCTTTGGGGGCTTACTGAAGGAGGAAACGAAATATCTCTTGCTAATAATGTGACCATATTACCTATTGGAATAGCTGAAGGAGTGTTTATAAAGATCCTTGGGAAAATGATTTCTATTGATTATCTTGTTATTGAATGTGCTGGAAAAAGACAAATTACACTTGGAAGGTCCCTATTAGAACTCCTTGGAGCAATAATAGATGTGGGAAAGGGAACCATGCACCTTTGTTCTCCACCAAACAATCATATTTTCCCCAAGGTTAAGAATAAAAGTAAGAGAGGTAAGGGCAAGAAATTTAGTCTTAATGCTTCTTCATTTGAGAACACTTGATTCTTTCTTGCTTCGTATGCCTAACTTAAAGGCGTTAAAGAAAAGTACTTATTGGGAGATAACCCAAAACTTTTAGATGAGTCTTGGAAGTTATTACTTCAGTAATAACCGCTCCTTATCCTTTTTATTTACTTTTTGTGCCAAGAATAACCTCTAATGAGAGAGAAGTAATGATTGGGAAAGTTGCTGTCCCAAAACAGATTTCTGTGCTTCACCGTAAACATTCTTGTAAAATCTCTGAACGTCTTTTTGAGGCATGAATTTCTATTCTTCTGCCCCAGGTTGTTATCTAACTTTCTTTAGTTGAACACTTTTTGATTTGAGCAACAGAAGGTCTTCGAAAAAAATCGTATTTACCTGCTGGTCTGTTTTGACAATTTCTGCATTTGCTTGTTGTTGGTTACTTTTTGAGTTGTTTTGGGGAATTGAGCTTTTTGAGGGAAGTGCTACAGTACCTAGTGTGCTAATGAAAGTTTATTTGGTGTTAGAACTGAACCTTAAGACTTATTTATCTTGAGTGCACTAATGTTGCTAATAAGAATGTGTGATGTTTTGTATGCAGGAAAAATTTCAGGTGTATGGAAGGAATGAGTAATGAGATGAAGGATGGACTAAATCTCAAGCTTGGGGATGCCACGCATGTCATCCTAAGAAATATCCAAGAAGTACAAGCGTCAAAGCTTGGGGATGCCCAAGGCATCCCCCTTCTTCATCAATAAAAATCCCAGGTTTCTTCCAAACGCTTCGTTTTTATTGTTTCATGCACAGTTGTGTTGTTCTTGGAGCGTCTTCTTTTTCGTTTTTGTTTTGGTTTTTCGTTTGCTTGGTTTTCTTAGTTTTTTGAATAAATTGGTTAGGCCCCCTCTTTCATACATTAATTTGCAAATAGTTTGGTTTGGTTTGGAAAAGAGTAGGAAAGTTCATGCTTATGTGGTAAAAAGAGCTCGTTTTTTACTGTGGCCTATGCTTTGTCATGCCATGCTTGATATTTTTTTGGCTTTATGCTTTGTATTCTTTGCTGTAGCATGACTTGTTATAAACAATTGAGATTGCTTAATGTGCCTTGGATGAATCATGCGTTGTTTTAGCATATTGAAGCATAGTATAGTGGTATTCTCCTTTGATGCTTTATTTGGGTTGACTTGGCGCATGCTCACACCATGTTATGACTATCTCAAGTCACCATAGCCTTTATGATCCTTTAGTTTTTCAACTTGTAGTATCATTTTATGCTTTGATCAATGATGTTTTGTCGCTCTGCATGATTATGGCCATTACTACTCTCTTAGTTTGTCGCTCCCAGTCTTTTGCTAGCCTCCACAACCAAGTATGAGTTCCACTCATGCATCCAACTCCCTAAACCAAGTTATTCCAAAGAGTCCACCATACCTACCTACTAGCTTATGCTATTCCAAGTATATTCATGCTTTTGTTTATCTTCCAAATTAAAGTTGTTATGAGAAAACTAGTGATTAAAGCTCTCACGAACTTGATGGCACACTTTACTTTTCTTGCCCTTAATAAACTTGAACCATTGGGTCCTTCTTTGTTGCGTATATGCTTGCGCTTTATAAGTTGAAATTAGCAGAACCAAGTATCATGGGGAACACTTTCAACATTGCACTTGTACTTTGTACCCCGTTGATATCATGTTCTTTTGCTTATGGATCCCGGTGGTGTGAAATAAAAGCGGAACTTGTAAGATCATGGAGTTTGTATGTGTGTTAGAGAAATGCCTGGGCCGCTAGCCTAAGCCATGCCTAATCATGGTGGAAACTTGCAGCATCACCATAATGATCACTCTATGCAGCATCCTCAAATAGCAAATAAATAGATCGCTGAGATGCTCATTGTCTGCTTGCCTTATCATGTTGGTTATGGGATAGCTCTTGTATCATGTGCAAGGGGTACCCCGTTGGTGGTTCTTTATGATACACATGTACTTACAATTACAAGAGCTTACTTGTGACTAAAGTTGAGTAGCATGAGGTCCGGTCTTCATAAGTAGGGGCATAAGATTTCGGTATATAACTTGTCAAGCATATCCTCTTAGTTGTGTCACTTTAACCTTAATCACCTTCAAGATGCTTATGATAGGGGCAATGAGAGTTGAAAGCTATAAGTACCATAATTTTTGGAAGCTCTTTATGAGACTTGAATCCCTACTTCCTTCTACGAAGGCCCTTTCTTCCACCATTATATTGAGTCTCCACCTTCTACCTTTATGCACCTACTTTGAGACCATAGTGGCCATTCTTAGTTCTATGTGCATTGTCCCAAGACTAGTTGATTTATGCATACCTTGATATTTCTTGTTTTAAACTATTTGTATCTAGTCACTCTAATGAACTTTGAAGGTGTCCTATGCATTTATATTTGCTACTATATGAGGGACAAGCTGAATACTATTATGCTATGTTTTCTTTATCTGAAACAAACAAACGTCTTGCAACGCATTATTATTCATGAATCTTTTGTTTGTGCCTTTTCATGTTGCAACATAGTTTCTTTCTCTTATTACTAGAACTTTGTCTTTCATGTTATGATTGAAGTACTATGATCCCAGCTTTGAATGTTTTACAAATACTTTGATCAAGTCTTTGATGGTGCATGTCACCTCAAAAATTATTCTTTCTTTTTTATCACTTACCTGCTCGAGGACGAGCAGGAGTTAAGCTTGGGGATGTTGATACATTGCAAATGTATCTATAGTTTTTGATGTTCCATGCTTGGTTTTATCCACTTTCTTGTGTTTTCTCCACACTTTGGAGTACTTTTCATATGATTTCTTGGACTAACCTATTAACAAGAGCCACAGTGCCAGCTGTCTATTTTCTGCTGTTTTTGATTCCTGGAAAGTCTGAAAATGAATATTCTCGGAATTGGATGGGACAAAAGCCAAAGTGCCTATTTTTCCAGAAGTCATCAAATGCCAGAATACGAGACAGAGAAGGGCTAGGGGCTGGCCACACCACCTGTCGGTGCGGCCAGGCCTGGCCCGCGCCAGGGGGTGGTCTGGCCGACCCCAACACCCCCTCGGCCTCTCCTTCCGTCTATAAGATGCCCTCGGGACGAAAACCCTAAGTACCCGATAAAAAATCCACGAAAGAGTTTGTAGCTGTCGTCATCTCCATCCCTTGATCTGGAGGGATCTGAACCTCTTCCCGGCACCCTACCAGAGAGGGGAATTCACCCTAGAGGCCTTCTTCATCACCATGCTAGCCTTCGGAGTGATGCATGAGTAGTTCATCCTTGGACTACGGATCTATGTAGTAGCTAGATGGCTGGTTCTCCTCCTTTGTGCTTTCATGTTTAGATCTTGTGAGCTCCGTTCATGATCAAGGTCATCTATTTGTATTCTACATGTTGTGTTTGCGGGGATCCGATGGATATTGAGATGCTATTTCAGATTGATTATTGATTCTATCATGTCTTTGTTATTTGTGATCTTGCATGCTTTCCGTTGTTAGTAGCTATCTTGGCCAAGTAGATGCTAGCAACTCCAAGAGTTAGTATTTATGCTCAATAGTGGGTTCATGCCTCTGGTAATCTGGGGAAGTGACACAAATCTCTAAGGTAATAGATGTGCTGTTGCTACTAGGGAGAAAACAACAATCCTTTGTTCATAGAGCAATCGTATTGTTTACTTTACATGCAATTTGTAAAGCAATAATCTGTTGCTTGCAACTTAATACTGGAGGGGGTTCGGATGATAACCTGAAGGTGGATTATTAGTCATAGATGCAGTTGGATGGCGGTCTATGTATAATGTTGTAATGCCCAATCGAATGTCAAAGGAGTCAAGATGATTAGTATATGCATGTATTGCTTTCTCGATGTTTGTCAATTGCCCGCTGTAATTTGTTCACCCAGCATGTTATCTATCTTAAGGAGAGACACCTCTAGTGAACTATGGATCTTGTTCCTTTTCTTTTACATACAATCTAAAAACTGTTTATTGCTTTGTGTTTACTTTCTGCAAACTATTTCTTCCTTCCATTCGATACGTTTAATCCTTTGTTTTCATCAAAACACGGTGAGACTGACAACCTCATTGCAAGTTGGGGACAAAGTTCTTTGGTTGTGTTGTGCAGGTCAACACGTTGCTACTAGCACCAGTAGTGCGCCCTACCAAGGCTCAGCTCGGAACACCTTTGGGGTGTTTCCTTTCTCCTACTGGTTCGATTAAACCTTGGTTTCGTAACTGAGGGAAACTTGTTGCTGTGCTCATCATACCTTCCTCTTGGGGTTCCCAACGAGCTCTAAATCAACACGAGCCATCAAGCACTTTTCTGGCGTCGTTGTCGGGGAGTCAAGGACTTCTTCACAAGGGGAGTCCCTCATAACCAATCTCTTTACTTTGTTATTTTTTTTTTGCTTAGTTTCTTTTTTCTTTGTTTGCTTGTTTCTTTATCAAAAACACACAAAAAATAGTTTTACTAGTTTTCTTTCTTATTTCAAAAACACAAAAAAATTTAGTACCTATCTTGAGTTGCTATTATGTCTGGCCTTGCTCCCGTCACTATGTCACCGGAGGAATGATTTTCACTTTTAAACAAGGAATTTTAGTACCTAAAATGACTCAAAGCTTGTTCCTTAGTTGTTTTTACCTTGGAATTGCACTTTGCTATAGATATGATGTAGATGCTGTTGTGGGAGGAGATTTCCTCCAATGTAATGAGGATGATGCTATTAATGCTACAAAGAAATTGATCCTCACTTACAACTTGCCTAGTCATTGCATGTGTGTACTTTTCACAAACCACATATGGATCCACTAGAGTCATTGCATGTGTGTTCTTTTCATTAACCACATCTAGAGTCATTGCATGTCTATTCTTTTCATGGACAAAATGGATCCACTAGAGTCATTGCATGTGTGTTCTTTTCACAAACCACATATGGATCCACTAGTGTCATTGCATGTGTGTTCATGTCCTAAACCAGCACTAGAGTCATCACATGTGTGTTCTTTTCCTAAACCACATATGGATCCACCAGAGTCATTGCATGTGTGTTCTTTTCCTAAACCAGCACTAGAGTCATTGTGTGTTCTTTTCATTAACCACAGCTAGAGTCATTGCATGTTTGTTCTTTTCATAAACCCTACGGATCCACTAGAGTCATTGCATGTGTGTTCTTTTCATAAACGACATGGATCCACTAGAGTCATCGCATGTGTGTTGTTTTCACAAACCACATATGGATCCACTAGAGTCATTGCATGTGTGTTCCTATCCTAAACCAGCAGTAGAGTCATTGTATGTCTGTTCTTTTCATAAACCACATATGGATCCACTAGAGTCATTGTATGCCTATTCTTTTCGTAAACTACATATGGATCCACCGGTGTCATTTCATGTGTGTTCTTATCCTAAACTAGCACTAGAGTCATTCCATGTGTGTGCTTTTTAGAAACCACATATGGATCCACTAGAGTCATTGCATGTGTGTTCTTTTCATTAACCACAGCTAGAGTCATTGTACGTCTGTTCTTTTCATGAACCAAATGGATCCACTAGAGTAATTGCATGTGTGTTCTTTTCACAAACCACATATGGATTCACCAGTGTCATTGCATGTGTGTCCTTATCCTAAACTAGCACTAGAGTCATGACATGTGTGTTCTTTTGCTAAACCACATATGGATGCACTAGAGTCATTGCATGTGTGTTCTTTTCCTAAACCAGCACTAGAGTCATTGCGTGTTCTTTTCATTAACCACAACTAGAGACATTGGATGTTTGTTCTTTTCATAAACCACATATGGATCCACCAGGGTCATTGCATGTGTGTTCTCTTATCCTAAACCAGCACTAGAGTCATTGCATGTGTGTTCTTTTCATAAACCACATATGGATCCACCATGGTCATTGCATGTGCGTTCTTATCATAAACCACATGGATCCACCAGTGTCATTGAATGTGTGTTCTTTCATAAAATAGTCCTAGAGTCATTGTGTATGTTCTTTTCTAAACCACATATAGATCCACAAGAGTCATTGCATGTGTGTTCTTTTCATAAACCACATGGATCTGCCAGTGTATGCATGTATGTTCTTATCCTAAAGGAGCACTAGAGTCATTTCATGTGTGTTCTTTTCCTAAACCACATATGGATCCACCATAGTCATTGCTTGTGTGTTCTTTTCCTAAACCAGCACTAGAGTCATTGCATGTGTGTGCCTTTCACAAACCACATATGGATCCACTATAGTCATTGCATGTGTGTTCTTTTCATTAACCACAGCTAGAGTCATTGCATGTATTTTCTTTTCATGAACCACATGGATCCACTAGAGTCATTGCATGTGTGTTCTTTTCACAAACCACATATGGATCCACTAGAGTGATTGCTTGTGTGTTCTTATCCTAAACTAGCACTAGAGTCATTGCATGTGTGTTATTTTCATAAAAAACATATGGATCCACCAGAGTCATTGCATGTGTGTTCTTATCCTAAACCAGCACTAGAGTCATTGCATTTGTGTTCTTTCCATAAACAACATATGGATCCACAAAAGTCATTGCATGTGTGTTCTTATCATAAACCACATGGATCCACCAGTGTCATTGAATGTGTGTTCTTTTAATAAACCACAACTACAATCATTGCATGTCTGTTCTTTTCTAAACCACATGTGGATCCACCAGTCATTGCATGTGTGTTCCTTTCATAA
The DNA here is from genome assembly GCA_910589775.1 of Avena eriantha. Lineage (NCBI taxonomy): Eukaryota > Viridiplantae > Streptophyta > Magnoliopsida > Poales > Poaceae > Avena > Avena eriantha. The sequence continues at coordinate 205,133,738 of OU342740.1, forward strand.
ATCACATGGATCCACCTGTGTCAATGCATGTGTGTTCTTATCCTAAACCAGCACTAGAGTCATTGCATGAGTGTTCTTTTCCTAAACCACATATGGATCCACAAGAGTCTTTGCATGTGTGTTCTTTTCCTAAACCAGCACTATAGTCATTGCATGTGTGTGCTTTTCACAAACCACATATGGATCCACTAGAGTCATTGCATGTGTCATCTTTTCATTAACCACAGCTAGAGTCATTGCATGTATATTCTTTTCATGAACCACATGGATCCACTAGAGTCATTGCATGTGTGTTCTTTTCACAAACCACATATGAATCCACTAGAGTCATTGCATGTGTGTTCTTATCCTAAACTAGCACTAGAGTCATTGCATGTGTGTTCTTTTCATAAACCACATATGGATCCACCAGTGTCATTGCATGTGTGTTGGTGATATGGTATATGTGTATCCTCATAGCATGTCACCAATCCGCCAAACCTGGGTGGTCCATAGTTGGTAGCAAGGACTATCGCCTGCTGGGCGGCCCGGTTAGATGGATCCTGAAGGGAGGCCCATGCCGGATAAAGGAAGGCTGCGCAGGAGTCACTGACATACTCAGAGCCTTGGAGTACAAGACACGGAACACTAGTTCATATTAGTCTAGGACTCTTTACCTTGTCTGGGAAGGACCTTTCCCTGTAAAGCCTAGGTCTTAGCACCTTTATAAGCCGGCCTATGGGAGCCTTTAGGGCACAACTTCTCAGATTGCTGCGTACAACGCACAACACCTTGCACAACGAACCTATCTTTATAACTCGGCATATTGCCATTATAGCGATTTATAGCAGGAGTAGAGTTCCGCCACCGTTGTGGGACTTGAACCTGGGTAAGCTGTGTTACCTCGTACCCGCCAACTCTCCGCCTTACCCCATGTATCTAAACACGCACTATGAGGACCCCTCCATGGCATACTCGTCGGCCATACCATGACAGTTGGCGCCCACCGTGAGGCAAGAGGCACTTCGAGCTCTACACAGGGCAAAATCCAATCTCTTCGCGGGAATCGGTGATACCGTAGCCATTGGTTGAGTTCTCTTCTCCGGCAACGTCCCGATCGTCCATCCAGATGAGTTTTGGGTGCCACCGAAGACGAACCCATGCGCTGCTCCGTTATCCCCTTCGGAGACATCCACATATTCATCGGTGAAACTGACTCGGGTTCTAGCTCTCAGGAAGTCGGAAACTCGTCAAGCCCCGCATGGACCGCCTATGAGCATGACACGTCCGCGGAAGGATCTGGGCCATACCTCTCTTTGAAGTATGGTGGCTCGGGTTAGGAAATTTCAAGGCCCACCCAAACCGCCCCTGTGCTGGATATAAAGGTGGAAGGACCCCACAAATCCGCTTGGCTTCCCCGAGCGTTAGAGATGTGCAGGTCACACTTTGTCGGCATTGTCTCCATATTCGATCTGGCCAGATGTGTTCAAAAGGATGGAGAACCTCCCCGCGAATACCTTGCTAGATGGATGTGGGTGAGGGAAACCCTAGAGGGAGACCGAGCCGACAAGCTCATGTACCACTTCGTAGAAGGGCTCACGCCTGGAACACTCCTCCGACATACCCTCTGAAGGCGGCAGGCCGCAAGCCCTCTCACCCTTGGTGAGATGGTTGACATCGTCAATGAATACGCGGATGCCAACGAAGATTCCATGCCGGCAATTACCGTCATAGCCGGAGGAGGAAACAACAACAACAACCCGCCTCCATCACCCTGCACGTCCACCATCGCCAACACCGAAGCCCACTCCGACTCCATCCTCGACGTGCTTTACGCTGACATCAGTATGAATGTCGGGGGCTCAGACGCTAACTCAGAGGAATACGACGCTGTTATGAGTGAGATCGAGCAGGAGATCGAGAAGGAGGAGCGCGCTGAGAAGACCAACACTTCCCACCAGGTTCTAGTCGCCATTGGGAGCGTGATGGAAGAAGATGGACAAGAACGGGAACGTGAGAGAGCTCCGCCCATGCGAGCGGTCACTAGAGCAGCAGTAGCTAAGAAAGCCACCAAGCCTCCGGCTCCGGCCAAGGCTCTGCCTCCTCCGGTTACCCGCCCACCACCGGTCCAGGAACTTACCACGACCCCTAGTATGGCCTGACAATCGAATCAGCCGCCAATGCCACTGTCAATGTCTGCAACTGGCAACCCACTAGCCACTCCCGCCGACAAAGCAATCTACGGCGCATTTCTCGTTGAACCCATCACCGACGCCCATATCCCTAGTGTTACGGAGCTTGATGAGAAGCGTGCATAAACTTGGCAGAGGCCAAGTGCATCGTGGAGCAAGGCGCTAAGCTAGACGAAGACATGGCTAAGGCGCAGCAATCCATCAAGGTGGCAAGAGCTATGGAGGCCGAATAGAAGCAATTGTTGTTAAATCATAAAACAAAGAAGGTACTAGCTCATGTCATCGAAGATCCCGACGTTCGGCGAGGCTTGGGATTTAACGGGTCTGAGCCAACAAAAGCCACCCCTTACATAGATTCAGAGGGGAGGCAGGTCATGACGAATCCCGCTCTCAACATTGCCATCGCCAAGACCCTCCTGGAGCAGGACAGGTCACTATAAGCCATTGCTGAGGTGTACGACCTTGTCGCTGAGGCATGTAAGCAATAGGAAAAGGCCGCCTCGTAGAGGCTTGAGTCCAACCCGTAGTTGTGCCAGTCAACCCTGAACAGCAGCAGAAGGCCAAAATCTCCCCGTGACGAATGATCGCACACAGGCTCTAAAAAGCGAAGACGGAGAGAGGCACGCAACATGACTGGCACTATCCCCATATCCTCTGACCATGGAGAAAAGGCTCGTCCCCGCCGGTTGCCACCTCCACCACCATCTCAACGTCATGAGGAACCAAAGCCATGCCACCGCACAAGCATTCCACCTCCAAGGTGGTCCTAGCCCGGTGTCATTATATGCGATCAGGGCGAACAACCTCGACATGCCGGAGAGCGTAGCGGCCATGACGGAGATAGAACCAGGTCCCACAAGGAACCGCCACGTCTGACAAGAAACCGTGACAGGCATGAGGAATCATAGGAGGGGCACAATAAGAGAGCTAACCCACCGCCTCCACCGCCAGCATCGCCACCTAGCTGCCATCATGGCGGAGGGCACGATGGATCTCATAGATCAAGCCATAACTCCCCTCCCCGCAACGGAAAAGGGAAGCAACCACAGCCATACGATGCACGTACACGGCTAGACAAGATCCAAGGAGCTCGGGAGCTCCCATACCTTGGGCCACGTTGTTTTGGACCAGTCATACAGGCCACAACCTACCCCAAGGGCCTCCGGATACACAAGACTATCAAGCCATACAACAGCACCGCCATACCAGCAACGTGGTTACATGACTACAGTGAAGCGATCCACATCGGAGGGGGAAACCCTAATGTCGCTGTCAAGTACCTCCCACTCATGTTGACCGGCACCGCCCGACAATGGATCGACGACTTACCAGAGAAATCAATATGCAATTGGTTGGACATGCATGAAGCGTTCACCAAGAATTTCGAGGGAACGTACAAACATCCCTGCACTGTCGGAGAACTACAACGGTGTGTGTAAGAAAAGGATGAAACCTTTCGTGCCTACCTCTCTCGCTGGCTGGAAATGAAAAATTCCTACGCAGGGGTGCACGAACAGACCGCTATGGCCGCCTTCATTGATAGTCTAGAAAAGGGAACTTTGCTCCAGCACACGTTGAAGCGCAAGCAAGACAACAATGACCTCGACCTCAATGGAATGATCGTCATGGATATCGAGTTCGCTGCTGCTAATGACGACGCGCGTGGATCATTGTCGGCGATAGAAATCCCTACTCAGGCCAGGATGAATCCGCCCGAAAAGAAGAAAGTAGCCAACATGGTCGCTGCAACATTCACTAGCAGAGGCAATGGTGGACAGCGTGGACGTGGTCGGGGAGCTAGCAGTGCCCAACAGAGGAGTGACATTACACCCTCAGTGCCCCGCGTTCCCCAAACATACGAAGGGTACTGCGATATGCCATGCTTCGTCCATCTCGATGCCAATGGCAAGTCCACCCACATGAATCGCTAGTGCAAGTTTGTTAATGATCTCAAGGAGGACCCTGAGTCCGGCTACAAGCGAAGTCGGATAAACAGACCCTACGGAAAGGGCAAAGGGAAGAAGAAGGAGGAAGAACCCAAGGAATCAAGTGACATGGACGAGGACTTGGACCCAAAATCTTCCGACAAGGGAGAGGATGAATGGAAAAATCCATTCGAAAAGGAGGCTCCATGTTACCACACCTTCCTTGGCACCCCAACCGTCCGGGCCCATAAAACCTCTCTGAGGATATGGATGGCTACCCTCCCTCCGGTTCCATAGTACGTCAGGTGGTCGGAAGTTCCAATTACTTGGGATAGGAAAGATCATCCAGAACTTATCCTAACAGATAACCAGTATGCCATGGTCATCAACCCTTTGATTGATGGCACGGAGTTCACCAAGTGCCTCGTGGATAGTGGAAGCAGCATCAACATCATGTACCTAGATACACATCACAAGATGAACTTGACGGAGACCCATCTAAGGAAGAGCAACACCGTGTTCCATGGGGTTGTCCCTGGCCGACAAGCAAATTCCCTCGGCTACATCACCCTTCCGGTCACTTTTGGCGATGTAAACAATTACCGCCAAGAACGCATGACCTTTGAAGTCGTGCCTTTCAAGAGCGTGTACCACGTCATCTTTGGACGCGATATCTTCCACTCCTTCCTCGCAAGGCCATGCTTTGTCTACAACAAAATCAAGTTTCCCGGACCAAATGACATCATCACTGTTGATGAAAGCTTCACCAAGGAACAGGAGTGCGAGCTCAGTGAACCCTCCTTCGCCGAAGCAGTCTTCTATGGTGAGGATTTCAAGGAGATCCAGAACCAGGTCGATACCTCGGATATGCCGACTTTGAAGAAGCAGATCACTGCTACCGAACCCGCCTTCAAGACCGCCATCAAGACCAAGCAGGTGGAGCTTGTCGAAGGTGATTCCTCCAAGACCACCGCCATTGGCACGGATCTGGATCCCAAATAGGAAAGCGTGCTTATTGAGTTCCTCCATGTGAATAGGGACATCTTTGCTTGGCAACCTGCCGACATGAAAGGTGTACCTAGGTAACTCGCCAAGCACAGCTTGAATATTGATTATAATGCCAAACCGGTGAAACAACCTCTATGACGCTTTGGTGATGAAAGATGAAGGGCTATAGGCAAAGAAATAGCTAGGTTACTTAATGCTGGCTTTATCCGAGAAGTTATTCACACCCGTCAGGTGGCAAATCCTGTACTTGTCCCCAAAAAGGGAACCAATTAATTAAGAATGTGCGTTGATTACACCGACTTGAACAAAGAGTGTCCGAAGGATCCGTTTGCTTTTCCTCGCATTGACCAAGTCATTGATTCGACGGCTGGCTCGGAACATCTGTGTTTTCTTGATGCCTATTTAGGATACCACCAGATCCGGATGCAAAAGTCGGACCAATTGGCCACTTCGTTAACCACACCCTATGGCACGTATTGCTACGACATGATGCCCTTTGGGTTGAAAAATGATGGTGCCACGTACCAGCGGACAATGCAACGTTTCATGCATGACCAAATAGATGGCAACATACACGCTTACGTGGACGACATCGCGGTAATGTCAAAAAAATCAAATGATCTTATCGCTGACTTCTAGGAAACCTTCGACAATCTCCGGAATACAACATGATGCTAAACCCAAAGAAGTGTGTCTTCGGGGTACCATCTGTGAAACTGTTGGGCTTCATAGTTTCACATCACGGAATCGAGGTGAACCCAGGGAAAATCAAGGCCATCCTCGACATCAAACACCCGACATGCCTAAAGGACATACAAAGGCTCACATGCTGCATTGCAGCAGTAAGGAGGTTCATCATCCGACTTGGTGAGAAGGTTATGCCGCTCTACAAGTTGCTCAAGAAGGCAGAAAAATTCACATGGACGGACGAAACTAACGCAACACTTCAGGAGTTAAAGAGAATACTCTCCTCCCTACCTATACTTGCAGCACCGGTACATGGGAGCCTATGTTAGTGTACATGGCGGCAACCAACCGAGTAATCAGCATCATCATCATGGTAGAACGCAAGGAACCAACACACTAATATGGAGTTCAGTGACCTATTTACTATGTAAGCGAGGTCTTGACGGAATCCAAGCAGCGTTACCCGCACTACCAGAAGATAGCTTATGGAGTTTTCCTTGCTTCACGTAAGCTAATGGCTTATTTCCAGGAGCACCCCATCACAGTATTGAGCAAAGCTCCACTGTCCGACATCATCAACAACAGCGACGCTACAGGGAGAGTCGCGAAGTGGGGCATTGAACTTGCCGCCTTCGACGTCACCTAGAAGCAACGCGACGCTATCAAATCACAAGCATTGGCGGATTTTCTTGCAGATTGGACATAACTACCAGAAGACACTCATGTACTAGAGCTAGAATATTGGGTCATGCACTTTGACGGATCAAAGTTACTCAATGTCCTGCAGATCCACTTCAACGCTACAAATAACATGGCAGAGTATGAGGCCCTCATTCACAGACTTCGCATAGCCAAGGATATTGGCATCAAGCGCATAGTTTGCTGTGGAGATTCCGACTTGGTTACCCAGCAAGTAGCTAGCACTTGGAATGCACGGAACCCTATGATGGCGGCATATCGACACGAAGTAGACGAAATAGCCAAGTGCTTCGACGGTTACGAAGTCAAGTACGTCAAAAGAGAGGATAATGAGGCGGCATATCAGCTGTCAAAGCTTGGATCAGCTCGTCGACCAATTCTGCCAGGCATTTTCCTGCAGCATTTACGGACTCCATCCGTGAAGGGAGCGGACCCCGACAACCCGGATAGAGTGGATTCATTTGTTAACACAGTAACAATGACCTCTCTGTCTTGGACGAATCCGTTCATGGATTATCTATAAGACGAAACATTGCCCGCCGACAAAGTCGAAAGTCGGCAAATAGTACGCAGAGCAAAAGGCTACGTCATCATTGACAGCCAGGTATACAAAAGAAGTACCACATGAGTGTTCCTACGATGCGTCTCGCAGCAAAAGGGTATTGAAATCCTTAGAGAAATACATCTCGGAGATTGCGAGCATCACGTCTCTCCCCGATCATTAGTGGCCAAGGCCTTCTGACAAGGATACTACTGGATAACTGCCAAGGCTGACGCTGACAAGTTGGTACAAACATGCCTTGGGTGTCAGTTTTATGCAAGACAACCAAATGTTCCAGCTGAAGAATTACAAACAATACCAATAACTTGGTTGTTTGCAGTCTAGGGGCTGGACATGGTGGGACCTTTGCAGACAGCACCCTGTGGATTCACACACTTGCTAGTAGAAGTGGACAAATTCACAAAATGGATTGAAGCTAAACCTATTAGAAAGCTTGATGGGGAAATAACCCTAAAGTTTGTATGGGATATAGTTGTGAGATTTGGTTTCCCACATAGCATCATCACCGACAATGGCACAAATTTATCTCTCGGAGAAGTTGAGGAGTACCATCATGAGAAAGGCATCCGCCTTGACCTAGCATTTATGGCACATCCATAGTCAAATGGGCAAGTTGAACGGGTCAATAGACTAATTCTGCACGGAATCAAGCCACGTTTAGAGGCACCGCTACGTAGAGCAGCTGGAGCCTAGGTGGAGGAACTACGATCTATCTTGTGGAGTTTACAAACAACACCCAACAGATCCACCGGCTTGACTCATTTCTTCATGGTTTATGGAGCAGAAGTAGTTCTCCCATCCGACATCCTCCACGGTGCACCAAGAGTTTCCGTCTACAAGGAGGATGACGCTGAAGAATCCAGACAACTATCTGTGGACCTACTTGAAGAAGAGCACGTGCTGGCATGCCAGAGATCTGCCGTCTACCAACAGAAGCTATGCGGCTACCATAGTCGCCGTGTAAAGCATCGCTCGGTTAAAGAGGGAGATCTGGTGCTACGACTCAAGCAGGAGAAATCACACAAACTATCCCCAGCTTGGGAAGGACCATTCATCATAAGCAAAGAATTGCTAAATGGTTCCTATTACCTCGTCGATATTCGTAAGTTGAAAGATAGGCCAAAAAATCGCAAGTGCAGGCAAAGTAACTCCGATGATGATTACTCGGAGACAGACCGGCCATGGAACATAGCACAGCTACGTCCCTTTTACACTTAGCACATTTACATCATGTAATAAGTTTCTTATGTGATCAATGAAACAAAGCATTTGGTTCACTCATATTTTCTGAGTCCTTTACCTCCTTTAGTTATTCCTTTTTGGATCATATAAACCCTTTATGCACAAGGTTGCATTTGCCCTTGTAAAAAGTCCGCCTACGGGCGTTAGCTTAAGTTTTCTGGTCTACACGTTTTCTACAGTTTTTATGTGGATTCAGGAGTAGTGACTTGTCGGCACTCAAAGCCGGCGATTTTGTTCTTAGGTTCTTGACGGTGCTATTAAGAATCATCGCCTCAGAACATAGTTCTATGCTGCGAGTCTTCCGTCTCACGAAAGGTCAAGCATACGAACCAGAATAATAGATAAGCCAGCACTTGCTTAAAAAATATATACACATGCTCGAAACAAATAAGTTGCAGGAAACTTGAGTACAAGTTTTTCCGCCTTAGCCAAAACATAAGTTTTTTCCATATACATTTTGCAGAGATACATTTAATATAGACATTGTTTTTCATGGCTCTGCTGCAGGGGGCTTTGTGGTGGCATCATCAGGAGAGCAAGGCCGGGAGAGCTCATCAAACTCTGAAGGAGAGGGGCTAGACTCACAAGAGGCCATATCGTCATCTTGGATCTCGGCAGGCACGAAGACATCAGCCTTGACCATCTTGGCAACCCTAGTATCAAAGCCGCCAAGAGAATGCCAAATAGCATCGCTATCGATCTCTTGTCCTTCCTCGTCCAGCTTGGGCATGTCGGAGGCCACCAAGTCGATGTCGGCATTGTCATAGTAAGCCTTGACCAGGACAGGGTCATCCTAGCACTAGCCCGGATGCAAGAGGCTTTCTAGTCTTTGATTTTCTCTAGGGATCGGCGCAGGATTTCTGAATACTTGGCCGTTAAGTCTGCCGCCTTGATATTGATGCTATCTCCTTGGCTTGGGCGATGGCGGTGCTGACGAAGTTGCCGACAAGAATCATGCGTTCCTTGGGACTTGGAGCACCCTCACCCAAGTTGGCTAAGCCAATGGGAGTTGTGGTTTGCACAAACATACAAGGACAATGAGTATAAACAAGTGAAATGGTTATCCAACTTACAGAAAATGACCAATACGGAGAAAGTTTTACAAAGATGCTCGTTTTCGCTTGCTTGCATATCTCCGCCAAGTCATCGTGCTCCTTCTGGACTGACTTGAACATCTCAAGACTCCTAGCATTCTGCTCTTTGGCAACTTGGTTCTGGGCTTTGAGCTGTGCAATCTCATCCTTCAGGCGCTGCATCTCGATGTTCACAGACTCTTGCATAGTCTTCATCGCCGCCTCATGGCCCTTGATGGCCTCGGCTAGGTCCTTATTCAGAATTTTGTTTTCATCATCGAGCTCCTGAATATGCTTGGATTGCTCGACGATGCTCTTGGCCATGGCAATGGCTTCTGTAAGACGGAAATCAGAAAGTGCTATCAGGAGATGGAAGAAATAATCCAATGAGAAAAGCAAGGAGCTATTGTAGGAAATAGACTCTGGCTATTTTTGATCTATTCCTTCAGGAATTTGGTTTTACCCTGTTCAAGGTCCATTTCCTTCCGAACAGTAGCAAATCTCTCATTGGCGGCTATCCTCCGTTTATTTTCATTCTGCACAAGATGTTAACATGCTTAGTTTCTCTAGAGCATCTAGTCAGAACTTTTAAGTTTCAACTAAATGCTCGGGGGCTACAATACATGATTTCAAAGTAAACTAGTTTCTCTAGAGCATTTAGTCAGAACTATCCAGTTTCAACTAAACGCTCGGGGGCTACACAAACAAGTTCTGCACTTAGTTCTTTGGAGCACTCAGGCTAATAACTATTGAATTATCTGCCTAAGAGCTCGAGGGCTATAGGAGATATACTACACAAAGTAAAGCAAGTGAAGTTCAAAAAACATACGATGGCAATGATCCTGAGATTGTTGGCTAGATGAGCATAGGAATCGTGGAAGGTCTAGGCATTCTTATAGATTGTGTCGGCCTACTTGATGAGGTCATCTAGGCTCAACGTCAGAGGAGTCACCGCCAATGGAGAGGTCGAAGCCAGAGGCGTGGAAGAAGCCGTAGCTTCCTCCTGCACTTTCAAATCAGATGATGGCTCGGAGGCTCCCGCCTCAATCGTTGCTTCCACGTCCACCTCTTCCACCACTTCTGTCGTTGTATTGGGAATGGCAGTACCTAAACATGTTAGATAGAGGTGTGGGGACTAGCAGGGAAGCTCTCGACGGTGTCCGCAGGCGGGATTGGATCCGAGCAAGTGTAGCGAGACACAAGAAGTACCTAGGTTCGAAGCCCTCATGGTGAGGTAAGGCTCCTACTCCTGCTGATCTAACTATGTGTGGTGTATGGGCTACAATCACTCCTAGAGCTGTATCTTCTATCTACCTTCTTAAATGCACCCAGACCAACCCTTGCTACGAGAACCTTGCCTCTCCTTATATATGCAGAGAGGTGATGGTCTCCCTGGCCAGTCCGGCTGGCGGGTCCCACAGGCGGGCCCGAGCCGGCTGGTCATCTACAGTACCCGGTACACTTACATCCCATCGAGGTACGTGCGGTAGGATCGTCGTGGGTATAGTGAATGTCGTGCGAGCTTGTTGTCAGCATCTGGGCACTGTTCCCGCGTCACCAAGCAAAGTCTTCGGTATGGCCGGGTAGTTGCGGGTCTTGTCATCGTACTAGGGCATACAACGCACTCTGTGGCATGTCGCTCTATCCTCCTAATTGAGTCCGGCTATGCTCATGTAGCCGGTCCCATGCCTTGCTGCTCCTCGTGGTTCCGGCTACCGTAAGGTAGCCGACATGACTTACTCGGGCTGCGCTCAGCTAGCCGGACACGAACAGATTGCCATAGTTCTTGTTCGGTTGGGGTATCCGGAGGTCATCCCCCCGACACTAGCCCCCGAGTGCGTGTAGATTTCGCCCTTAGGTGAAATGTGCACGCGCTCCTCCTCAACTTTGAAATTTCTGGCTGGCTATGTGTGGCGGTTGCACTACCCGTGACGTCAGCGCTGATGCTAGCCACGCGCGCACATGCCATCATTGCTATGCGTTGCACAGCGCAACGTCCCATCGCGCGTTGCCTCGGGGAATTGTCGCTTGCCTCTTGGGTTTCTGCTCCGGGATCTTCTGCAACTTTGGTGCCTGCACAAAGGATCATGTGCGGTGGGGGGAGTGGGGCGTGGCCCGATGGGCGCCACGTGGCACCACGGATGGTTCCGCTTCCGAGCCTTTAAAAGGTCGCCCGGGGGAGGGTGGTTCCTCCTTCCACTCATTGCCCTCCTAGTCTCTCCCAATGCCTTGCCTTCTCACCTTGCCTCGCTTGCTCCTTTTGCTGTAGCCCGCCATGCTGCCCGTTTAGCATTGTCGGAGCCACGGGCCATCGCTACTCCACGGCCGGAGCGACGACCGACAAACCAGTGATGGCATCCGAATGCGGAGCCTGCTGCGGCTCCTCCGTGAAGGAGGAGCATATAGAGAAGTATCGGACCACCCACTTACTGCCGTCGGAGACAAAGGTGGCGGTGCGGTTGGCACCGGCGGGAGAGGAGTCACCGTACCCGATGGAGGGGGAGTGGATTATCTTCCTTTTGCACCTCGCTCGTGGCTTCGCGCTGCCAGTGAATCCCTTCTTCCTCACCTTCCTCGCCTTCCTCGATCTTCGCCTCCAACACCTCGGTGCCAATGCGATAGGGACGCTCGTGCACTTCGCTGAATTCTGCGAGAGCTACCTCAGGATCCAGCCGGATCTGGGGCTGTTCTGCCGTCTCTTCTGTGTCTGGCCGCAGGTCCAGTTCACCCAAGGGCCACTGGTGACGTGCGGCGGCGCCTCCATCTACTCCCACACACAGAATGGCTACCCCAAGTTCCGGTTGTAGGACACCGTGCGACTATGGCAGCAGTCGTACTTTTATGTCCGCAACCTTGGTGACGTGGATCGGATCAATCTGCCGGCTTTCTAGGATGTGGAATCTAGCAGGCAGAATTGGGACCTAATGATCCACGGGGAGAAGACGGAGCCAAACACGATTGTGCAGCGAATGTGCGCCCTTGTCATCATCGTCTTAACCGACCTAGACATCACCCTCAGTTGGATGTCCTGGCTAATGATGCCGCTGCAGCAGTGGGCACACAAGATGTGCTTCTACTCCGGCCGGCTAGACCCGACCCGACTGTCCTGCCATGATCCCCACTACCACAACCTGAAGGAGTGGGTGTGGAAGCTTACGAAGGAGTGGCTGCCGGAAGGCTGGACATTCAGGCTGGTCCCCTACAGCCGCGACAACCACGCGCCCCGGGTAAGTTTCTTACCAGCTGGTTTTTCCTGCTTGTGACCTCTTTTCCGTCTGGCTAACCTCTTGCACTCCTTTCTTCTTGGCAGATCTTTCCTTGCATCCTCCAGGAGGAGGACGAGACACCCTACCGAACTTCACGTCTAACCTTCCCGAAGCCACGCGCTCGCAGGTCCGGTGAGGAGTCAGATGGGTACGGCGATGTCTTCCCTAGCCGGAAAGATGAGCCGGCTCATGACCACCACGCGGAGGTCGACGAGGAGGAGTAGGCCACGACGACTCCCGAGCCGGCCTGGCGCTGCACGGTGGAGGGCGATTCTAGCCGGTCGGGCGCTAGGGGAAGTGGCTCCAGCCGGTCCGGCACCGTTGGGAGCAGGTCCATCCGGTCCGTGGTGGAGGAGCTGGCCCCCAAGAGGAGCCGGATCGGTGCCCTTCCGCCCAGCCGCCTCAGTCGCAAGAAGGGGTCGCCCCCCATGGTGCTGGGGTAAGGCATCTGCTGACTTTGTTTATTGCTTTCTGTCTTCTCTTTTTCTCTTGTCCAGCTTTCTTCTGTCTTTTTCCTTACTTGGTTTTTTTCCGTGCTTACTTTCTGCCTCGCAGCTCGCTGGTCTCCTTTAGTGCCGTGAGCCTGGCGCGGGTGCCCACTGGCTCGCCGCCCCGCGCACCAAACGTCACGCCAACTCCGGCTACTTTTGCTCCCCCTCCTTCGCCCAGTGCTCCACCTCCGCCTCCGCCTCAAGCTGATCTAGCTACCATAGTCGGAGGAGGGGACGCTCCGCCGACCATGATGGTGCAGCCGTAAACGGCTACGGCTACCTCCCAAAGTGGAGGTTGTTCCCCTACGACGGCGTGGAGGGTTGCCACTAACAAGGAGCTCGTTGTTGTCACTTACGACAACTCTAACGATGAGTCGGGGGAGGAGTGGCGAATGGAGGTGCAGGAGACAAAGGAGTCGTTGGTCGCCAATGTTGTGGATGACGACGCCTCCTCTGCCGCCTTGCTGGCGGATCTTGCTGCCCCCTCAAGCGGGTGGTGAAGGAGATCCGGCTGCTCGAGGCCATAGCCAGCAGCAACCAGACCCTAGAGGAGAAGCTCGCAGCTTCCAACGGGACCTCCCAGAGTACGTCTTTTCATCCGGATTCTGCTACCGGATATTTTCGGTGTTCTTCTCCAAATTTTTTTGCTGATAGTCGTTTTCTGCAACCATCATGGTGTGCGCTCAGCGGGAAATCGATCGTCTAAAGAAGATGAATGACCAGCTGAGCAAGTCCAATTCTACGCTCCGGCTGCAGACTAAGGACTGTCATGCCAAGACGGACGCCCCGGAGGCTACCATCAAGGAGAGCGACTCGGCCCTGTCTAGCCGGGCCCAGGCTGTTGGGGATATACTTTCCGGGTATCCTCATAGTTCCTCCCTAACCAGGGTGGCCATCTTTGGGTTAGAGCTTTGCTTCACGGGAGACCCAGTCAGGGAGAAGAGACGGAGTCCAATCCGGCTCGGGAAGGCCTAGAAGACTTACTTAGGCCCATAGTGTTACTTGTAGTTCAAGATGTACTCTGTAACCGACTCTTAGTCGTAGCCGGATAGATCTCTCCTGTAAACCCTAGGCCATATATCTATACAAGACGTCCTAGGGAGAGCCTTTAGGGCACACCTCAATTGTCTACAATCTCAACTCACACAGGCGAACCCTTGTAATCCATATATTCCGGCTCTGCCGTATTGCTGGATTGCTAGCAGGAGTAGGATCCATCCAAAGCCGGTGGATTTGAACCTGGGTAAACTTCTGTGCTCATCGTCCCGGGACATCGTACGTCTCACACCCCTCTCTTTCGCACGCCTCGAGGACCCCCTCATGGCGTACTTGTCATCAATCCGACGACACTTGGCGCCCACCGTGGGGCAGGTGAGCTTCCAATCTGCGTTCCGAGCGGAATCAACAAGAATTGGAATCGGCGAGACCATTGACGTAAGTCGCATCCTCTACGTCAGCGACGTCCCTCTCATCATTCTCGACGAGACTTGGATTCCGGCTAGGGTGTCCGTGACTGCCTACACAATCATGTATTTCGGCGAGATCGATGTGTATATCGGTTTTGCTGAACCTGCCCCACCCACCCCAGCATTGAGGATAGAGGCAGAAGAATCTTCTGGGTCCCCTTTGTCCGTGGAGGAGGTCGAGTTCCGGATCTCAAAAAATGCTAATCCCACCCAGCCCGCACCAGTTGCGGAGATAGTGGAGATATCTGAGCCTGAGGAAGACCTAGCGGTCAAAGTCGAATCTGGAGTGGATCTCCTTGGAGAAGACGGATCCCAGATCTACCCACCCGCGGAAGTCGAAATCCAGGAGGAGCATATCAACGACACTGATTCCGGCTCTGATGAGGCTGGGACATATAGGCCTTTCCTGAGGTACACACTACGACGTATGATAATGCAAGATGCAAGCGAAGATGCAATTCTCGGGACCATCAAAAGTTTCGATAAAGCTGATCGCGAGAGCCGCAGGTACCTCCAGAAGCACGCGTCACACTTTGTCGGATATTTTGGATCCGGCTCCGGCTCTGCTGATGCTGAAGAAAACACCGACTCTGTGCTGGAGGAAATTGGAACAGACGCCGACGTACCCCATCTTTGGATGAGTCAAGGACGTCAACGGATTTCCGAAAGTTCTCCACGGAATACGAAGAGGAGTATAACTCCAAAGCTGTAGAGGAAGGAGAAGCCATGGATGAAGGATCCAGGGAACACTCTCCCAAAGCGCAGGATGACATGGAAGTCGGAGATAATCCCGAAGTCTAGATTTCCGAAAGTACCGATCAGAGCTTGAGTCCAGGAAACGGACCCAATGTCGTCTTTACTACCGGCGCAGGCAAGAAGGCAAAGAAGAAGAATAAGAAGAACAAGACCCCGGCAAATGACCCTCTGACAGAGGAGGTGATTGCCGAGGAATACGAAGAAGACTCGGATGGAGCACTTATCCCAAACGAGCCGAAAAAGGAAGAATCGGTGGATGGACACGTGATCACTGAAGGTGCGCGTAAACTCATTGATGCTGCATTAACCACACCTATCCCTACAGCTGCAGAACTTACTGCTCAAGAGTTGGACGAAAGGGCCCAAGCCCTAGAAGCGCGTCGTCAACATATCCTGGATGAAGCCAAAAACATTCAGGAGGAAAAGAAACGTATGGCAACTAAGGACTACATGTCTCAGTTGCATCAAAATACACGGAACGTTACACACGTGACGGTCAATTTCCAGAAGTAAACAGGGTCCTCTTTTAAGGAGATCCAGGGATGCCTCGTCTCGACAGCAAAGGAGATCTGGTGTATCCGACACCGGTACAGAACGCTGTCGTAGCCGAGATATCCTGTCAAATAACCCAGGCCCAGAACAGGTTCGATTGGGCATCAAGCTACTCACCAAGGGTATGGAGCAACAGATGGCTACGAAATCCGAAAGTGGAAATCTGGTCTCCAAATCCGACCAATGTCACATGGACTCAGCCTAGAATGATATAAGGCCCCAGAGTGTTCCGGAACAGCGTCACCATTCCGACAGACGGGAAGACAACCACTCCAGAACCGGATCGTCAGGACAACATCACAGAACTGCACGTGACTAGAGCAACGTCGCCCCAGCGGCCGAGCAAGAGGCAATTGCCGCACTGTATCCGAGAAATCCTCCCCGACGAGAGTCGAACGATCAAAGGGGAGAAGAAACGTTGGGAGGAGGATAGTTAAAAATGCCACCTCCTAGATATGAAAGCCGTATGGCTAGTCCTCACCGTAGTGGGAACGACAGACGAAGGAACGACGGAAACCATGCCGGGTAAAGCCGGCAGGGGGCTCGTCGTAGTGAAGACCCTCCCCGGAACCGGAATAACGACGCTCCGGACGGAGGCCGGCGAACAGCCGGAAACAATCCAGCTGCCCCATCCTCTCCACCAAGCAGTCATCACAACGGCTTTCGAGGGGGGCAAGGAGGACGACGTGGCGGAGGAGGTGGTCAATTCCAACATAGAGGCGTGGTGCTACGAAAAGGATGATATCTACGTGGGACCAAAGTGCTTTGGACCACGCATCTGAGCTACAAGATTCCCTCAAGGATTTGCTATCTCAAGATATATCCAAGCCAACGACGACATTGCTTGGCCAGGTACCTGGCTACAGGATTTTTTCCAAGCTTGCTACATCGCCAAAGGCGGAAACAGCCTGGTCGCAACCCGATATCTCCCACTTATGTTGCGGAAGATGACATGATCATGGCTTAATGAACTTCCGGAGAACACCATCCATAACTGGTATGACATGCAAAGTGCGTTCTTTCGGAATTTCGAAGGCACATATCGGAGGTCCTGTACGGTCGGAGACCTACAGCGTTGCACCTAGAAAACCTGAGAAACTTGCCAGGATTACCTTGGATGATGGATCGACACCAAGAACTCTTGTGAAGGAGTAATTGATCAAACTGCGATTGAAGCTTTCATTGCAGGTCTCCCAATTGGTCTACTGCGCCATCGCTTGAAGTGTGACAAGGTCACTGATTTGGGAGAGATGATAGAAACAGCGAGCAAGTATGCAGATGCTGACGATGATGCAGAGGGATTACTCAATGCCCTAGCTATGCCACAGTCGGCAAAACAACAAAAGCAACGATCTCAAAAGCGCAAAATTACCTCGGAAGAGAAACCCAACGCAGAAACGGTAGTGGTTACTGCTACTTTCGGGTCTGGAGGACGAGGAGGACGCGGCGGAGGCCGCGGGCATGGCCATGGGACTTCAAGAGTCTAAGGTAGAGGAGACCAACAAGCGGGAAAAACCTACTCTTGGCCCGACATTCCCAATAACCCATGTGTGCATCACTTAGATGCCAATGGGGGCTCGTCACACACCAACGCCGAATGTCGTTTTAATGACGACATCAAAAGAGATGACACCGCGGGCTACAAAGCTAAGCGGAAGAAGGGAAAGAAGAATCCTGAAAAAGATAAAGAGACCAAGGAAGATTCTGACATGGAGGAAGCTGATGCTTAAAATCCCAAGCCTGAAGGGAAGAAAAATTTTCCGACCAAGAAAGACACTTATGTCACCTTCCTCAGATCTCAACCAGCAAAGGTAAAGAAAGCAGTTCTACATGATCTAAATGCAACAGTTTCGGCTGTCCCCCAATTCTTGGACTGGTCGGAAGTGGCAATCACATTTGACCGCGCTGATCATCCGCCTAAGTTGCACAGGCGAGGAAAATACGCCTTAATCGTCAATCCACTTATTGACGGTTATGGTTTCTCCAAGACCCTCATGAACGGTGGTAGCATTATCAAAATTCTCTATGTCGAAACGCTACGCCGGATGAAGATCTCGGAAACCCAGCTGAACCATAGCTCTGTGATCTTTCACGAAGTTGTCCTAGGAAGACAAGCCAATTTCCTGGGAGAAATCACTTTGGATGTTACCTTTGGAACTCAAAAGAATTATCGGACGGAGGCACTTTCCTTCGAAGTGGTCCCGTTCAAGAGCGCGTACCATGCTATATTCGGACGTCCGGCTTACTAGGCTTTTATGGCTCGTCTGTGTTACATTTACAATATGATGAAAATTCTAGGTCCCAATGGCGTAATCACTATCAGGGGAGACCCTAAGAAAGCACGAGAGTGCGAGGATGGAAATGCCGCCTTTGCTGAAGCCGTGCTCCATGCCCAGGAGTACCAGGAGATCAAGAAGAGCATAGATCCGTCTGAGATGCCCGCAACGAAGAAGGAGGTGACAAAGAAAAATCCAGAGTTCAAGGCATCAGAAGAGACGAAGAAGACACCATTGAAGGATGATGACCCCTCCAAGGTGACCCAGATAGACGTAGGCCTAGATAGCGCATAGGAAAGCGCGCTCGTCAAGTTCCTCCAAGAAAATCAAGATATCTTCGAATGGCAGCCATCTGACATGACCGGAGTACCTAGGGAACTTGCCGAGCACTCTTTAAATGTAAACCTGAACGCTAAACCCGTCAAACAGTCCCTACGACGTTTCGGCGATGAAAAGCGTAAGCCAATAGCTAAGGAACTAGCATGGCTCGAGTTAGCCGGATTCATAGAAGAGGTCATCCACACTGAGTGGTCGGCCAATCCTGTAATGGTCCCTAAAAAGGACACCACTGATTTAAGGATGTGTGTTGATTATAGTACCTTGAACAAGGCTTGTCCAAAAGATCCATTCGCTCTGCCTAGAATTGATCAAGTTATTGATTCTACGGCAGGCTCGGAACTCCTCTGTTTTCTCGATGCATATTCCAGTTATCACCAAATCCAGATGAAGGAATCTGACAAAGTCAAAACTTCATTCATAACCCCCTTCGGAACCTTCTGTTTTGTTACGATGCCCTTTGGGATGAAGAACGCAGGAGCTACCTACCAACGCATGATGCAGCGTTGCCTCCACGACCAACTCGGATGCAATGTACATGCATACGTGGATGATATTGCGGTGATGTCCAAAAAGAAGGAAACGCTGATTTCCGAATTGGAGGAAACATTCGCCAATGTACGAAAATACAACATCATGCTTAACCCGAAGAAATGCTTCTTTGGAATACCAGCCGGAAAATTGTTAGGTTTCATCGTGTCTCAAAGAGGCATAGAGGTGAACCGGGACAAAATCAAGGCTATACTCAATATTTCCAGGCCAACTCGCCTGAAGGGCGTACAAATATTAACTGGTTGCATCGCTGCGGTCAGTCGATTTGTAAGCCAGCTTGGTGAAAGAGCCGCACCATTATACAAACTCCTGAAAAAGTCCAAGGATTTTGTTTGGACTAACGAAGCAGAAGCTGCACTACAAGACCTGAAGAAAGTACTCTCATATGCTCCTATCCTTGCACTGCCGGAACCTCGGGAACCGATGTTGCTCTATCTTGCTACGACAAATAAGGTCGTTAGTATCGTCATGGTGGTGGAGAGACTGGAGGAAAATCAGGAGCACCTGGTGCAGCGTTCGACTTACTTTGTCAGTGAGGTCTTGACAGAATCAAAACAGCGGTGGCTTACGGTGTTTTTCTAGAATCTCGTAAGTTACAACACTATTTTCAGGAGCATCCAATTACCGTGATGAGCACGGCTCCCATGAGAGATATAATCAACAACAGTGACGCCATAGGACGCGTCGCCAAATGGGGCATAGAGCTTTCAGCTTTCGATATTGAGTATAAACCCCGGACAACAATCAAATCCCAAATCCTTGCCGACTTTGTCGCTGATTGGACAGAGACGAAGGAGAATATGACCCTCCCTGAGTCGGAATATTGGACCCTCTACTTTGATGGGTCTAAATCTCTAGGGGGCTCGGGGGCTAGCGTAGTGCTCAAATCACCCCAAGGAGATAAACTTATATACGTGTTGCAGATCCACTTCATAGTAACAAACAATACTGTCGAGTATGAAGCACTGCTGCATGGAATCCGGATTGCTAAGGATATTGGCATCCGACGTTTGATGTGTTACATACATTCAGATCTTGTTGCTCAACAAGTGTCGGATATTTGTAATGCAAATAAACACATGGCAGCATATAAAGCTGTCGTGGATGATCTATCTAAATCGTTCGAAGGGTTTGAGGTTCAACACATCCCTCGAGCAGAAAATGAGGAAGCAGATGCACTACCTCGGATAGGCTCTGCGCGGAAATAAGTCCCGGATGGCGCGTTTTTAGAGCACCTCAAAGTTCCCTTGATAAAGGGAGTAGATGAGGAATATCCGACCAAATCCGACTCACCTCTAATAGCAGTTCTGGCTGTAATTCCCAGCTGGTTTCAACCCTACCTAGATTATCTGGTAGATGGCAAATTACCCGAAGACGACGTTCTGAGCCGGCAGATCATCCGACGAGCGAAAGCCTATACTGTAGTTAAATGTGAGCTCTATAAGCGGAGTGTTTCTGGGGTTTTTCAGCGCCGCGTATCTCTGGAAGGAGTGGAAATATTAAGAGAAATCCACAAAGGCGAGTGTGGTCACCACGCTGCAGCCAAATCTTTAGAGGCAAAAGCTTTTAGACACGGATTTTTTTTGGCTTACAACTCAGGCAGATGCCAAACGATTAGTCAAGACGTGCAAAGATTGCCAAAAGTACGCCAAACAACCTCATGTTCCGGCTGATCAGTGATGTCTACGCACTTCTATTCTTGTAGACAGTTGTTGGGCCTCCAAGTGCAGAGGTTTGTAGAACAGTAGCAAGTTTTCCCTTAAGTGGATCACCCAAGGTTTATCGAACTCAGGCAGGAAGTGGTCAAAGGTATCCCCTCTCAAGCAACCCTGCAATCAAGATACAAGAAGTCTCTTGTGTCCCCAACACACCCAATATACTTGTCAGGTGTATAGGAGCAATAGTTCAGCGAAGAGATAGTGAAATACGAGTGGTATGGATAAAAGACAATGGTGCTAGAAAATAATTTGATGGCGTGGAAGAGACTAAAGGCAAATTGAAATAAAGATGGAAACACGCAAGCAAACATGTAACATATCTAGTAGCAAACGGTGTTTCAATGCTTAGAAACAAGGCCTAGGGATCATACTTTCACTCGTGAACACTCTCATATAAATATATTCTCCTACATGATACTACTCTTAACTACTCTCCGGTTGGACACTGTAATCGTTGGTAGGGCTATAACAGCACAACTCAAAGTAAACCTTTCCCATCTAGAAAACCCCACACTGTCACCTTGAGTACTATATGAGTCCAACAAACACCACAATTTATAAAGACATCCAACTCCAAATAAAACTCATAACAAGTATTTGTAATATCTAGCCTAAGTGCCACCATGGTGAGAACGATGTCACTTTCACACACACGGGGAGAGCAGAGATCTATTAAAGCACTTGACTAGCAAGGTAGATCTATAGATTATAAGCTCATGATCACAATATGATCATGCATAGAGAGAGAGAGATGAACACATAGCTACCGGTTGAACCCTTAGCCTCGAGAGAGAACTACTCCCTCCTCATAAATTAGCAATGGTGATGGAGATGGTGGTGGAGATCGATGGAGATGGCTCCGGGGGCACTTCCCCGTTCCGGCAGGGTGCCGGCACAGAGACTTTCTGTCCCCCAAATCTCCCCTTCGGTGGCGGCGGTGCTGCGGAACTTTTTGTGGCTGGAGGCTTGATTATTTAGGGTTTATGCCTCGGGAGGCTTCTTATAGGCCAGAGGGCAAGGTCGGTGGGCGGCCAGGGGGCCCACATCACCTGGTGGCGCGGCCAGGGCTAGCCCGCGCCACCACATGGTGTGGCCACCCTGTGGCCCCTCTCCGTCTCGTCTTCTGGCTCCGTGAGTCTTCCGAGAAAATATCAACTTTGGCTTGTGTCCGGTCCAATTCCGAGAATATTGATTTTCTGACTTTCCTGGAACCAAAAACAGCACAAAACAGGCAGCTGGCACTGTGGCTCTTGTTAATAGGTTAGTCCAAGAAATCATATGAAAATTACTCCAAAGTGTGGACAAAACATAAGAAAGTAGATAAAACCAAGCATGGAACATCAAAAATTATAGATACATTTGCAATGTATCAATTAGCTGCGAACAATACCTATAACATGGCCTTTTGCGGTCTGGGGGCTTGATATGGTAGGACCATTTAAATGAGCTCCAAGTGGATTTACTCACCTCTTCGTGGTGGTGGATAAATTCACCAAATGGATTGAGGCTAAACCCGTCACTAGTTGTGATGGAGTAACAGCCAAAAGATTTGTCGAGGATGTTATAATCCGGTATGGTTATCCCCATAGCATTATCACGCACAATGGGAGTAACTTCTCTATGGGAGAATTGGCAAAATTCTGCAACAAGCAAAATGTCCGGCTTGACATTGCGTCAGTCGCACATCCACAGGCTAACGGACAAGTCGAAAGAGCAAATGGTTTAATCCTACAAGGCCTAAAACCGAGACTCGAAGAACCACTACGACGTGCTGGGGGGGCTTGGGAAGAGGAATTACCCTCTGTAATATTGAGTTTGCGAACAACTCCAGACAGGTCAACCGGATACACACCTTTCTTTTTGGTCTATGGCGCAGAAGCAGTTATTCCTAGTGATTTAATTCATACTTTTCCTAGAGTGGCCATGTATATTGAAGAGGATGCCGAGATTTCGCAACAAAATGATATCGACTTAGTTGAAGAAGTTCGCGTCGTTGCTGAAATGATATCAACAGCCTATCAGCAGAAGTTACCCAAGTATCCTAGCCAGAGAGTCCGAAACAGATCTTTCAATAAAGGTGATTTGGTTCTCCGGCTTGTGCAACAAAGAAAGCACAAACTTTCCCAGGTATGGGAAGGGCCCTTTTTAGTTAGTCGAGTATTGTACAATGGATCGTACTACTTAACTGACATGAGGCCAGTCAAAGAAAGACCTGCTACTAAGAAGAGAAAGAGAGCTAGAGGCAGTACAAATCCGGATGAGTTAGATAGACCATGGAATATTGCTCAGCTACGTCCCTTTTATTCTTAGTTTATCCTTCTTTGTAATCATACATATGTACATGTTCTGTGAGAAATAAAAGTTTTGGTTGCCACATGTTTTTCTGAAAAGTTTTTACCATCTTATTTCTGAATGATCATGTCATAGTCCAAAATCCCAGAATGCTTAAAAGTACTTTATGCTCATGTTCGTTCTAGTTTAGATTTCCGATTTTAAAACTGCTACCTTCGGGTATAACTCTAAAGTTTCTAGTCTATACTTTGGTTGTTTGTCTGATTGCTAGATGCGGTTATTTTCCGAGTAGTGAATTGTTGGTACTGGAAGCCGGCTTTGTTTCCGAGTTTGAACTGGTTTAGCAATTGAGCTCCGTTGCTCGACAAAGTTTCCGAGCAGAAGGTTTAGCCGGCTCACGAAAGGGACAAGGCGGAAAGCCAGATAAACGATGAGTATAGGCGAAAATATATAAGTGCTTATGCAAACATTTTAGGCACACAAAATGTTTAAAGCCAAAAGTCCTGAATAGATCAAAAGGTTAGCACTAGCAAAATCATAGTACTACATATTTGCAGACCCATCATGTTTTTCAAAATAACACAAATTTTTTTGGCAATCTATGATGCAGGAGAAGAGGAAGGAGCTGCCGGCTCGCTGGATACATCGCCTTGATATCGTTCCGAGATGTCCACTTCCAATATGGTGTGGTCATCGTCGGAAACTTCTGCTGTTTCTTGCGGAGGCGGAGGCAGAGTATCCACGCGGGTGAAGAAAGGAGTATCGTAGCTGGTCAAATCAGCCACGTGACATCCATATCCGGCGCAGGAGTCCATAATGGCTTTGATGTCTTGCTCCTGTCCGTCTTCATCCACTTTAGAATACCCTCTGGTCACTTGCCATATCTCCATGCTTCCATGGTGGCTCATGACCATGGTGAGAGCATTCTGCGCTGCGAATCACGCGTAGGACATATTCCAATCCTAGATGAGCTGTGGCATTTCCTTCGCTTTGTCCCGCACCTAAAAATCAGACATGTTATGCATGTCCGGAATCTTGAGAGCTTCGCCAATGTCCTCAAGGGATTGGTGGAAGTCATGAAGCAGGTCACCGACTTGGGTAAGCCGGTGGGTGTGGGGCTCAGCGGAGGTCAAGTTCAGAGGACCTATAGACAAAAACAGTTAAAGAAAATCTGACATTGAAAGAAGTCGAAGAAAATAGACAAGTTAGAAAGATGGAACGTACCGAAAATGACGTAGTCAACCTTGGTCTTCTCTTCCCGAAGACTCCGGAGTTCAGCCCGGAGCGCCTCAGAAAGGTCTCTCTCTCTACACAGCTCATTATTGAGGTCCGAGATTTTCTGATCTTGAGCAGCAATCTTACGATCATGCTCGTCTGTGGCCATGGAGGAGGACTCGAGAATTTGAGCAATGCTCTTCTCATGATCCGCTTTGAGCTGGACCACCTCTTGACGAAGCTCCTTGTTCTCCACCACCAAAGTCTTGAGGTTATCGACCTCTTCAATCATGGCGCAGGACTGTTTTACCAGCGCTGTAAGTGAAAAAAGAATAATAGTTTAGTAAAAATTCGACTATGAAAACATGAAAGACAAGGTTTGAGTCTCAGAATTTTTACCTTCGGCCTCATCCTTGGCAACTTTAAGCTTAGCATTCTTAAGTCGGAGAGCGTTGATCTCTCTCCACTTATCAGAAACATTTTTCAAAAAATCCTGGTTATAGGAATATACTTTCTGTAAGACAGAATACCCAAAGTCAGAAGTCTACTAAAGACTCGGGCTAATATATTTGCTAATATCAGCACGAGCCTTGGGGGCTACACTAGTTCGTTCTTTGGCATCCTAAGGAAGCATAAACCCGGATTATTTATCCTACTTCATGCTTGGGGGCTAGAGGATATGATATGAAATAAAGAAAAAACAGGAGTTGGAATTCCGACTTACATATTGTTCACGAGTAAGTTTATCCAAACTCGCATTCACTTCAATAGCAACCTTCTCGGTGAGAGTCAGAGGGGTCACTGGAGCCGTTGGAAGCTCACCGGCCCTTATCCTCTCGTCGCGAAGACGCACTAGTTCGAGAAGGTCAGAGTGCTTGATATCCTCTTCTTCTTCCGCTTCTTCTTCGGCAGATAGATTTCTTTTCTCGAGGCACTGCCCGGCCAGCCGCTGGATCTCTTTGGCAGATTTCCAGGACAAGACAAACTTGGCAAGTCCCGGATTGCTGAGAAGGTTTTCGGCAAAAGTTTCTGCCGAGTGATCATTACCCAAAGAGGGTTCACCCTTATCTAAATCTGACTCACCCATGGTGACATCAGTTTGCGATTCAAGGATCGTGGGCTCCATTGAAGGAGCCGGATCTTCTGCGACAGACGGAGAAGGAATGATCACCGGCGTTGCGGAAGGTTGAGGGGCAGGAGTTAGAGGAGCCATGGCAGGAGAAGCTATGGTAAGCTTCGTCTATCGTAGGGGCTTCAAAGAAGTTCCCTTCCCCTTACCCTTGATGAGCTACTTAGCTCTGAGAATGTAATAGAGTCGAAAATATTACATGTCGGAAGAAAATTCGAGTAAGGTACAAAGGCGGAAGTTGTGATTGAAAGTTACCTCTTCACGATGGGCACCTCCTCTGTGCCAACAGCCACTGTCGGAGCCTTGCGCTTCTTAAGCGCAATGTCCAGCAATGGGACCAGTTCCGCCTCCTGAGAAAACACTGGAGGATATCCTTCGAGTGGAGCAAATTCCGACTCGGGTAGGTCAGCAAGCTAAAAATAAGAAAACATATAAGTATTGCAATGTAACTTAAAGATTGAAACACATAAAATGGTTTACTGTTAGAAGCTTACCGGCACTACGGGGTTTTCTGTCGTATGCATATCCAGAGAAACCTCTGGGATCCTCCTCTTGATCCGCTCCCTTATGAACCATTTTATCTGGCTTATATAACCATGTGTGGTATAGGCTCTGGGGCTGATGCGGAGGGAGTCTTTCTTGGACGACGTGATGGAGTGCATCAGTCGGTCTCCGTGGTACTGAAGGGGTTGGATCCGACGTGACACCCAACATTGGACCAAGTCGGATCCCTTCAGTTCTTTGTGTTTGATGAGATATTCGATCCGCCTCTTAGCGAGGATCAGATCGTCACTGAGAGCCGGAGGGGCCTCGTCCCAAGACAGTTGGGCCGTGGCAGCTCCGTCGATGAAAGCCGGCAAAGAAGTGGCTTTGCCGAGAGCCAGAATATCCTCGTGATAGAAGAAGGTGGCTGGCCATTGTTTGACCGAGTCACTAGCAATAATCTTGGGATATGCGCGCTCGCGTCTAAGTGAAAACTAACTGTACCAGTGATATAAGGAACACCTACAGTAATAGAATTCCTCCGGACATGAAAGTAGTACCGGAATAAGGTCATACTCGGCCTAATGCCGAGAAATCCCTCACACAAAGCCGCATAGGCGCTCATCTCTAGGAGAGAGTTGGGAGAAAGATGGTGGAGTTGGACACTATAATGGTCTATCACCTCGGAAAAGAATTCCGAGGGAGTAAACGACAAAACTCTGTCGAGGTGGGTGTTAAAGTGGACCCGCTCGTCGGCGTACGGGTTGGGGACGGTCTCCCTGGCGCCACTCCGCTAGTCGCCGGTGCGGAGGAGCCCTTCTGTCTCCACACCGCGGAGCTTCTCGTCATCAAGAACGCAGGGGAGCCAGACCCCGCGAAAGCTTTCCTTCTCCGCCGCCGCCTCCGTTGCCGCTGCTACTACCAAACCGGAAGAGGATGAAGAAGCCATTTATTCGGTGAGCTGGTGACCTAGGATGGGCGGCGCTGGGAGTTTTTGGGGGAAAGCAGAGGAGCTCTGTGCGCAGGGGAGATTTGGAGGAGAGGAAACGGCAAGGAATAGGTGAAGAAAGGAGGAGGAAAATCCTCACCAGTTATATCCACCTAACCGCGCCAAGATTCGTGCAAATGCTACAATTTAACCACCACGCGTCGTGGAAGGAACTAGGAAGGACCCACCCAATGATTACGTCGCCTCGATCTCCGCGTACGCATTGAAACGGCGCCTCAGTTCCGCGAACTACGGACCCACCAACGGTCGTGCTGATAGGATGTCTGTCAGATAACGTGACTTGACCATGACTGGTTTCAGGTGGCGTTACAGACCAAGTTTCCGTCTTAGTTTGAAATAAAGCTGGAAAATCCGAGTAACCTGTTGATAGGTCCAACTTATTTTTTAAGACCTCGATCGTATTTGTTGTTGTGAAGTTTTAGGAACCCTTCAAGATTCCGCAAGCCGAAGATCAAGCTAGACGTTGGTAAATCCGACTTTGGATCTTGGTGGCCTCCGGGGGCTGCTGTTGGGGATATACTTACCGGGTATCCTCACAGTTCCTCACTGACCAGGGTGGCCCACTTCGGGTTAGAGCTTTGCTTCACGGGCGGCCTAGTCAGGGAGAAGAGACAGAGTCCAATCCGGCTACAGGAAGGCCCAGAAGACTTACCGACTTAGGCCCATAGTGTTACTTGTAGTTCAAGATGTACTCTGTAACCGACTCTTAGTCGTAGCCGGATAGATCTCTCCTATAAACC
Organism: Avena eriantha; assembly: GCA_910589775.1. Taxonomy (NCBI): domain Eukaryota; kingdom Viridiplantae; phylum Streptophyta; class Magnoliopsida; order Poales; family Poaceae; genus Avena; species Avena eriantha. Next base: position 205,161,386 of record OU342740.1, read on the forward strand.
CTAGGACGGATATCTATATAAACCATACTAGGGAGAGCCTTTAGGGCACACCTCAATCGTCTACAATCTCAACTCGCACAGGCGAACCCTTGTAACCCATATTCCGGCTCTGCCGTATTACTGGATTGCTAGCAGGAGTAGGATCCGTCAAAAGCCGATTCGAACCTGGGTAAACTTGTGTGCTCACTGTCCCGGAACACCGTACGTGTCACACCCCTCTCTTTCACATGCCTCGAGGACCCCCTCATGGCTTACTTGTCATCAATCCGACGACACAGGCCTTTGACCTCCTCGATGCCCAAAGTAAGGACCACGGGAAGAAGGTCAAACAGTTGATGGTTCGGGAGAAGGCTCTGGTGGAGGAGCTAATGCAGGTTGGGCACACCACCAAGGGTAAGTTTTCCTCCGACTATCCTTGTCTTTCCGGATCCGGTAGCTGGATCTGACTTCCCTTTTTTCTGACAGCATTTTATCCCGGCGTAGACCTGCTGGCGTATAATCGGATATAGGAGAATTGTCCAGGGGAGCAGCCGACCGCCCAGGAGCTGGTCGTCCTCCTTGGCGAGGAAGCCACTAAGCTCCGTCAAGCGGCTCAAGCGGTCTTCATGTTCCTGTGGCCGGACGCACTGGTTCCGGAGACGATTACGCAGCTGGCAGCCAAGCTGGCGGAGGTGCTGGCTACCGTCGATCACCTGAGGGATCAGGCGGCGCGTGCCGCAGCAGAGATGGTCTTGGACTTGATGCTCTCTCGGTACAAGGATGCCCGTGTCGAGAAGATCGATGGGGGATTCCGTGCCAGTGCCGACCTCGCCGCCATCTGTCAAGCCCATCCGGAGCTCCGAGCCTCTGCCATCAAGATCGCCGACTACGTGAACGTCGACGAGGTCCTCACCGACTCGGAGTCCGCCAGGACGCCTGATGCGGAAGCCTCATCGTAGCCGACAGGTGGGGATGCCGGTACCAGCACTGCCAGCGCGCCTCCTCCACCCCCTGAGACTGCCTCTAATGTCTACACACTTCTATTATTGTAGACAGTTGTTGGGCCTCGAAGTGCAGAGGTTTGGAGAACAGCAGCAAGTTTTTCCTTAAGTGGATTACCCAAGGTTTATCGAACTCAGGGAGGAAGTGGTCAAAGGTATCCCTCTCAAGCATCCCTGCAATCCAGATACAATAAGTATCTTGTGTCCCGAAAGCACCCAATACACTTGTCAGGTGTATAGGTGCACTAGTTCGGTGAAGAGATAGTGAAATACAAGTGGTATGGAAATACGACAACGGTGCTAGAAAATACTTTGATGGCGTGGAAGAGACTAAAGTAAAACTAAAATAAAGATGGAAGGAAGCAAACATGTAACAGATCTAGTTGCAAACGAAGTTTCGATGCTTAGAAACAAGGCCTAGGGATCATACTTTCACTAGTGAACACTCTCATATAAATATATTATCTTCATTATACTACTCTAAACTACTCTCTGGCTGAACACTCTAATCGGTGGTAGGGCTATAACAGCAGACCTCAAAGTAAGCCTTTCCCATCTAGATAACCCCACACTGTCACCTTGAGCACTAGATGGTTCCAACAAACACCACAATTTCATAGAGACATCCAACTCCAAATATAACTCATAACAAGTATTTGAAATCTCTAGCCTAAGTGCCACCATGGTGTGCACACTGTTAACTTCACACACATGGGGAGAGAAGAGATCTATTAAAGCACTTGAGTAGGAAGGTAGATCTACTTGATTACAAAAGTTTATGATCACAATATGATCATGTATAGAGAGAGAGATGAGCACATAGCTACCGATAGAACCCTTAGCCGTGAGGAAGAACTACTCCCTCCTCATCATGGGAATCAGCAATGGCGATGGAGATGGTGGTGGAGATCGATGGAGATGGCTCCGGGGGCACTTCCCCGTCCCGGCAGGGTGCCGGAACAGAGAATTTCTATCCCCCGAATCTCCCCTTCGGTGGCGGCGGCGCTGTGGAACTTTTCGTGGCTGGAGGCTGGATGATCTAGTGTTTTTGCATCGGGAGGCATCTTATAGGCGAAGAGGCAAGGTCAGTGGGAGGCCAGGGGGCCACACCATGCCCTAGCCTGGCCAGGGGAACCCGCGCCTAGGGGTGGTTTGGCCACCCTGTGGCCCCTCTCCACCTCGTCTTCTGGCTCTGTGAGTCTTCCGGTAAAATATGGATTTCGGCTTTTGTCCGGTCCAATTCCGAGAATATTCATTTTCTGACTTTTCTGGAACCAAAAACAGAAGAAAACAGGCAACTGGCACTGTGGCATCTTGTTAATAGGTTAGTTCCAGAAAATGTGTAAAAGTACTCCAAAGTTGGAACAAAACATAAGAAAGTAGATAAAACCAAGCATGGAACATCAAAAATTATGGATACGTTAGCAACGTATCAACATCCCCAAGCTTAACTCCTGCTCGTCCTCGAGTAGGTAATTGATAAAAAGAAAGAATAATTTTTGAGGTGACATGCACCATCATAAACTTGATCAAAGTATTTGTAAAACATTAATAGCTAGGATAATAGTACTTCAATCATAACATGAAAGATAAAGTTCTAACAATAAGACAAAGCAACTATGTTGCAACATGAAAAGGGACAAACAAAAGATTCATGAATAGCAATGCTTTGCAGGACGTTTGTTTGTTTCACATAAAGAAAACATAGCATAGTGGCATTCAGCTTGTCCCTCATAGAGTAGAAAATATAAATGCATAGGACACCTTCAAAGTTCAGAGTGACTAGATACAAATAGTTAAAAACAAGCAATATAAAGTTATGCATCAATCAACAAGTCTTTGGACAATGCACATAGAACTAAGAATGGCCACTATGCTCTCAAAGTAGGTGCATACAGATAGAAGGTGGAGACTCAACATAAAAGTAAAAGAAAGGCCTTCATAGAAGGAAGTAGGAATTCAAGTCTCATCAAAAGCTTCCAAAAATTATGGTACTTTTTAGCTTTCAGCTCTCATTGCCCCTATCATAAGCATCTTGAAGTGATTAAGGTTAAAGTGAACAGACTATGAAGTATATGCTTGACAAAGTATAAGTTGGAAACCTCATGTCCCTTGAATACGAGGGTCGCTCCTCATGCTACTCAAGTTTAGTCATCGGTAAGTTCTTGTCATCGTAAGTACATGTGTATCATAGAGAACCTCCAACGGGGTACACCTTGCCCGATGATACGGAAGAATCTCCATATCAAAATGACAAGGCAAGCAGACAACGAGCATCTCAGCAATCTTCTTATTTACCATGGGAATATGGTGCTTTTTTCTCTCTTTCCTCTTTTCATAATCTTTTTTTCTTTTTCTCTTTTTTCTCAATATCTGACTCTTTTTTATAAGAAGAACGCTTCATAGACAGCTCATTATGGTTACACTGCAGGTTTCCACCATGACAACTTGGATTAGACTAGCGGCCCAGGCGTTTCCTTAACACACATACATAACTCCATGGACTTACAAGCCCCCCTTTCATTTCACACTGACGACATCCATAGACAAAAGAGCATGATATCAACTAGGTACAAAGTACATGTGCAATGTTGAAAGCGTTCCCCATGACAGCATGGTTCTGCTAATCCCAACAATAAGTGCAAGCATATACAACATATACGACATAATGGTTCAAGTTTATTAGGGGAAAGAAAAGTAAAGTGTGCCATCAAGTTTGTGAGAGCTTTAATCACTAATTTTCACATAACAAGTTTAATTCGGAAGGTAGATAAAAACATGAATATACTTGGAATAGCAAATGCTAATAGGTAGGTATGGTGGAATCTTTGGAATAACTTGGTTTAATGGATTTGGATGCATGAGTGGAGTTCATACTTGGTTATGGAGTCTAGCAAAAGACTGGGAGCGACCAACTAAGAGAGCAATAATGGCCATAATCATGCAAAGCGACAAAACATCATTAATCAAAGCATAAAGTGATATTACAAGTCGAAAACTAAAGGATCATAAAGGCTATGGTGACTTGGGATAGTCATACATGGTGTGAGCATGTGCCAAGTCAACCCAAATAAAGCATCAAAGGAGAATACCACAATACTATGCTTTAATATGCTAAAACAACGCATGATTCTTTCAAGGCACATTAAGCAATCTCAATTGTTTATAACATGTCATGCTACACCAAAGAATATTAAGCATAAAGCCAAAATAATATCAAGCATGGCATGCCAAAGCATAGGCCACAGTAAAAAACAAGCTCTATTTACCGCTTAAGCATGAACTTTCCTACTCTTTTCCAATCCGAACCAAACTATTTGAAAACCAATGTATGAAAGAGGGGGTCCGACCAATTTATTCAGCAAACTAAGCAAACCAAGCAAACAAAAAACCAAAACGAAAATGAAAAAGAAGATGCTCCAAGAACAACACAACTGTGCATGAAACAATAAAAATAAAGTGTTTGGAAGAAACCTGGGATTTTTATTGATGAAGAAGGGGATGCCTTGGGAATCCTCAAGCTTTGACGCTTGTACTTCTTGGATATTTCTGGGGGTGACATGCGTGGCATCCCCAAGCTTGAGCTTTAGACCATCCTTCATCTCATTACTCATTTCTTCCATACACTTGAAATTTTTCCTTCATACAAAACTTCACACAATCTTTATTAACAACATCAGCGCACTCAAGATAATAAGTCTTTAGGTTCAGTTCCAACACCAATAAAACTTCCATTAAAACACAAGCTACTATAGCACTTCCCTCAAAATGCTCAATTCCCCAAAAGAACCAAAAAGTAACCAACAAGAATCAAATGCAAATAATGACAGAAATCTGTCAAAACAGACCAGCAGGTAAAAACCAATTTTTTAGAAGACCTTCTGCTGCTCAAATAAAAAAGTGTTAAACTAACGAAATCTAGATAACAACCTCGGGCAGAAGCACAAAAATTCACGCCTCAAAAAGACCTACAAAGATTGGACACAAAATTTTACGGTGAAGCACAGAAATCTGTTTCGGGACAAAAACTTTCCCAATCATTACTTCTCTCTCATTAGAGGTTACTCTTGGCACAAAAAGAAAATAAAAAGGATAAGGAGAGTTTATTACAAAGTTAATAACTTCCAAGACTTAACTAAAACTTTTGGGTTATCTCCCAATAATTACTTTTCTTTAGCGCCTTTAAGTTAGGCATGATAGTTTGAGAAGATGCTCACATAGGAAATATGAATTAAAGTAAAAGAGAGCATCAAGAAGCAAATTCAAAACACATTTAAGTCTAACCCACTTCCTATGCATAGGAATCTTGTAAAGAAACAAGTCATGAAAGCACAAAGAAATAATCATAGTAAAGCAAAACAAGTGCAACTTCGAAAATTTCAACATAAAGAGGGGAAACTTGATATTATTGACATGCATAAAACTATGTTTCCTTCTCTCATAATAACTTTTAGTGGCATCATGAATAAAATTAATAATATAAATATCACATAAAACATTCTTATCATGATCCACATGCTTAAAAGAATTAATACTCTCCACATAAGCATAGTCATTCTTATTAACTGTAGTGGGAGAAAATTCAAAAAAATAGCTATCATTATTATTCTCATCACCATAATCATCAAATATAGGACGCATATTGTAATCATAATTAATTTTCTCCTCAATAGTAGGTGAATCATCATATATTGGAGGTTTGGTATCAGCATAAGCGATAGAAAAGCTATCTTCCAAAGCTAGGGAACTAAAAAGATCATTTTCATAAAAAACTAGCTTCCCCAAGCTTAGACTTTTCCATAGCATTAGCAATAATGGTGTCCAAAGAATTCATACTAACAACATTGCTATTAGCATGCAAATAAAGTTCCATAGGTTTTTTAATTTTCTCTTCAAACACTTCATGTCCTAACTCAAGATAAATACTATAAAGCTCTCTAATTTTGTTGTTGTTTTCCATTAAGCCTAACTAGTGAAAACAAGAAACAAAAAGACATAATTGCAGAATCTAAAGGAAATAACTTCGAGCACTCACACCAGAGGTTTGTAGAACAGCAGCAAGTTTTACCTTACCTTTTACCTTACCTTCCCGTCAACGGCGACAGAAAATAGCTTGATGTCTATGCACTTATATTCTTGTAGAGAGTTGTTGGGCCTCCAAGTGCAGAGGTTTGTAGAACAGCAGCATGTTTTCCCTTAATTGGATTACCCAAGGTTTATCGAACTCAAGGAGGAAGTGGTCAAAGGTATCCCTCTCAAGCAACCCTGCAATCAAGATACAAGAAGTCTCTTGTGTCCCCAACACACCCAATACACTTGTCAGGTGTATAGGTGCACTAGTTCGGCGAAGAGATACTGAAATACAAGTGGTATGGAAATAAGACAACGGTGTGAGAAAATACTTTGATGGCGTGGAAGAGACTAAAGGCAAACTGAAATAAAGATGGCAGGAAGCAAACATGTAACAGATCTAGTTGCAAACGAAGCTTCAATGCTTAGAAACAAGGCCTAGGGATCATACTTTCACTAGTGAACACTCTCATATAAATATATTATCTTCATGATACTACTCTAAACTACTCTCCGGTTGAACACTCTAATCGATGGTAGGGCTATAACAACACACCTCAAAGTAAGCCTTTCCCATCTAGATAACCCCACACTGTCACCTTGAGCACTAGATTGTTCCAACAAACACCACAGTTTCATAGAGACATCCAACTCCAAATATAACTCATAACAATTATTTGAAATCTCTAGCCTAAGTGCCACCATGGTGTGCACACTTTCAACTTCACACACATGGGCAGAGCAGAGATCTATTAAAGCACTTGAGTAGCAAGGTAGATCTACTTGATTACAAAGCTCATGATCACAATATGATCATGCATAGAGAGAGGTACGAACACATAGCTACCGATAGAACCCTTAGCCTTGAGGAGTAACTACTCCCTCCTCATCATGGGAATCAGCAACGGCGATAGAGATGGTGGTGGATATCGATGGAGATGGCTCTGGGGGCACTTCCCTGTCCCGGCAGGGTGCCGGAACAGAGATTTTCTGTCCCCCGAATCTCCCCTTCGGTGGCGGTGGTGCTGTGGAACTTTTCGTGGATGGAGGCTGGACGATCTAGGGTTTTTGCATCGGGAGGAATATTATAGGCGAAGAGGCAAGGCCGGTGGGCGGCTAGGCGGCCCACACCATGCCCTGGCGCGGCCAGGGGGACCTGCGCCTAAGGGTGGTTTGGCCACCCTATGGCCCCTCTCTGTCTCGTCTTCTGCCTCCGTGAGTCTTCAGGTAAAATATCGACTTCGGCTTTTGTCCGGTCCAATTCCGAGAATATTCATTTTCTGACTTTTCTAGAACCAAAAGCAGAAGAAAACAGGCAACTGACACAGTGGCATCTTGTTAATAGGTTAGTTCCAGAAAATGTGTAAAAGTACTCCAAAGTTGGAACAAAACATAAGAAAGTAGATAAAACCAAGCATGGAACATCAAAAATTATGGATACGTTAGCAACGTATCAGCCTCCACCCCGGATCCTCCTCATGGCAAAGACCCTGCCGCCTAGATATAATCCCCGGAATGCCAGGTGAACTTGTATTTATCTTGTTTTGTTGAACCTTGTTGTCTTTGTTGTCTGTCTCTAATGCTGGGTGAACTTATGGGAGCTTCGTCTTCCTTTTCTATCTCATCGTAATATTTGGCTTGCTTCCACCTTCCTTGTGATTTTTGTATGCTTTGGAGTTTTGATATTTTGCCGGTTGAACCTATCCGTCTACCTTCACCCGACTGGACACCTTTAGTCGGGGGAACTCCAACTCTAGTGGGGGCGCGCCAGCGTACCCACTAGGTGTAGCCACCGAGATTCGGAGTAGCTGGCGTAGCCAGGTGCTTCGAATCTTCTTCTTTCCTTCCTGCCCTTGCCCTCACCTAGTCTCCAAATATCCGGCTAAACGCCTTTAGCCGGTCGGAAACTACATGATTCCACTGGGGGAGCACGAGCACACCTAGTGGGTGTAGCCCCCGAGATTCTGAGTGCTTGATGAAGGCAAGGACTTCAAATCTTCCTTCTTCTTGAACTCCGACTCAATTTAGTCATACAAAACAAACATATATATATTCCCATACGTTAATAGGTTAGTCAGTTACGATAGTTCTTGTTAACTGGAGGACATCATTTAGTTTTTCGAAAACTAGCTTGCACTTCTCTAGACAATTAGTCACTTTCTCGTGCGCTCGGCTGTTTATGTTGCGTCCTTACCGGGCAACCGGGTTGCGGTCTGCAGCTGGAATCGAAGGGAGCTGACAATACATTGTGCATGGTACTGGCGGATCAGCAGCCGGATAATCTCAAACTAGGCACCAGGCCGGAACACCCTATCCGTCACGTCTCCTCCCCATTTTTCATGCGGGATGCCTTGGGATTTTGCTCTTGCTAGCCAGACAGCCAGGTTGTGGTATGTAGCTGAGACAAAGAGTGGGCCTCTGACATCATCACACACTACTCGGCCGAAATTGTTGATTTAACAGGTCGGACCAGCCGGCGAGCCCCCGGGTAGGGGTTGCTGGAGTGGAAAACTGAACCGAAAACAAATACACACAAATTTCTAGCAAGGAGCCCCCGAGTATCTGGCAGGGGTCTGCATTTTCATTCATAGAGTTTGCGGGATACATACACTGTCTGGTGACTAGGTGTAAAACGGGCGGAGCAGGGCTGCATTCCAGGGGTGCTATGTCTCCTCATCCGACTTGTCCATCTTTTTCCTGCACGGCTGCTGCGTGTCGATGAGGTATTAGGAATTGTTGTGCAGCGCCTGGCTGATGATGAAGAGGCCCTCCCAAGGTGGCGACAGCTTGTGCATGCCCTTTATGTCTTGCACCAGCCGGAGAACTAGATCACCCTCGCGGAATGCGACGGGGAGGATCCGGCTCGAATGGTAATGGCATAGGCGCTGCTGGTATATGGCCGATCTGGACAGTGCCAACTCGCGGGCCTCCTCGAGGAGGTCCATGCCATCCTCTCGTGCCTACTGGTTGGCTTTTTCATTGTTGGTGAGTTAAACTCGATTTCCACGGAGAGAACGGCTTTCGAGCCGTAGACGAGGAAAAATGGGGTGAAGCCGGTTGACCTATTCGGCATGGTGCGGAGGCTCCACAGCATAGCTGGAAGTTCCTCAATCCAGCATCTGAGCGATCGCTCCAAGGGCTCGATGAGGCACAACTTGATGCCGGCTAGCACTAGGCCATTTGCCCTTTCGACTTGCCCATTGGACTGCGAGTGCGTGATGGAAGCGAGGTCCAGCTGGATACCCTTGCTGCTGCAGAACCGGGTTCTACCGGCTTTGCGTCTACCGTGCCATCAACTGGAATGCTTCCTGCCCAGATAATGGAATCCGACTTGGGAGACGGTTTGATGGAGGGCTTGCGTAGGTGCTCCAAGGAGACCCCTGGTGGGATCGCATGCCTGGTGGATCTGATTCGGGCAAGCGAATTAGCTGCCTCGTTGTTGACACGAGGGACATGATGGAACACATATCTGTCGAAGCAGGTGTTGAGCTTCTGTACATGGAACCGGTAGAGAGCCATGTTTGCATCGCGGTCCTCGCACTCTCCGGATATCTACTGCACCACCAGATACGAATCGCCAAAGCAAAGGATCCGGTTGATGCCAATCTCCCTGGCTAGCCGGAGGACAAGCACCAGCGCCTCGTACTCGGCAACGTTGTTGGAGGCCTTCAAGCGGATCTGGAGAACGTACTCCAGCCGGTCTCCTTTGGGCGAGGTGAGGACGATGCCGGCTCCCGAGTCCCCAAGAATATTTGAGCCATCGAAGTGCATCCTCCAGTGGTCCGAGTCGGGAACCGGTGGGAGGTATTGGGTCTCGGCCCAGTTGACGAGGAAGTCCACTAGAGCTTGCGACTTGATCGTGAGCCGGGGCTCGTACTGGATGGAGTAGACGGCGAGCTCGATGGCCCATTTGGCAACTCGGCCGGTGGCATCCTTATTGCCGATGATTTCAGAAAGGGGTGCGGTGCTCACGACCTTAATCGGATGCTCCTAGAAGTAGTGCTTAAGCTTCTTGCACGCCAGGTACACACCGTAGCACATCTTCTGGTAGTGGGGGTAGTTTTTCTTGGAGAGGGAGAGAACCTCACTGAGGTAGTAGATAGGTCGCTGAACCGGCTGAGCCTTTCCTTCCTCGCAGCGCTCCACCACCAGGACGATGCTGATGACCCGGCTGATGGCTGCTATATAGAGCAACATCGGCTCCTTGCTAGCCGGCGTGGCTAGAACCGGCTCTTTGGATAGCATGCGCTTGAGGTCATGAAACGCAGCGTTGGTCTGCGAGGTCCAGGAGAACTTGTCCGTCTTCTTCATCAGCTGGTACAACGGAAGTGCCTTCTCTGAAGGGAATATGCCTGAGAGGCAATAATAAAGTGGTTATTCTATTATTCCATATTTATGATAAATATTTATTTTGCATGCTATAATTGTATTAATTGGAAACGTTAATACATGTGTGTTTAATTAACAAAATACAAAGTTCCTAGTAATGCCTCTCATATAAACTATCTCGTTGATTAACAAGATCATCAAGGTTTCCTGATCATGGACATTGGATGTTGTTAATAACGAGGTCACAACATTGGTGGAATGATGTGATGAACATTCATCCGAAGTATAGCATTACGATCAAAGTCATTATGTTTATATTGCTATAACAACATACGAAGTAATCTTAGTCCTTAGACCATGAGATCATGTTAATTGCTAGCACCAGAAGAGTATCTTGATAACACCCAACGTCACACCGTAACAGGGTGACTATAAAGGTGGGTTCACTACTACGAAGGTGTTATGTTGAGGCTCATGGATCAAGAGTGGAATTTGTCAATACCGATGATGGATAGATATACTCTAGGCCCTCTCGGTGATATCACATTAAGATAGCTTGCAAGCAAGTGATATGATCACTAGAATGTTATATCACGGGAACGAGAAAAGAGTTCATGTCGGTAACGAGATCAAACTAGGTATTTGGATACCGATGATCGAATCTCGGACATGTATTATATCATGAGACAAAGGGATTTAGTTACTAGCGTTAAAGGTTCTCACGATCACAGAAGTCATCGTTGAATGTGTAGGAGTCAATATGGATCTCCGGGTCCCGCTTCTGATTATTGATCTCAGAGGGGTCTCGATCATGGCTGCATTATTCGCGAACCGTAGGATGACACACTTAAGGGATACCGACACCATTTGGAGCAAATATGTTTCAGATAAAGATTTAAGAAAGCGCTGGAATTATTTCAATAGACACTGAAATTGTTTTGGGTGAAATTGCTGAAATTGGTTTTGCATGTGACATTGAAATGTTGCAGGGGGTTTTATGTTAATGTTTGTTAATTAAACTAATTAACAAAATTCTGAATAAAATTAATAAAAGAGTTTTATTAAATGAGAGAGCATTAAATTTGGAGAAATTTAATGCATTTAAAGTGGAGACTTTAAAAGAGAATGTGAAGGGGCAAATTTATGTGGAGGGAGTTACCACCACATGAATGAGGAGGTGAGGGGTCACCCCTTGGGGCTCTAGCCATGGGGAGGGGTACCCTCCCCTCCTCCTATAAAAGCCCCCCCTCTCACACCTTCACACTCACACCTCCTCATGAAGGATCTCTCTGCCCCTCTAGTATTATTCCCCCATGGTCTCGGATTAGCGAGATACATGTTCCCGGTGGCTTTATCTGGAAAGGAGTTGCTACTTCCGCTGCTTTGCTGGACTGAGGGACAGAGGTTGTTAGGGTACCGGACGTGTGTGTGATCACGGATGCACCACTGCTTTATGGTGCTGGACATGGTGGTGCTGGACTTGCTGGAGCTGGATCTGATGGACGTGCTGGAGCCGGACCTGCTGGACTTCATCACGATCTTGATATCGGCAAGTGTATGACTACATCATCCACGAGTTCCAACTCGTTAACAAAGCTTTGTTGTCTTCGAGGGTAAGTTCTCTATGGATGTATATCCACCCGTTTCTTGTATCTAGTAGATAGATCTTGGCGTATAGTTCCCATCGTAGGAAATTTTTTGTTTTCTATGCTACGAACCCTAACAGTGGTATCAGAGCCTGATCTATGCGTAGGTGCTTTGCACGGGTAGTACACATACGTTTATATGTGGGCGATGATGATCATATTATTGCTTCTTTCATGTATTTTGGATATTGGTGGCATAGTGGGATGAAGCGGCCCAGAGCAACCTTACATGTCATCGTACATGAGACCAGTTCCACGACTGACATGCAACTAGTTTTGCATAAGTGGCTGGCGGGCGTCTGCCTCTCCTACTATAGTCAATATCTGATTTACAACGAGTTGCTAATAACTTGGTTATCCTCGTTGTGGTTCCATGTTCGTAGGTAAGAACGGTTCTATATCCGAAAGCCCTAAGCCACGTAAAACTTGCAATGGATAAATTAGAGGCATCTAGTTTAGATCGTTGCTAGGCTAGTGTCATGATATGGTAATATTGTAAGTAGATGTATGATAGATACTCTTACAATACACCTAACGTCTAAGTTCCATAGACCTTGGCCTTACACACAATGGAATGATAGAGATCATACCATGATGCATATGATAGAGATCAAATGCATGGACCATATAATCTAACTTTACACATTAGATGTTTGCATCTTATATTGCTAGTTTGGCGTTTTGGTAGCATTTTAAGATGATCCCTCATTTAGATATCAAGATAAAAATGTGTTCTTCCTTAAGTATGCACCGTTCTATGGATCGTGTTTCGAGACATCACGTGTTGATCAGGTGTACTCGACTCTACGCTTTCATACAACGGGTGTAAGACAGTTTTACACACGCGAGTACTAAGGTTCTTACTTGGCAAGCCTAGCATGTACAGACATGGCCTCGGAACAAGGACCAAAAGGTTAAGCATGAGTCATATAGTTGTTGTGATGCCCGTATTGATGCTCGCCTTTGAAGCTACACCAACTCACAGGATGATCGGACTTGGTGTAGTCGATTTGGTTCATGTAATCACAAAAAAGGCATGAGGGATGTCGTTTTTGAGTGGGAGTTCATTTCTAATTTGGATTAATCGAACTCAATTTGTCATAAACTAAATCAAAGTGAATTTGCATAATTTGTTGTAGTCATTAGCGTTTGTTCACTACCTTATGCTTTGTTTTAATTGAGATAATAGAACTATATAATTCTGGATATTTACTTTATGAACTGGTATCGTATTGTTTTAAATGTCAATTTAAAGTTTAGAAGTCATATTGCAAACTTTCAGCAAACTCTATTTACTCCATGAAGTTTAATAAGCAGTATTAAATCAAGAGTAAGAATTCCAATGTCAGTATCTAAAGTATCATGTTTGCCTCCATGATTTTTGATATTCAAAATTTGTTTTAATATCAAGATTATCTAGGAGCTGGAAAATTGTTTCAGAAACCATCATGTGTGGAAGATATTGTGATATCTGAAATAATGTTTTTGGTTTCACTATGATAGAGTATAATTTAGCAAGATTGTTCTCATATTGTATGAGAATTTGTGAAGGATGGAGATGCTAAGCATCCGGATCTCCCAAAAAGTTTTTGGGAACTAACATTATACTCGCGATTCTTCCTTACAGGCTATAGTAGCTTGATCATGAAAGTTGTCATGATAAGGATGAATAGAAGATGTAAGTAAAATATTTACTACACTAATAGATTACTAAAGAATGGATTTTTGAAAGAACACCAAACATTTGATGATGGTGATCCACTTCAAACTGCAAGTCCAAAGGTATTAGTATTTGACTATATACACTTTGTACTATGTGTCATGTGAATGACACCACTATTGATGCTGATAGATTCTTTTAAAAGAAAAGGAATTGTTGAAAGAGAATCTATAAATTATTTGGCAGAAAAGAAAAGGTTGGAGATGTCCAACTGAGGTATATAGAAGATATACATGTTATGGTTGTATTCCTTGCTTGTTAAACAATGTGGTTCTGAGGTATTGGATACCGAATTGGTTGGTGTCAAGTGTCATACAGAACAACACAATTCATGAACTACAACGGCCTAAGCAACTGGCAAGAGAATAAGTGATGATGTTCATCAAAAACAAATAAAGTGTTATTGTGTTTTCGTTCTCCTCAAACCTAGCCTTCAAGGTTTGTTTTAATAATTGTTATTTTGTTCCGGTATTACGAGAACAATGGTTGTTCAAATAATTACCGTATTCCATAAAGGATGGATGAACTTTTAAAATTCTAGTTGGAGAAATCACATCCATAAACATTATTGCTAAAATGTCGTAAGAAAAATGATTGGAAGATCACTTATGAAGTGCCATCGCTGTTGGAATTATATTAGAAAGTAAACATGAAGAAACTGCATGTTGATGGATTTTTAGAGTCTTTTGATTTTGATCAATTGACGCTTGTGAAACTTTCCTCAAGATAATTGAAACTCCGTCCATAGGCCAAAGAGGAACGGATGACTAACTTATTGGATATTATACACATTGATGTATATAGTCCATTATATGTAGCCATATGCGATGGATCTTTTTGCTCCATATGCTTTCTCTAGAAATTTGAGTGAATATATCTATATATTTACTTAATAAGGAAGAAGTATGAAACATTTGAAAATTGTTCAAAGACTTTCAAGATGAAGTAGAAAATCATTGTAACATGAAAATAAAGAGTTTATGATTCGATCATAAAGAAAGATATTTGAGTTACATGTTTAGCATAACACCTAAGATTTGAGGAATTGTTCCATGATTTGTGTTTCTCGATAAACCATAGGAGTACGGCATATTCAAGAGATGAAATCAAACCATGTTTGACATGGTAAGATCAAAGGTGTCATTTATAAAACTGCCATTATGTTTTAAGGATTGAAGCTTTAGATACTACCACTTTTACAGTGAAAAGAGCACTATCATGATCCGTTGAAATGACACCATATGAGTTATGGTTTGGGATAAAACCTGAATTGTCTTTTCTTAAATTTTGGTATGCTATGCATAAGTAAAATGTTTAGAACCAAAATCGGATAAGCACGTCTTTGTAGGTTATCCCAAAGAATTTGTTCGGAATTCCTCCATAACACCGAGGACAAAAGAGTTTGTCACTTGGAACGTTAAGTTTCTTGAGAAGGAATTTTTCGTGAAAAGTTAAGTGGGAGGACAATAGAACTTTGAAAAGGTCGTTTGAACCTTAGCTATATCTGCTAAGTAGCGCAGTGCCGGAAAGTGTCCCGGTGGCGGCCACAATGCTCATGGCTCCCATGATTACAAAGGGTGTGATCTAGGAGATTAGAGTTCATATTGAACCGTGTGGGTCGGTAAGAATCAAATAGTGAGATTTGATAAACAAGTTGTTATTGTTTTGACAATGATGAACCGACTACATGCAAAGAAGCGATGATGGGCCCTGACTCCATAAAATAACTAGAAGTCATAGAATCCGTGATAGTATCCACACACGAGAAATCAAGTTTCTGAACTTGGAAGACCCTCCGGAAAGGCGTGAAGCCTATCGGTCATGTTTGGATCTATAAAGAAATAGACATGGATGTTTAACATCTATGAAATAGTCGACATGTCGAAAAGAAGTTTACGACAATGTTCAAGGAGTTGACTATGACAAGATTTGATCTTTCATAGCAATATTTAGTCTTGACGGATTAATGTAGCAACCACTACATATAATTTGATGTATGGTAGTTGAACAAACAAAACAATGTTATTCTAATAGAATGGTTACCTAGGACGTGTACAAGACACGGTCCGAAGGGTTTTGTTAATTCAAAGGGTGCTAAAAGGGCATGCAAACTTCAATAGTTGAAGTAAGCATAGCGGAGTTGGAATCTTCACCATGATGAAACTATTAAAAGAGTTTAAATTCATCGAAGATGATAAAGATCCTTGCATTTCTAAGAAATTAAGTGGGAGCGCTGAGACATATTTCTAATAGATTATGTAGAGGACATATAGTTGATTGGAAATGATGTATCTTTTATTGACACAAGTTAAGAATTTCATTAAAATAGGATTTTGATGAAAGACTTGGGCAAAACCGGAATATTAGACATCAATGACTATATCGATAGTTTGAGGAACTAATATGGTTATGCCAAACGTACATATATGAGATATTGAATGAGTTCAATATGGAAACAATAGTAAAGATATTCATATGAGCTTTGGAAGAACTAAGAATATATCATGTATAAGTGACAAATAGTTAAAGGTAGTTCATTGTAAAGTGTTACATTAATACTAGTTTTGTCACAAGAGACAAATTCAATTTATCTCAATTTAGACTATGGGAGGCACAATGTAATGGAAGGATGTTCCATGATGGATTTGGATAAGTTCCAAAGTTGAAACATTGTGACTGATACTACAACAAAAGGATAAATATATGACTCCTATAGTAGCAGCAAAGGAGGGCATTTGTGTTATGTAGTTTGTTATCAAACTAGGTGTGGTTCAAAGTGGGCTAATACTATGAAGATATATTGTATGACAATAATATCAACATATTTTAACCCGAACAAACTAAAGGTCTCACCAAAGGACCAAATTTATACAATGCCATCTCATTTGAGAATGAGTGATGCGTAGAGACGCAAAGACATGCAAATACACACGGACCTAAAACTGTCAGATCCGGAGATTATGTTAACCACTAGCAATCGCGTATATGCAACACCAGAAAGCCATATGTGTTCAATACGCAAAGTTTTCAAACTAGATTATTGACTCTAGTGCAAGTGGGAGACTGAAGGGAATATGCTCGAGAGGCAATAATAAAGTGGTTATTATATTATTCCATATTTATGATAAATGTTTATTTTGCAGGCTATAATTGTATTAATTGGAAACGTTAATACATGTGTGTTTAATAAACAAAATAAAAAGTTCCTAGTAATTCCTCTTATATAAACTAGCTCGTTGATTAACAAGATGATCAAGGTTTCCTCGTCATGGACATTGGATGTTATTAATAACGAGGTCACAACATTGGTGGAATGATGTGATGAACATTCATCCAAAGTATAGCATTACGATTGTAAGATCTCACCATAATAAGGTAAGATCCCTGTGATTGCAGTGCTAGTGCCTAGATCGAAATGCTAGCACCCACAGTTTAAGATGAAGTACAGAGAAACAAAGGTCATTATTACATCCATATCCAGGAATATAATGGTTCTTACAACTCACTTAGCCCAAGGCTAGGACACTTAAAGTTCACATTACATAGCATAATAATAATAGAGTCTTTAGTCTTCATGTGCCACAGGCAAGCATGTCGAGTGTAGACCCGCAACCCTACTCATCATCAGAGTATCCTGCAACATAACAAGTTACAGCCACAAGGGTCAATACATTTGGAATTGTATTGGCAAGTGATAGCTTAGATACTTAGTGTAATCCAACAACTACATGAATATATGGCTAAGTGGGGTTATGGCTGGCTTTGCAAAAGCTAGTTTAACTTATAGTTTTTGAAGAGTAAGTTTTTCTCATTCAAACTCTAAGGTACCAATGATAGACATCACTGAACCTCTACCCATGTTCACCCACAGGTTTTAACTTAGAGAAATTTGGATGAGGAGATTATTGAACTACTTCACTGTCTTGAGGCTCAGAAATTGTCCATAACTGGGGACACGGCTAAGTACTTAGTTTTACCCTCTCAAGAGGTGGTGCACTTTCCCCACAAGACTCGACATGCATCGAGACAAGACCATTCAGAAGCAATCCCTCAGACCACCACGGATGCATTCCATCCTATCATATCTACCACCTTTTGTCCGTCTGGCTGAGTTCTTGCAACTTAGTTGGTCAAGGCAGAGCCCATATTCCATGTGGCTGCACTAGAAGCTTCGTGACAAGAATGTCTCCAATCTCTTTGTTCCTGGGTGGCCATCCACAAGTGTGATACACCAGCTGACCATAGACATGGCCCCTGAGTAACCACTCAACATAATCCAAGCAAGTTCCATTCCACCCAGGTGTTTCATTAGCATTAGTTGTTTTCTTAGTCAAACAAAATACTATCTTATATGTGTATTCCACCCACGAATTCTAATAGCATGGCTAAGCACTCTAGCATACGAAGTCTTTCAACTAGGAGATATTACCAAGATATAATCTATAGGATAGCATAGCATAGTAACATATAAATAATGCTACCATCCTAAGATCTACCAAAATAACACTAGTGCAATAGTGAAAATAATAGGACATAAGATGAAATATCACTTGCCTTGGTAGCGAGGGGAATAGGTACAATCCTCACAGCAACAAACTTCACAATACACACAATCTACACAAGATCAATACAACAACAATAATCCAATCAATAAAACATTACCAAAAAACATGAATGCATGCAAAATGAAATGATATGATCACAACTCTATAATTTACAGAGTCTACACTATAGAGGGTAGAATATCTCATCTAAATTCATAAGAAATACCCCAAAACAAATTATAGAAAAAAAATTATGAGCAAAATACTCCTAAAAAGGTTCTGCCTATAATTCCAATTTTTCAGAGGCAAAAGTGTGAAACAAGGCATCCATAATAAAGGTCTTATTTTTCTGAATCCATAGACACCAAATTTGCATTTTTCTGAATTATGGAACAAAAGTTATGGATTTTCTAAGTTTAATATATAATCTTTCTATTTTTCTAATTAAACAGATATCCTAGCCGACGTGGCGCAATCTGATTGGCCCGTACCGGTTCGGTCGGGTCGGCTGCTGCGGGCCGTTCGATCTTAATTGACTACAGACGGAGCTGATTAGCCCGTACCGCTTCGTCTACGTTCTAACCTTAACCGCAGACGCGAGATCTAACGGTCCCTAGTGGCCTGGCCGGAGATGGGCGGCGCTGACCAGCTGCGCGCGGCGGCGGAGCGTCGGCCGATGGCGGTCCGGCGTTTCTACAGGGGCAAGGAGACCGTGGACACGTTCCAGATGTCAAGGCGGTTGTGGCGGTCTCTATGGAGGTCACGGTGGAGGGAGGGGTGCTCTGCCTCGATCCCGATTCCTCGCCGGAGCTCTGTCGACGACGGAGCTCGTGGCTCGGTGTCGGAAACGACGGCCTGGGGCTCGGACAAGCAAGCAACGGGGCTAGTGAGGGGCGCCTGCGTCAGCATGACCTAGCAGAGACCAAAAAGGGGCGGCGGAAACCCTAACCTCACCGGAAAATGCGATGGACGACGGCGGCAGAGGGAGTTCGCTGGGGTAGACGGTGTCGTCGTCATGGAGGAAAAGAAGGCACGCGGCCGAAGTTAAAAGACGCGCCAGTACATGGTAAAGGAGATAGGGCAGAGAACAGGGCGCGGCGTAATCTTTGATAAGTTCGTAATCTTTGATAAGTTCTAGCCATCTTCTTTGTCTCATGTTGAGTTCTTTCTGTGTAAAAATGTATTTCAAACTCTTGTGATCAGTGAACATTTCACAACGTTTTCCCATGAGGTAATGCCTCCATGTTTTTAGGGCATGTACAACAGACGCCAACTCTAGATCATGAGTAGGATAGTTCACTTCATGATTTTTGAGTTGCCTTGATGCATAACCTACAACTCTACCTTCCTGCATCAGTACACCTCCTAATCCTTGGTGAGATGCATCACAATATACTTGGAAGTCTTTCTCAAGGTCTGGCAAACATAACACTGGTGCTGACACAAGTCTATTTTTCAATTCCTGAAAGCTGGTTTCGCAAGCTTCTGTCCAATTAAACTTCTTCTCCTTCTTTAGCAGGTCAGTCATGGGCTTTGCTATCTTAGAGAGATTTTCAATGAACCTCCGATAGTACCCTGCTAGGCCAAGGAAACTACGAATTTCTTTAACCAATTTAGGAGGTTCCCATTCTGTCATAGCTGCCACTTTTGCTGGATCGACAGCTATACTATTTCCAGATACTATGTGCCCAAGAAAACCCACTTCATTCAGCCAGAATTCACCTTTACTGAACTTGGGATAAAGTTTATGTTCCCTGAGTTTCTCTAGAACCAGGCGTAGATGTTCTTCATGTTCTTTGTTGCTCTTGGAATATACTAATATATCATCGATGAATACCACTATGAACTTGTCAAGGAATTCCATGAATACCTTATTCATCATGTTCATGAAGTAGGCCGGTGCATTAGTCAATCCAAATGGCATCACTGTGTATTCATACAACCCATATCTAGTGGTGAATGCAGTCTTGGGTATGTCATGTTCTCTAATCTTTAGTTGGAAGTATCCTCATCGAAGATCAATTTTTGAGAACACACAGGCTCCCTCTAGGTGATCGAAGAGATCATTTATTCTATGCAGGGGATACTTATTCTTTATGGTCACTTCATTAAGTGAACGATAATCTATGCATAGCCTTTGACTTCGGTCCTTCTTCTCAACAAACAAGACTGGTGCTCCCCAAGACGATGAACTTGGTTGGATAAATCCCTTTTTCAATTGTTCTCCCAGCTGTTTCATGAGTTCTTTTAACTCGTCCACTGACATTTTATAAGGTCTCTTTGCTATAGGCCCCGTTCCTGGCAGTAGGTCTATCAGAAACTCCACATCCCTATCTGGTGGCATGCTAGGTAATTCTTCGGGGAACACATCTGGGTACTCCTTTACTATTGGCACACTGTCTAGGCTAACCGCCTTAAGAGAATTAACCTTGCTCCACTTGGGTTCAATGTTAGACTTGAACCTGATCCTTTTCTTTTCTGGGGTGGTGAGCATAACAGTCCGCTTGGCATAATCAATCACCCCTTCAGAACGGGTCATCCAGTCCATCCCTAATATAACATCTAATCCTTGGGACTCTAGGATTATTAAACTAATCGGGAACTTGTTCTTTCCAATTTCTAGGATGATCTGTCGGCACCCAGAATTTACTATCATTTCTCCACCCGGGGAGCTTACTTTAATGGGACATCCAATGGTTTCAGTGGAGAGTTCGTTTTTGATTACAAATTCTCTTGAAATGAATGAATGTGATGCGCCAGTAACGAAAAGGATAAG
This sequence comes from Avena eriantha, assembly GCA_910589775.1. Classification (NCBI taxonomy): domain Eukaryota; kingdom Viridiplantae; phylum Streptophyta; class Magnoliopsida; order Poales; family Poaceae; genus Avena; species Avena eriantha. The sequence goes on from OU342740.1 coordinate 205,182,451, forward strand.
TGCAGGAAAGGAATTAATCTTGAACTTACCGATCATGGCATCAGATCCTTCTTGGATTTCTTCCACATTAATGTGATTCACATGACCCTTTTGGAATGGTTTTGGCTTAGCCCCATGAGTCTTCTTCTCTGGGCATTCATTAGCATAGTGCCCTGTCTTCTTGCACTTGAAGCATTCCACCTGACTGATATCTTTCTTTGCTGGCTGACTGTGACGATTCTGACCATTTTGGTTTCCATGGCCATGCCCATTGTGGTTGTTCCTCAATCCACCTTTGTTATGCCCACGATGATTGTTTCCATCATGGTTGTGGTTATTGTTACGATGGTTACTATGATTCCCATTTTTGTGGAATCCTGAACTCCCACTTCCTTCGCCATGAGAGCGTTTGTGAGGAGATGCTGATCCAAACTTATCAAAATGGTGCTTCCTCTTTCTACCCTCCACTTGTTTCATCTTGTTTTCCAGGATGGTAGCTTTATCACACAAGGATTGATAAGTTGGAACATATGCAACAGATAGTTGCATAGAAATTTCATCATTCAGCCAATCTAGGAACTTCTCCTTTCTCTTTGCATCAGTGTCAACATCATCGGGTGCATAACGTGAAAAATTATTGAACTCTTCGATGTATTCAGAAATACTGCGGTGGCGTTGCTTGAGGTTATGAAACTCCTTTTTCTTCAACCCCATTATTCCAGAAGAGATGTGAGTGGTGCGAAACCCATCTTCAAACATTGCCCAAGTCACTTCCTCAATAGGGTGGGTAATTTGGAAATTATCCCACCAAGCAGTTGCATGACCTTCCAATAAGTGTGCTGCAAACCTGACCTTTTCTGCATCCGTGCATCCAACCGTGACTAGGTCCTTATTCACATAACGTAGCCAATCATTTGCTACCATGGGGTCAGTGGTACCCGAGAACTTAGCAGGTCTCAGCCTTAGAAATCTCGTCAGCATATCCAGATGCGGTGGATTGTTCTGGTTGTTGTTATTGTTATTATTGTTGTTGTTCTGATTCTGGGTTGCCATGAATTGAGTCATCATTTGCATCAATTGGGTCTGTGCAGCCATCATCTGCTGCATTCCATTACCATTGTCATCCTCGTTGTTGCGTCGAGGAGGCATCTGTGGGTTTAATAAGGGTAAGTAATGATAGATAACTCCAAATAAAACAACAATCAAACAAACAAGCACATGTAAGTTCAACAACACAGCAATGACAGAGTTTGCAAAAATAAACATACTAGCATAGTCACCCACAAGTCGGTATGACCTATGCAACTCAATAATAGTAGAACGATAGGTAAATGGAATAGTATCACTACTCCTCCATGTCGACTTCCTCCTCCATTAGTGCAAGTCCTGCTGCTGCGAACCCTGCCTTGTATTCCTCCAAGCTTTTAGTCAGAGCATCGATCTTTGTCTGTAACTCTCTCTTCTAAGTGCGTAGCCTCTCTATCACCTCGTGATCCGCTTCTAGCTCAATGTCCTCAAGCTCTAACTCGGTCTCTAAGTCTCTAATATTCTTGTTCTTTTCCTGAACTCTCTTCTCTTGGCTCTTGAATTTCTTCTCTTGGTCTACAAACTTCTTCTCCATTTCCTTGATTCGATTTTCCTGCTCCAGGAAGGCCTTGTCCTTCTCCTTAAGTTGGACTCGTAGTTCGTCGTTGCTAAGCATCACATTAGTCCTATCAGTATCAAGGTGTCTAATAAGGCTCTCTGAATCCTGGAGGTAGTGACACACGGGCTTGATGGAATCCTTGGTGGCCTCGTCCAACTCAATAGGCTCTCCATCCTCGTCGCCCCTCCCAAAGAAATGGAAGTAGTGGCTCCTGATCTCAGAAGACTGACGTCCACATATGCGTCCCAACAGCTCCTGCATAGCGACATCGAGGCCCCTCTCCATGTCATCATGGAGTATCTTGAAGGCAATCTCCCCAGTTTGGGGCTCTGTCTCACGTCCTAGCTGGGTAACTCTGAATCCCCATAAGTCCTTCCTCTGAAACTTCCTCAGCTGAAGTCCCTGAATGGTAGGGATTGGAAGAGCGAGCACTTGGACTAGCTCCAACATGCGAGTCCCAAAGCGAGTCCCCTTGAAATCCTCGACCGTGTTGTAGACAAAATTCGGCATCTTTTGCATAGTATGGAGAAAAATTAGTAACACACAATAAAGAAAGTAAACACAAGTCACAAAAATAAAAAAATCAACCAACAGAACATTCCAAGTAGCAATACATTATTCAACTCAAGCACTCAAGGTTCCAGACATAACTTATTTTTTCCATACCACATAAGTTGGTACGATCAAAATGCTAACGTGATAAAACACCAAGGTGGTGGTCCAACTAATAGCTCACTCCTTCTTAACCAAGGTGGCAATCTAGGCATCATTGGCAGCGATCTGCTTGTCTTGGTCACATAGCTCCAAAGCTAGGCCTATGATATCCTTACTTAGGCATTTCATACTGGCCTTTGAGTCTTGGACAAGACGCTCCTCCTCCTTGAGATCCTCCTGAGTATTGCGCATTCTATACTTGAGTCTCTCCCCAAGTTCCTTAATAGCTTTCCATGCAGCATTCCTTGCAGAGTCAAAGAATGACGGGTGCATTTCAGAGTTGGTGAACATGCAGAATCCCGTACTCTTGGAATCGTCCTCCTTGTCCTTGTACAAATGGAGTTGCACCCACCAATACTCTTGTCCTTCGTCTATCACAGGAAATCCCTTGTACACGGCTTCACCCTTCATCCCCAAGCCAAGCATGAGGTTCTTAAGGACATTGGGAAATTCTGTCTCACACTCCAGGGTCATAGTCATCAGTGGTCCCTTCTTGAATGATTCATTGATGGTGGACATCTACAAAAACAGTTGAGGAGGATGATTAGGGAAAGTTTTACGAGATGAAGAGACAAGTATAAGGTTGGAATATAGAGTTATTTTTCCTAAGGGTTTTCCTTAGTCTAATCCATTCTAGGGTCACGAACCTACAGGCAACACAGTGCTCTGATACCATCTGTAAGATCTCACCATAATAAGGTAAGATCCCTGTGATTGCAGTGCTAGTCCCTGGATCGAAATGCTAGGACCCACAGTTTAAGATGAAGTACACAGAAACAAAGGTCATTATTATATCCATATCCAGGAATATAATGGTTCTTACAACTCACTTAGCCCAAGGCTAAGACACTTAAAGTTCACATTACATAGCATAATAATAATAGAGTCTTTAGTCTTTATGTGCCACAGGTAAGCATGTCGAGTGTAGACCCGCAACCCTACTCATCCTCAGAGTATCCTGCAACATAACAAGTTACAGCCAAAAGGGTCAATACATTTGGAATTGTATTGGCAAGTGATACCATAGATACTTAGTGTAATCCAACAACTACATGAATATATGGCTAAGTTGGGTTATGGCTGGCTTTGCAAAAGCTAGTTTAACTTATAGTTTTTGAAGAGTAAGTTTTTCTCATTCAAACTCTAAGGTACCAATGATAGACATCACTGAACCTCTACCCATGTTCACCCACAAGTTTTAACTTAGAGAAATTTGGATGAGGAGATTATTGAACTACGTCACTGTCTTGATGCTCAGAAATTGTCCATAACCGAGGACACGGCTAAGTACTTAGTTTTACCCTCTCGAGAGGTGGTGCACTTTCCCCACAAGACTCGACATGCATCGAGATAAGACCTTTCAGAAGCAATCCCTTAGACCACCACGGACGCGTTCCATCCTATCATATCTACCACCTTATGTCCGTCTGGCTGAGTTCTTGCAACTTAGTTGGTCAAGGCAGAGCCCATATGCCATGTGGCTACACTGGAAGCTTCGTGACAAAAATGTCCCCAATCTCTTTGTTCCTGGGTGGCCATCCGCAAGTGTGATACACCAGCTGACCATACACATGGCCCCTGAGTAACCACTCAACATAATCCAAGCAAGTTCCATTCCACCCAGGTGTTTCATTAGGATTAGTTGTTTTCTTAGTCAAACAAAATAATATATTTCCATACTATCTTATATGTGTATTCCACCCACGAATTCTAATAGCATGGCTAAGCACTCTAGCATACGAAGTCTTTCAACTAGGAGATATTACCAAGATATAATTTATAGGATAGCATAGCATAGTAACATATAAATAATCCTACCATGCTAAGATCTACCAAAATAACACTAGTGCAATAGTGAAAATAATAGGACATAAGATGAAATATCACTTGCCTTGGTAGCTAGGGGAATAGGTACAATCCTCACAGCAACAAACTTCACAATACACACAATCTACACAAGATCAATACAACAACAATAATCCAATCAATAAAACATTACCAAAAAACATGAATGCATGCAAAATGCAATGATATGATGACAACTCTATAATTTACAGAGTCTACAGTACAGAGGGTAGAATACCTCATCTAAATGCATAAGAAATACCCAAAAACAAATTATAGAACAATTTTTATGAGCAAAATACTCCTAAAAAGATTCTGCCTATAATTCCAATTTCTCAGAGGCAAAAGTGTGAAACAAGGCCTCCATAATAAAGGTCTTATTTCTCTGAATCCATAGACACCAAATTTGCATTTTTCTGAATTGTGGAACAAAAGTTATGGATTTTCTAAGTTTAATATATAATCTGTCTATTTTTCTAATTAAACAGATATCCTAGCCGACGTGGCGCAATCTGATTGGCCCGTACAGGTTCGGTCAGATCGGCTGCTGCGGGCCGTTCGATCTTAAGTGACTACGGACGGATCTGATTAGCCCATACCGCTTCATCTATGTTCTAATCTTAACCGGAGACGTGAGATCTAACGGTCCCTAGTGGCCTGGCCGGAGATGGGCGGCGCTGACCAGCTGCGCGCGGCGGCGGAGCGTCGGCCGATGGCGGTCTGGCGTTTCTACAGGGGCAAGGAGACCATGGACACGTACCAGAGGTCAAGGCGGTCGTGGTGGTCTCGATGGAGGTCACGGTGGAGGGAGGGGTGCTCTGCCTCGATCCGGATTCCTCGTCGGAGCTCTGTCGACGGGAGAGCTCGTGGCTCGGTGTCGGAGACGACGGCCTGGGGCTCGGACAAGCAAGCAACGGGGTTAGTGAGGGGCGCCTGGGTCAGCACGACCTAGCAGAGACCAAAAAGGGGCGGCGGGAACCCTAACCTCACCTAAAAATGCGATGGACGGCGGCGGTAGAAGGAGTTCGCCGGAGTAGACCGTGTCGTCGACCTGGAGCAAAAGAAGGCACGCGGCCGAAGTTAAAAGACGCGCCAGTACATGGCAAAGGAGATAGGGCAGAGAAGAGGGTGTGGCGCGGCCGGAGCTCACCGGAATCGTCGCCGGAGTGGCGTCGGACAGCGGCGGTTCGAGCTGGTAATTGGGGAGCTTGGGGGCTCTCCGGGGGAAGTGGCTGAGGGGAAATGGAAGGGGAGTGAGAGGGGATTAAGAAGGGGCAGTGATGGTGGCGATTAACTCGCGGTAACGCCCGCAATCAACCGGAGTTGGTAACGGCAGAGGAGGTGGAGGGGTGTTCGTCGCTTGGAGTTGAAGACGATGGGGTGGTGGTGACGTGGCACAGGGCCCAGTGGTAAGTGGGAGGGGGTGGGTTGAGGGGGCGTGTAGAAAAACAGAGAGGGGGAGAGGGAGGCCGGGTGGGCTGCTGGGCCGGATTGGGCCAAAAGGCCAGAAGTTGCTGCTGCTGTTTGAAATTTCTTTCCCTCCTTTTCTTTTTCTTTTCGAATTCTTTTCTAGGTTTTGTTTGACTTTAGCAAATGTGCTCCAAAAAGTCTCAAAATTTCACCAAATTTTTGGAGGACAAATCAAATGCAAAGTAGTACATGCCATCATGATTTGAATGCAATCATGATGATTTTCAAATGAAAAAATTTGGGATGTTACAACGATAAAAGTCATTATGTTTATATTTCTATAACATCATACAAGGACCATGAGATCATGTTAATTCCTAACACCAGAAGAGTATCTTGATAACACCAAACGTCACACCGTAACAGGGTGACTATAAAGGTGGGTTCAGTACTACGAAGGTGTTAGGTTGAGGCTCATGGATCAAGAATGGAATTTGTCAATCCCGATGAAGGATAGATATACTCTGGGCCCTCTCGGTGATATCACATTAAGATCGCTTGCAAGAAAGTGATGTGATCACTAGAATGTTATATCACGGGAAAGAGAAAAGAGTGCATGTCGGTAACGAGATCAAACTAGGTATTTGGATACCGATGATCGAATCTCGGACATGTATTATATCATGAGACAAAGGGATTTAGTTACTAGCGTTAAATGTTCTCACGATCACAGAAGTCATCGTTGAATATGTAGGAGTCAGTATGGATCTCCAGGTCCCGCTTCTGATTATTGATCTAAGAGGGGTCTCGATCATGTCTACATTATTCGCGAACCATAGGGTACCACACTTAAGGGATACCGACACCATTTGGAGCAAATATGTTTCAGATAGAGATTTAAGAAAGCGCTGGAATTATTTCAATAGACACCGAAACTGTTTCGGGTGAAGTTGCTGAAATTGGTTCTGCATGTGATATTGAAATGTTGCAGGGTGTTTTATGTGAATGTTTGTTAATTAAAATAATTAACAAAATTCTTAATAAAATTAATAAAAGAGTTTTATTAAATGAGAGAGCATTAAATTTGGATAAATTTAATGCATTTAAAGTGGAGACTTTAAAAGAGAATGTGAAGGGGTAAATTTATGTGGAGGGAGTTACCACCACATGAATGAGGAGGTGAGGGGTCACCCCTTGGGGCGCCGGCCATGGGGAGGGGTACCCTCCCCTCCTCCTATAAAAGGCCCCCCTCTCACACCTTCACACTCACACCTCCTCGTGAAGGATCTCTCTCCCCCTCTAGTATTATTCCCCCATGCTATCGGATTAGCGAGATACATGTTCTCGGTGGCTTTATCTAGAAAGGAGTTGTTGTTTCCGCTGCTTTGCTAGAGCGAGGGACGGAGGTTGTCGGGGTACCGGACGTGTGTGCGATCACGGATGCACCGCTGATTTGTGGTGCTGGACTTGGTGGTGTTGGACTTGCTGGAGCTGGATCTGATGGACGTAATGGAGCCGGACCTGCTAGACTTCATCACGATCTTGAGATCGACAAGTGTACGACTGCATCATCCAGGAGTTCCAACTTGTTAACAAAGCTTTGTTGTCTTCGAGGGTAAGTTCTCTATGGATGTATATCCACCCGTTGCTTGTATCTAGTAGATAGATCTTGGCGTATAGTTCCCATCGTAGGAAATTTTTTATTTTCTATGCTGCGAACCCTAACATTCTCCCCTACCCGTTGGTTCTCCATCCAGCTTCCTGCTAGCTGGCATTTCTTGCTGGGAAACAGCCACATTGCGCATGATCTCGCGCTTCTCTTCGACTATGATTAGGGCTTCGGTCAGCTTGGAGCCGGCTGAGGTGCACTCCATCGACCGCCTGAAGCACCGGTGACGGTGATCAGGCTGTTTGGTCCCGGCATCTTTATTTTGAGATGCGCGTAGGGGGCGATGGCCATGAACTAGGCGAGAGCGGGGCGCCCGAGGAGACCGTGGTAGGAGCTCGACAGGTTCACCACATCGAACCACACCGGCTCGCACCGGAAGTTCTCCTCGGTCCCGAAGATGACATCTAGCTGGATTTTACCCAGCGGAGTGCAAGCCGACCCTGGCATTACACCGTGGAACGTCGTGGTAGTCGGGCGCAGGTCGCGCTCGCGGATGCCAAGTTTCTCCAGCGAAGATCGGTAAAGCAGGTTGAGGCTGCTACCTCCATCGATGAGGACGCGCGAGAAATGGCATGTGCGCTTGTTGGAGACGATGAGGGGGTCAAGCACCATCGCGTAGCCCTCGGGATTCGTAAGCTGATCCGGTTGATCCCCTAACTCCAGGTGATGGGGGTCTTTGACCAGTTTAGGTACTAGGGGAGTAGGGAGACGATGGCGTTGACCTCCTTGGAGAGCCGCCTGCGGCTATGCTTGTCATCCAGCCCTGTCTCGAAGATGTGGTAGGCGGCGTGCGGCTGGGGGTAGCCGTTGTTGTTGTTGCCGCTGTTACCATCATTGCCGTCTCCCCTAGCCGGTGGTGGGGGTCCACCAGGAGGGGGCGGGGGTAGACGTTACTGCTTGCCCTGGTCCTTTAGCTGGCGGATCCAGCTGCAGTTCCGAGTGGTGTGCGTAGCCAGTTTGAAAGGGTCATCAAACATTTCGTCGACTGTGATCCATGGCTTCTGCCTTCTTGCGTCGTTAGCCAGTGCGTCGGGCGCGCCCTCCACAATGTTGACCTGCCGCGACTGGTAGCGAGGCTTCTGCTGTTCGGCTTGGCGGTCCTCGTGGAACCGGTTGTCGTTGCGGTGGCGCTTGGAGGATCCGGCTTCACCAGCCGGATTGCTCGGATGGTCGCGAGATGGCTCCAAAGGAGTTGGACGACTGTCAACACTTACTCGGAGGGGTTTCTTCATTGCGGCATTCGTCGTGGCATACTATTCCGCAACCGTCATTAGCTCCGCCATGGTTTTCGGCTCGTCACACAGTAGCCGGTGGCGAAGAATCGTGCCCTCTCGGCACCCCTCGACGAATAAGCCGATCACCTGGCTCTCCAAGATGCCCTTGCAGGTGTTGCGCAAATCCGTTCACCTAGTGACATACTCGGGGTCTGGCTCGTGGTCGCCCTGAATGCACAAGGCTAGGTCGCGCGGGCGGCCCGGACGCTTGTACGTGCCGTTGAAGTTGTGGACAAACACCTTCTCAAAATCTGGCCAGGCATTGATGCTATTGGGTGCGAGGCTGTTGAGCCATGTCCTTGCTGACCCAGTTAGCATGAGGGGGACATAGCGCACAACTGTGTGCTTGTTCCCATGGGCGATGTCGACTGCCATGGCATAGTCGGTCAACCAATCTCCCGGCTTCATGCTGCTGTCATACTTCGGGGTATCCCTGGATAGGGTGAATTTATCTGGAAATGTCTCATTCCGGATGCTGGGTCTGAAACAAACCGGTCCAGTGGAATCTTCCTCTTCCATGACATGCGCTTGAGCGAGGAGCTTGATGCGGTCGCGGGCATCTGGACGATCCGGGTTGGGCGCTCTTACCCGGCCCGAGAGACGGGAACCGGTAGTTCTTGGCGCTCCGGTTGGTGGAGGGGGAGGCGGTGGGTTACTGTTCACCGTTTGCTCCTAGCGCGGCTGGCCCTTGTTGCCAGAGCTGCAGCGCTTGCTGCGGGCCTTAGCCGGAGCGAAGGACGCCTGCTGGGTCTCGCAGGGTGTGCCCTTGCTATTGGCAGGCGCCTTGCTTCCCTTGGAGCAGCTGGGGTCCTCCCATCTGCCGGTTGGTGTCAGCCTGCTCATCTGGGATCCAGAGGAGCTCCTGCACCCGGGCATGCTGCCGGTGTCGCTCCTCGCCCTCCAAGTTGGGCAGTTCGTCTGCCGCGGCTTGGTTCGTGCGCAGGTTCTTGATGGGTGTGATGTAGGTGGTCCGGATGAGAGCATGCAGCGGATCCGGCTCGACGTCCCTGTCCATCTTTGATGGGTGTTCTGTAGGTGGTCCGGATGAGAGCAGGGAGCGGATCCGCGGTAGCCAAAGTGTGACCGTGCACGTGGTCATACTCATGCCGGGTGATCTCGATTTGCTTCCTGGTCACAACTAGCTCTATGGACTCCTACAGGAGAAGCTGTCTCTACATGGCAAAGTTGGCTTCCGCCTCCTATGGGTTATCCCCGAGGTTGACCGGCGTGAGCAACTGATCAATGGCCTCCTCCACCGGGTTCCTAGGCCGCGGCGGAGCGGAGGTTCCGACCTCGTCCGCGCCCTTCTCCTGAGGCTGACAAGGCTGAGAGCTAGAGCCGGCCATCATCACCTCGACGCCGCGAGGAGCGACGGAGGCACCGCTGACGAGGTGCAGCGGTTCTGTGATGGAAACGATCTCCCTAGGGAAACTCTCCAGAACGGTGGCGACATAGACGGGGAGGTCGCTGAAAAGCAGAATGGAACCGTTTGTTGGAAGTGTAGATCCGGCGAAACAAGAAGCATTGTCGATGACGCAGTCAAACTTGCCGAGCATAAGCACTAGGCCGGAGGCCACGCGCTCACCGGCTGAAGTGCGGGGTCCCGTGCGGAATGTGACTCCGGTCGAAGCCATCTAGCCCCACGGTGGGCGCCAACTGTCGTTGTATTGGGAACAGCAGTTCCTAAACAGGTTAGATAGAGGTGTGAGGACTAGCAGGGAAGCTCTCGACAGCGTCCGCGGGTGGGATTGGATACGATCAAGTGGAGCGAGACACAAGAAGTACCCAGTTTCAGAGACCTTTTGGTGAGGTAAAGCTCCTACTCCGGCTGATCTGACTATGTGTGGTATATGGGCTACAATCGCTCCTGGAGTTGTATCTTCTATCTACCTGCTTAAATGCACCCAGACCAACCCTTTCTACAAGAACCTTGCCTCTCGTTATATAGGCAGAGAGGCAACGCTCTCCCTGGCCAGTCCGGCTGGCGGGTCCCATAGGCGGGCCCCCACCGGCTGGTCATCTACAGTACCCGGTACACTTACATCCCATCGAGGTACATGCGGTAGGATCGTTGTGGGTACAGTGAATGTCGTGTGAGCTTGTCGTCAGCATCAGGCCACAGTTCCCGCATCACCCAGCAAAGTCTTCGGTATGGCCGTGTAGTTGCGAGTCTTGTCATCGTACCAGGGCGTACTGTGCATTGTGCGACACGTCGCTCTATCCTCCTGATTGAGTCCGGCTATGCGGATGTAGCCGGTCCCGAGCCTTGCTTCTCCTCGTGGTTCCGACTACCGTAAGGTAGCCAGCATGACTTTCTCCTGTCCGGTTGCGCTTAGCCAGCCGAACACGAACCGACTGATGTAGTTCTTGTCCGATTGGGGTATCCGGAGGTCATCCCCTCGACAACTTCCTTCCCTCTCTCAGTGGCATCCTTAGCCGGAGCTTCAACCACTTTAGAGGAGGTGCTCTCCCAGGTCGCTTAGCTGCTGAGTTGAAAAAAGGTGTAAGCCAAAAAATACAAGCCGGAGAATGAAAGTACTTACTCCATGGCATGAGCCTTGGTGAGGGGAATGCCAGTGGACTTCTTCTTCTTCTCCGCCTCTAAGGCAGTACTGGAACGTTTGGAGACTCCACTCTCTAATTTCTGCTTCTTGGCCTCGGCAGCAGCGTTAGAGGTGGAGCTCTTCTGCTTTCGCGCTGCCATAGCTGGTTTATTCTTGGGGGTGTCATCATCGGACACCACCTGGATATCCTTCAGCTTTGGATCGTAGACTTGGGAGGCCATTTGATCTGCCACCAAGGTCGCTAGCTGGGATACAAAGGAGTGTTAGATTGACAACTTCAAGTCGGAGAAGCTTTAGAGCATATAACGAGCAACAAAGGAAACAGAAGTTACCTTTGGGCATGTACTGCAGTCGAACTTGTCATAGGTGATCTTGAAGCCCCGCTTATTGTCCCTCACCCTGACGATGTCCTTTAGCCAGAGCTTCATGGAGTCAGTGAAGAATTTATCCCGCGAAACTCGCATGGGATCCCTCCTGTCTTGGCTATACTTGCACATCAACAGGGCGCGGTGCTACAGAGGTTGGATCCGCCTAACGTACCAGCACATGGCAAGGTCCAAGCCCGTCAGACCTCCGTCTACGAGCCATTTGATCCGCCTTATGGCGTGATTGGCTTCATTGTCGGAAGGAAGAGAAGCTGGGGTCCGCCATACAGGCACTTCAGTGGCAGCTCCATCGATGAAGTCAGGATAGGTCTCAAGACGGTCTGGCATAGGGACATCTGGCCCGTAGAAATACATCCGCTGCCAGTTCTTGCAGGACTCGTGCCCTAAGATGTCGAGGAAGCTCCAGCTAGGCCGGATCTTAGAGCTAATGGTTCTACAGGTCCGCAATTCATCCTTGGACTCTACGGACTCTCTCTTGACGGTGAAGGAGTATATAAACTGATCTAATCTAGGCTTGATCCCTAGATATCCTTCACACAAAGCTACAAAATTACTAAGGACTAGAATGATGTTGGGAGAGAGATTGTGGGGAAGTACCCCGGAAGTACCAAAGGACATCCAAGAAGAAGTCAGAGACTTGCAGGCTTACGCCACGTACCAGCTGAGATTTGAGGTACACCTTATCTCCAGGTTGGGGAGAAGGGATCACCTTGCCGGCCGGCGCCGCCCGCCAGGCTAACTTCTCCGCCACAGGGAGATACCCCTCGGTGACCATCTCTTGAAGATCTTCAGCGGAGAGATCAGAGCCTCTCCACAACCCCTTGTGGGAATCGTTCTCTTCCTCAGCGGCTTCAGGCGCCGCTCGTTCTTGGTCATCACCAGCGGATTCCGTCACGGCGGAGACGGGAATGACCACCCCCTCCGGCGGAACGATCACTCCCTGGGATGGCTCCGTCATAGCCTCAGGAATCGCCGTCATGGAAGGAGCAGAGCTGATGGAGGTAATTGCGACGAGGAGAAGGTGGAAGGAGAAAGAGCTCTAGTTAGGGTTTTCGCGGGAGAGCTCGAACGGTCGTGCGGCTGGAGGAAGATGAATACTAGGAAACGAATGCGGGTAAAAAGAAATAAATTGACCGCAGTGGAAATATATAAGCTTCGTGTCAAGATTCGTGCAAAAAGATTTGATGGATGGAATGTTGCCGATGTGGAAGTGAACATGCGCGGTAATTTCGCCACGTCCTCCGTCTTTGCCGCTCCACCGTTTCGTATTTCGTGTGCGTGTAAATATCTAATGATTAATTTTCTATTTCTATGAGTTTCGAGGTAGCGTAGGTTGTACCCTACGTCATGCTCTTGAGAGTTGCATTAAAGGGTCACATCCGAAGATTCCATCAAAGACGGAGATCATCCGACTCTAGAAACGAAGACTCAAGGAATCTCCGACTACATTGCGAAGCCAGAGAGGATTGTACGGTTCTTTGGGAGACCTTTTAGATATTTCTTGACGGATTGCCGGCATCACTTAGACGGGATATTCGGAGATCAACGAGCAAGATGGCGCAAGATTTCAAAGTCCTCCAGGGGCTACTGTTGGGGATATGCTATATGGGTATCCTCATAGCATGTCACCAATCCGCCTAACCCGGGTGGCCCATAGTTGGTAGCAAGGCCTCTGGCCTCCTGGGCGACCTAATTAGACAGATCTTGAAGGGAGGCCCATGCCGGATAAAGGAAGGAGCCACCGACATACTCGGAGCCTTGGAGTACAAGACACGGAAGACTAGTTCTTATTAGTCTAGGACTCTTTACCTTGTACATCAAAGACCTTTCCCTGTAAACCCTAGGTCTTGGCGCCTTTATAAGCCAGCATGTGGGAGACTTTAGGGCACAACTTCTAAGATTGTTGCGTTCAACGCACAACACCTCGCACATCGAACCTATCTATGTAAGTTAGCGTATTGCCTTTATAGTGATTTATAGCAGGAGTAGAGTTCCGCCACCGTTGTGGGACTTGAACGTGGGTAAGATGTGTTACCTCGTACCCGCCAACTCTGCCTTACCCCACGTATCTAAACACACACTGTGAGGACCCCTCCATGGCGTACTCGTCGGCAATACCACGACAATGTGTGTTCTTATCATAAACCACAGCTGGAGTCATTGCATGTGTGTTCTTTTTATAAACCACGGCTAGAGTCATTGCATGTCTGTTCTTTTCACAAACCACATATGGGACCACGAGAGTCATTGCATGTGTGTTCTTTTCATAAACCACATGGATCCACCATTGTCATTGCATGTGTGTTCTTTTCATGAACCACATATGGATCCACTAGAGTCATTGCATGTGTGTTCTTGTCACAAACTACATATGGATCCACTAGTGTCATTGCATCTGTGTTCTTATCCTAAATAGCACTAGAGTCATTGCATGTGTATGCTTTTCACAAACCACATATGGATCCACTAGAGTCACTTCATGTGTGTTATTTTCATTAACCACAGCTAGAGTCATTGCTTGTCTGTTCTTTTCATAAACCACATGGATCCACTAGAGTCATTGCATGTGTGTTCTTTTCATTAACCACAGCTAGAGTCATTGCATGTTTCTTCTTTTCATTAACCACATGGATCAACTAGAGTCATTGCATGGGTGTTCTTTTCACAAACTACATATGGATCCACTAGAGTCATTCCATGTGTTTTCTTATCCTAAACCAGCACTAGAGTCATTGCATGTATATTCTTATCCTAAACAAGCACTAGAGTTATTGCATGTCTATTCTTATCATAAACCAAATGGATCCACTAGAGTCATTGCATCTGTGTTCTTTTCACAAACCACATATAGATCCACTACAGTCATTGCATGTGTGTTCTTATCCTAAACTAGCACTAGAGTCATAGCAAGTGTGTTCTTTTCATAAACCACATATGGATCCACCAGAGTCATTGCATGTGTGTTCTTATTATAAACCACATGGATCCACCAGTGTCATTGCATGTGTGTTCTTTTCATAAACCACAAATAGAGTCATTGCACGTCTGTTCTTTTCCTAAGCCACATATGGATCCACCAGAGTCATTGCATGTGTGTTCTTTTCCTAAACCACATATGGATCCACCAGAGTCACTACATGTGTATTCATTTTCTAAACTGGCACTATAGTCATTGCAAGTGTGTGCTTTTCACAAACCACATATGGATCCACTAGAATCATTGCATGTGTGTTCTTTTCATTCACCACAGCTATAGTCATTGCATGTCTGTTCTTTTAATAAACCACATGGATCCACTAGAGTCATTGCATGTGTGTTCTTTTCATTAACCACAACTAGAGTCATTGCATGTCTGTTCTTTTCATAAAACACATGGATCCACTAGAGTTATTGCATGTGTCTTATTTTCACAAACCACATATGGATCCACTAGAGTCATTGCATGTGTGTGCTTATCCTAAACCAGCACTAGAGTCATTGCATGTGTGTTCTTTTCACAAAACACATATGGATCCACTAGAGTCATTGCATATGTGTTCATATCCTAAACCAGCACTAGAGTCATTGCATGTGTGTTCTTTTCATTAACCACAGCTAGAGTCATTACATGTCTGTTCTTTTCATAAACCACATGGATCCACTAGAGTCATTGCATGTGTTTTCTTTTCACAAACCGCATATGGATCCACTAGGCTTATTGCATGTGTGTTCTTATCCTAAACCAGCACTAGAGTCATTGCATGCGTGTTCCTTTAATAAACAACATATGGATCCACCAGAGTTATTGCATTTGTGTGTTATCATAAACAACCTGGATCCAACAGTGTCAATGCATGTATGTTCTTTTCATAAACCACAAATAGAGTCATTCATGTCTGTTCTTTTCTTAAACCACATATGGATCCACTAGAGTCATTGCATGTGTGTTCTTTTCATAAACCACCTGGATCCACCAGTGGAATTGCATGTGTGGTCTTATCCTAAACTAGCACTAGAGTCATTGCATGTGTGTTCTTTTCCTAAACCACATATGGATCCACCAAAGTCACTTCATCTGTGTTCTTTTACTAAACTGGCACTAGAGTCATTGCATGTGTGTTCTTTTCATTAACCACAGCTAGAGTCATTGCATGTTTCTTCTTTTCATTAACCACATGGATCAACTAGAGTCATTGCATGGGTGTTCTTTTCACAAACTACATATGGATCCACTAGAGTCATTCCATGTGTTTTCTTATCCTAAACCAGCACTAGAGTCATTGCATGTATATTCTTATCCTAAACAAGCACTAGAGTTATTGCATGTCTATTCTTATCATAAACCAAATGGATCCACTAGAGTCATTGCATCTGTGTTCTTTTCACAAACCACATATAGATCCACTACAGTCATTGCATGTGTGTTCTTATCCTAAACTAGCACTAGAGTCATAGCAAGTGTGTTCTTTTCATAAACCACATATGGATCCACCAGAGTCATTGCATGTGTGTTCTTATTATAAACCACATGGATCCACCAGTGTCATTGCATGTGTGTTCTTTTCATAAACCACAAATAGAGTCATTGCACGTCTGTTCTTTTCCTAAGCCACATATGGATCCACCAGAGTCATTGCATGTGTGTTCTTTTCCTAAACCACATATGGATCCACCAGAGTCACTACATGTGTATTCATTTTCTAAACTGGCACTATAGTCATTGCAAGTGTGTGCTTTTCACAAACCACATATGGATCCACTAGAATCATTGCATGTGTGTTCTTTTCATTCACCACAGCTATAGTCATTGCATGTCCGTTCTTTTAATAAACCACATGGATCCACTAGAGTCATTGCATGTGTGTTCTTTTCATTAACCACAACTAGAGTCATTGCATGTCTGTTCTTTTCATAAAACACATGGATCCACTAGAGTTATTGCATGTGTCTTATTTTCACAAACCACATATGGATCCACTAGAGTCATTGCATGTGTGTGCTTATCCTAAACCAGCACTAGAGTCATTGCATGTGTGTTCTTTTCACAAAACACATATGGATCCACTAGAGTCATTGCATATGTGTTCATATCCTAAACCAGCACTAGAGTCATTGCATGTGTGTTCTTTTCATTAACCACAGCTAGAGTCATTACATGTCTGTTCTTTTCATAAACCACATGGATCCACTAGAGTCATTGCATGTGTTTTCTTTTCACAAACCGCATATGGATCCACTAGGCTTATTGCATGTGTGTTCTTATCCTAAACCAGCACTAGAGTCATTGCATGCGTGTTCCTTTAATAAACAACATATGGATCCACCAGAGTTATTGCATTTGTGTGTTATCATAAACAACCTGGATCCAACAGTGTCAATGCATGTATGTTCTTTTCATAAACCACAAATAGAGTCATTCATGTCTGTTCTTTTCTTAAACCACATATGGATCCACTAGAGTCATTGCATGTGTGTTCTTTTCATAAACCACCTGGATCCACCAGTGGAATTGCATGTGTGGTCTTATCCTAAACTAGCACTAGAGTCATTGCATGTGTGTTCTTTTCCTAAACCACATATGGATCCACCAAAGTCACTTCATCTGTGTTCTTTTACTAAACTGGCACTAGAGTCATTGCATGTGTGTGCTTTTCACAAACCACATATGGATCCACTAGAGTCATTGCATGTGTGTTCTTTTCATTAACCACAACTAGATTCATTGCATGTCTCTTCTTTTCATAAACCACATGAATCCACTTGAGTCATTGCATGTGTGTTATTTTCACAAACCACATATGGATACACTAGGGTCACTTTATGTGTGTTCTTATCCTGAACCATAAACCACATATGGATCCACGAGAGTCATTGCATGTGTGTTCTTTTCATGAACCACATGGATCCACCACTGTCATTGCATGTGTGTTCTTTTCATGAACCACAACTAGATTCATTGCATGTGTGTTCTTTTCACAAACCATATATGGATCCACCAGAGTCATTGCATGTGTGTTATTTTCATAAACCACATGGATCCACCAGTGTCATTGAATGTCTATTCTTTTAACAAACCACATATGGATCCACCAGTGTTAGTGCATGTGTGTTCTTTTCATTAACCATATATTGATCCACTAGAGTCATTGCATGTGTGTTCTTTTCATTAACCATAGCTAGAGTCATTGCATGTGTGTTCTTTTCACAAACCACATATGTATCCACCAGAGTTACTGCATATGTGTGTTCTTATCCTAAACCAGCACTAGAGTCATTGCTTGTGTGTTCTTTTCATAAACCACATATTGATCCACCTGAGTCATTGCATGTGTGTTCTTTTCATGAACCACATGGATCCACCAGTGTCATTGCATGTGTGTTGTTTTCATGAACCACAACTAGAGTCATTACATGTGTGTTCTTTTCACAAACCACATATGGATCCACCAGAGTCATTGCATGTGTGTTCTTTTCATGAACCACATGGATCCACCAGTGTCATTGAATGTATGTTCTTTTCACAAACCACATATGGATCCACCAATGTCATTGCATGTGTGTTCTTTTCATTGACCACAGCTAGAGTCCTTGCATGTCTGTTCTTCTAATAAACCACATGGAACCACTAGAGTCATTGCATGTGTGTTCTTTTTATTAACCACAACTAGAGTCATTGTGTAACATCCCAAAATTTTCCTATTTCGGAATGTTAAATTAATAAGTTGATTTATTTGTTTGATCTTGCTGAAAATTTTGAATGAAAAGAAACTTTGGTTGTTTGTTCTAAATTTTACCAAACCACATTAAAAGAATGAGTTAATATGGCTATCACATTGGTTGGGAAGTTTTGAACAAATCCAAAGCATTTGTGTTTGATATATCGTGGCATCATGCATAATTTACAAATCGGAATAATGAACTAAGAACCCTAAATTCTATGTGCCACTTTATTCCCAAAGGGAATTAAATAGGCTTTGTTAAAACCATTATTGCTAAGATAGCAAACTTTGCTAAAACACCAGCCTAACAAGATTTACTTGAATTTAGAAAATTTTAGAAACAAGTTTCAGCTCTTTTGGAGTTTAAATGCAGAAGTTATACAAGAAATACTAAAACATAAAAACAGAAAAGAATTAAAAAAACTAAATACTAACCGGAGTGGCCGGCCCACCTAGCCCACCTACTCCCTACCGCACCCGCGTGAGCACCGAGCAGCACGCAGCGCGCAGCGCATCGAGCGGCAGCAGCCGCGGCCCAGCCACAGCCCGCTCCCTTCTCTCTGTCACCGACACGTGGGACCCACCGTGCCTTCTTCCACCTCGCACCAGGAGATCGAGACGACCACGGTTCGTCAATACCAAACGGAATCCTCCCGATTTCGCGCAGATTGTTTTGCCCCTCTTTCACGGAATCTTCCTCACATAAACCCCGACCTCTCTGCGTCGTTTTCCCCCAAAAACCCTAGCCCGAAGCTGCCAGGCTGCTGCGAGATTCTTCGCCGGAGTTCCCCATTACCGAAGCAGCAAGTCCTTGTACCCGACGATGTAGACCACGTGCGCCCCTCCTACCCCTATAGATATCTTCGCCTCGCTCGACCACATCGTCTCACCCCTTCTTCCCTTTTCCCCTCTCCACAGAATGACGACAATCCCTCACCGGAGCTCCACGTCTGCCACCGCCTCCATCCGTCCACTAACGCCGCCCCGGGAATCCAAACCTGATGCCGATCCCTCTGTCGAGCTCTTCGTGCACTCCCGGTCCTCGTCCACAACCTCCCGACGCCTGGAGCTCGCTGTAGGTACCGCGACCGTCGCCACCTAGAGCCGTGCCGTCGGCGGCCGTCGCCCGTCGGAGGGGGAGAAGAAACCTCTGTTCCCATCTGTTGGATCTCACATCGACGGGCCCGATCACCTCCAGCCGAGCCGAGCCGCAAGACGAGGCTCAAGCCGCATTGAGCCCAAGCCAGAGCCAAGCCGCTGATCTACCACCGTCAGATCTAGATCTAGTGGATCTCGTTGATCCACTTAAATGAAGAGGTACCGACCAGTCACAGGACGCCATGTGGCCATCTGTTTATCTGTTTAATCTAGAAATTGAATAAATAGCCAGAAATTTGTGCAACCTTGCGAAAATCATATAAAAATATTTATAACTCCACAAATAGCAAATAATATATCAATGGATTCGTAAAATTGTGTAGAATATTATTATGTTATTACATCTGACTTTTACAATATAGTTTTACTATAATAATTTAATTGTTATAATAGCCCTTTTAGACAAAGTAAAATATAGTAAATTATCTGTAGATCATAAAAATACAAGTAAGGTATATATGGTTTCATAATTTAATATACGACATTAATATGCTATTATATCTAATTTTTGTAGTGTATAACTACTGTAGTAATTTAATTAGTTTTAATGGCGTTTTGAACTATTAAATTCATAATTAATTTTATTGTAGAGCGGAAAAATATAAATAATATGTTTCTGGATTTACAATTTCACGTAGAATACATATCTGGTCTTAGATATAATTTATGATGTAGTAAATATTTTAAATGATTTAAACTCCTTTAAATAGTAAATAAATCATAGAAAAGGAAATACAACTCCGATTAATATGAATCCAATTCCTACTTGTTCATATTAATGTGCACTATCTAGTAAAACCAATAACAACATTTAATTCTACAATTAGGATAGATGTTGCAATAGAACTACTAAAATCCTTTATTTTGGTCGTTAAGATTTAATAATAAATACCCTATTGCATTACATGATCTCCTACATGCGTCATATGATCTAATACAATTAATAGAACTAATATTAAATCATCATGCATGTTTGTTATCATCATTGTTGTTTTTTATGTTGCAACTGTTTGATTTGGAATTACTCCATTCACGCGATAGATTGTTCCGTGAGTGCGATTACTACGGAGGAATACAATTATCAAGAATATTATTAACATAAGGCAAGTTACACCACTTGTTCATGTTTATGTCCCAGTTTTGACTATGCATGTTTTACTCTTTAAATTCTGTAGTATGCATGTGTAGGATTTTGGTAGATTTTCTTAGAACTATTTTCGCAAGTACGGTTTTGTACTATGCCATGAGTAGCTCTATGCTTAGGAATTTCCATCCCAATAGGTTATCCTGTTTTTATAAGTTATGCTTGCTATGCTATATACCTGTATATATCAAGTACCGTTGGGAGGGTTCAAAAGTCTCAAACATTTTCTAAGTACGAGAGCTCTCTCGAGCGAACTTTTCTTCTCCAACACCCCCTTCAAAATAAAACTAAGTTTTCTTTTGGGCAGAATGCTTGTCGGGACAACGAGTGGGAATTTTTGTGGAGGACAGCCGCCCAGGAATCAAAGAAGTCTGCCATGTTTCAGAATTCAGAAGCTTCCCGTGCAACCACAATACATATGGGCTCTGTCTTGTCTTAGTACTTAGTGGGAAACCTCACTGGGGTACCAACATTTGGAGGTTCTTGGCACGGTTGGATCCAGCTGGTAGAAGGGCTACTAAGGGAAGGCTTCGCCATGGTCTTGTCTGTAAAATGACTTGATCATGGATTGTGGGTAAAGTGCACAACCTCTCGAGAGTATTGAAATCTGATCGATCAGACGTGTTCACGGAAACAGAACAACATTGAGCATCTGAAGGATGGAGCCTCTGAAGGATCTTCCTCTCTCTTTCCAAAGTTTTTCTAAAACCCCATGGCGTGAGTAATATCGCCAATGGGTGGGATTTTGGGAACTTTGTGAGTAATATCCAAGTGTTAGGTTGTTTGGGCACTTGGTGAGTAATATCCTCGTGTTCCATTCGACCCTATATTACTTAAGCAATGTTTACAAAGTAGGGAAAACATCCTTCCTCTTTTCTTATTACAATAATAAAATTGGCTTTACGCAAATGAACCCCAGAGCCTACTCTTAGCCTTACATGTAGACATAGTCTTACTCTTTCCTTGGTGTAATTTGCCAATACATTCAAAGTATTGACCCAACTCGTTTGGCTGCACGTTTTATGTGCAGAATTTGGAGATCATCGTTGAAAGGTGCGCTAGGATCGCGGGTCTTCACTCAACCTGCCTGTGGCATTGATGGGACTCCAAGTTGTAAATATTTTTGCTTCTGTTGTAATAATGTAAACTCTGGATTATTCGATTCATGTAATAAAGACTGGTGTTTTACATGATAATTCATCGACTGTGAGTGCTAGCTAATGATCCAGGGACTAGCATGTTAATCACAGGGACTTAGGATCTTTATCGATCTGAGGTGATCTTCCTCTCTCTTTCCAAAGTTTTTCTAAAACCCCATGGCGTGAGTAATATCGCCAATGGGTGGGATTTTGTGAACTTGGTGAGTAATATCCAAGTGTTAGGTTGTTTGGGCACTTGGTGAGTAATATCCTCGTGTTCTATTCGACCCTATATTACTTAAGCAGTGTTTACAAAGTAGGGAAAACATCCTTCCTCTTTTCTTATTACAATAATAAAATTGGCTTTACGCAAATGAACCGAGAGCCTACTATTAGCCTTACATGTAGAGATAGTCTTACTCTTTCCTTGGTGTCATTTTCCAATACATTCAAAGAATTGACCCAACTCGTTTGGCTACACGTTTTATGTGTAGAATTTGGAGATCATCATTGAAAGGTGCGCTAGGATCGCGGGTCTTCACTCAACCTTCCTGTGGCATTGATGGGACTCCAAGTTGTATATATTTTTGCTTCTGTTGTAATAATGTAAACTCTGGATTATTCAATGCATGTAATAAAGACTTGTGTTTTACATGATAATTCATCGACTGTGAGTGCTAGCTAATGATCCAGGGACTAGCATGTTAATCACAGGGACTTAGGATCTTTATCGATCTGAGGTCACTACAGATGGTATCAGAGCATAAGTTGAATGTAGATCATGACCCTAGCATCGGAAAACCTTAGGAGCTATATTTTTTAAGTTATTTTAAAAGAAAAAAAACTCTCATACTTCTGATCATCTATCTCTAAAGTTATAAAATTCTTAAGTCGTTTCCCTTCAACATTAGAGATGACCATTACTCCTTCAAGAAGAAACTTCTCTCAAGAAATTTTTTGTTGAAGAAGACTGTCTCAACGGTTCACTCAAGTCAAGACTAGAAGATCTCTACAAAGACGTTCAAAGACTGAAGCTACAAGATTTAAAGAATTCAAAGCTACAAGTACCAAAGACTTCGAAGACCTTGATATGGTGAAAAATAATAATTACTAAAGTCTTCAAAGACATTGAAGACTATGAAGATCATGAAGATTACAATTGCCCATTAGGAACCAAACTCGGATAGACTACACTACGATTAGATACGGTGATTTGTGAGCTGTCATTTTTGTGGTTTTCTTGACGGGAACAAATCAAACTTATTTTCAATACAAAATTTGTTTGTGTGGGTTGCCCATGTCCCTCTTGCTAGAATTTACTCTCCCTACCTTAAATCTTGAAGAAGGAAGAAGGGAGACAAACCGAAGGACTTGAATGAGGGCGCTAAGATGAAATTCTAGCAAGTGGATCAAAAGAAGAACACTCACATGGTGGAGGATGCAACAAGTCCTTGAAGATAAACAACACACAAGTGCCTCCAGGATTAGGAAACACAAGGATAAATGCTTATCTCTAATGTAGTTCACTCTCATAGCAATTTCTTGCGGTAAAAAAAACTATATTTGTGTGAAATTAGCATGATTTGATGTTTTGTTTGGTTTGTTTGCTTGTGTGGGGTAATCTTCTTATTCCTCATCTATAATCCACGTGTTCCACTCTAAACCTTGGCCAACCGGACAGATGGGCCGTATCAATAAGGAGGACAATGAACTCAACTTCTCTAAGCGTATGAGCCATGCTGATGCAAAGAAGTGGATGCACAAGATAGAAGGAAGAATGAAGGATGCCAATATTGAAGTTAATAGAATGGTTCATTATGCCACCCAATTCCTAAAGGACGACGCTGCAACTTGGTGGGAGATGCAACACACCATTGATGATCATCAGGGGGTGATATCCTGGGAAGAATTTAAAGTGGTTCTACTACAATCTCGTCTTGTTACTCGAATATCAAAAACCCAAGGAGTTAAAGCCCCCAAAACGTTCAGCTTGCAGAATCTACGGAGATATAGGACACACCTCCGAGGAGCATCGTGACCAGTGCCCCTACTATGAAGGAAGTCACCCATCTAAAGAATGCCCTACCTCTCAAGTTACATGCTTCTTGTGTGAAGGAACCAACCACTGCCCCTCCCAATGTCACCTCTACCCGATGGTACAACAAGTGAATCATCAAGTGAGAGACAGAATGCGCCAAGGACTCATGAAGCACTTAGAGGACACACAGTCTATGACAAGGGCTAGAGATGGAGTCAAGACTCTATACACCACTCCCAAAGAAATCACTTCACGATACTCGACATATGAAAGGAATGACCATTTTCCCCAAGCTGGCTAAAGAAAACAATCAAGGTTTCTGAATGTTGAGGTAGAGCATAAAGAAGAGATGTTGTCCTTACCAATGAAAAGGAAGGATTTAAGCAAGGTCCTATGTTTCAAGTGTCACAATCCTGGGCATTATGGTGTTGATTGTACAGAACATGATAATGTGGATGGAAAGAATGAAAACAATTATGGTAATGGTAATATAAGTAGCAGCAATAAGAATCCCAAGAAAAATCCTAGCCAGGTGACATCCTACAAGTGCGGTGAAACAGGGCATTACATGTCAGATTGTCCTGATAAAAGGAGGAATAGCGGTGGAAATTGCACTCGCAATTGCAATAACAAGAAGCCCACTCCATCCACCAGGCTATGGTGAATTATGTTGGTGTGGGTTAAACTTACAAATCATTGTACCTAGAGAACCCAACAAATACAATCTTTTAAGGGTGGTAGTACCCTAGAGTATCCCGAACCTACTTCTTTCTAGCCTTCTCGAATCTCGAATCTCGAGGACGAGATTCCTTTTAAGGGTGGTAGTCTGTAACATCCCAAAATTTTCCTATTTCGGAATGTTAAATTAATAAGTTGATTTATTTGTTTGATCTTGCTGAAAATTTTGAATGAAAAGAAACTTTGGTTGTTTGTTCTAAATTTTACCAAACCACATTAAAAGAATGAGTTAATATGGCTATCACATTGGTTGGCAAGTTTTGAACAAATCCAAAGCATTTGTGTTTGATTTATCGTGGCATCATGCATAATTTACAAATCGGAATAATGAACTAAGAACCCTAAATTCTATGTGCCACTTTATTCCCAAAGGGAATTAAATAGGCTTTGTTAAAACCATTATTGCTAAGATAGCAAACTTTGCTAAAACACCAGCCTAAAAAGAGTTACTTGAATTTAGAAAATTTTAGAAACAAGTTTGAGCTCTTTTAGAGTTTAAATGCAGAAGTTATACAAGAAATACTAAAACATAAAAACAGAAAAGAATAAAAAAAACTAACTACTGACCGGAGTGGCCGGCCCACCTAGCCCACCTACTCCCTACCGCACCCGCGTGAGCAGCGAGCAGCACGCAGCGCGCAGCGCATAGAGCAGAAGCAGCCGCGGCCCAGCCACAGCCCGCTCCCTTCTCTCTGTCACCGACATGTGGGACCCACCGTGCCTTCTTCCACCTCACACCAGGAGATCGAGACGACCACGGTTCGTCAATACCGAACGGAATCCTCCCGATTTCGCGCAGATTATTTTGCCCCTCTTTCACGGAAACTTCCTTATATAAACCCCGACCTCTCTGCGTCGTTTTCCCCCCAAAACCCTAGCCCGAAGCTGCTAGGCTGCTGCGAGATTCTTCGCCAGAGTTCCCTATTACCGAAGCAGCAAGTCCTGGTACCCGGCGATGTAGACCACGTGCGCCCCTCCTACCCCTCTAGACATCTTCCCCTCGCTCTACCACATCGTCTCACCCCTTCTTCCCTTTTCCCCTCTCCGCAGAATGACGGCAATCCCTCACCAGAGCTCCACGTCTGCCACCGCCTTCATCCGTCCGCTGACGCCGCCCCGGGAATCCAAACCTGACGCCGATCCCTCTGTCGAGCTCTTCGTGCACTCCCGGTCCTCGTCCACAACCTCCCGATGCCTGGAGCTCGCTGTAGGCACCGCCACCGTCGCCACCTAGAGCTGTGCCGCCGGCGGCCGTCGCCCGTCGGAGGGGGAGAAGAAACCTTTGTTCCCTCTGTTGGATCTTGCATCGACGGGCCAGATCACCTCCAGCCGAGCCGAGCCGCAAGACGAGGCTCAAGTCGCATTGAGCCCAAGCCAGAGCCAAGCCGCTGATCTACCTACGTCAGATCTAGATCTAGTGGATCTCGTTGATCCACTTAAATGAAGAGGTACCGACCAATCACAGGACGCCATGTGGCCATCTGTTTATCTGTTTAATCCAGAAATTGAATAAATAGCCAGAAATTTGTGCAACCTTGCGAAAATCATATAAAAATATTTATAACTCCACAAATAGCAAATAATATATCAATGGATTCGTAAAATTGTGTAGAATATTATTATGTTATTACATCTGACTTTTACAGTATAGTTTTACTGTAATAATTTAATTGGTATAATAGCCCTTTTAGACAAAGTAAAATATAGTAAATTATTTGTAGATCATAAAAATACAAGTAAGGTATATATGGTTTCATAATTTAATATACGACATTAATATGCTATTATATCTATTTTTTGTAGTGTATAACTACTGTAGTAATTTAATTAGTTTTAATGGCCTTTTGAACTATTAAATTCATAATAAATTATTTGTAGAGCGGAAAAATATAAATAATATGTTTCTGGATTCACAATTTCACATAGAATACATATCTGGTCTTAGATATAATTTATGATGTAGTAAATATTTTAAATGATTTAAACTCCTTTAAATAGTAAATAAATCATAGAAAAGGATCTACAACTCCGATTAATATGAATCCAATTCCTACTTGTTCATATTAATGTGCACTATCTAGTAAAACCAATAACAACATTTAATTCTACAATTAGGATAGATGTTGCAATAGAACTACTAAAATCCTTTATTTTGGTCGTTAAGATTTAATAATAAATACCCTATTGCATTACATGATCTCCTACATGCGTCATATGATCTAATACAATTAATAGAACTAATATTAAATCATCATGCATGTTTGTTATCATCATTGTTGTTTTTTATGTTGCAACTGTTTGATTTGGAATTACTCCATTCACGCGATAGATTGTTCCGTGAGTGCGATTACTACGGAGGAATACAATTATCAAGAATATTATTAACATAAGGCAAGTTACACCACTTGTTCATGTTTATGTCCCAGTTTTGACTATGCATGTTTTACTCTTTAAATTCTGTAGTATGCATGTGTAGGATTTTGGTAGATTTTCTTAGAGCTATTTTCGCAAGTACGGTTTTGTACTATGCCATGAGTAGCTCTATGCTTAGGAATTTCCATCCCAATAGGTTATCCTGTTTTTCTAAGTTATGCTTGCTATTCTATATACTTGTATATATCAAGTACCGTTGGGAGGGTTCGAAAGACTCAAACATTTTCTAAGTACGAGAGCTCTCTCGAGCGAACTTTTCTTCTCCAACACCCCCTTCAAAATAAAACTAAGTTTTCTTCTAGGCGGTATGGTTGTCGGGACAACGAGTGGGAATTTTGGTGGAGGACGGCCGCCCAGGAATCAAAGAAGTCTGCCATGTTTCAAAATTCAGAAGCTTCTCGTGCAACCACAATACATATGGGCTCTGTCTTGGCTTAGTACTTAGTGGGAAACCTCACCGGGGTACCAACATTTCGAGGTTCTTGGCAGGGTTGGATCCAGCTAGTAGATGGGCTACTAAGGGAAGGCTTTGCCATGGTCTTGTCTGTAAAAGGACTTGATCATGGATTGTGGGGAAAGTGCACAACCTCTCGAGAGTATTGCAATCTGATCGATCGGCCGTGTTCACGGAAACAGAACAACATTGAGCATCTGAAGGATGGAGCCTCTGAAGGATCTTCCTCTCTCTTTCCAAAGTTTTTCTAAAACCCCAAGGCGTGAGTAATATCGCCAATGGGTGGGATTTTGGGAACTTAGTGAGTAATATCCAAGTGTTAGGTTGTTTGGGCACTTGGTGAGTAATATCATGGTGTTCCATTCGACCCTATATTACTTAAGCAATGTTTACAAAGTAGGGAAAACATCCTTCCTCTTTTCTTATTACAATAATAAAATTGGCTTTACGCAAATGAACCCCAGAGCCTACTCTTAGCCTTACATGTAGAGATCGTCTTACTCTTTTCTTGGTGTAATTTGCCAATACATTCAAAGTATTAACCCAACTCATTTGCCAATACTAGAGTCATTGCATGTGTCTTATTTTCACAAACCTCATATGGATCCACTAGAGTCATTGCATGTGTGTTCTTATCCTAAACCGGCACTAGAGTCATTGCATGTGTGTTCCTTTCATTAACCATAGCTAGAGTCATTGCATGTCTGTTCTTTTCATAAACCACACGGATCCACTAGAGTCATTGCATGTGTGTTCTTTTCAAAAACCACGTACGGATCCACTAGAGTCGTTGCATGTGTGTTCTTTTCACAAAACACATATGAATCCACTAGAGTCATTACATGTGTGTTCATATCCTAAACCAGCACTAGAGTCATTGCATGTGTGTTCTTTTCATTAACCATAGCTAGAGTCATTACATGTCTGTTCTTTTCATAAACCACATGGATCCACTAGAGTCATTGCATGTGTGTTCTTTTCACAAACCACTTATGGATCCACTAGACTTATTGCATGTGTGTTCTTATCCGAAACCAGCACTAGAGTCATTGCATGTGTGTTCCTTTAATAAACCACATATGGATCCACTAGAGTCATTGCATGTGTGTCTTATCATAAACAACCTGGATCCAACAGTGTCAATGCATGTATGTTCTTTTCATAAACCACAACTAGAGTCATTGCATGTGTGTTCTTTTCTTAAACCACATATGGAGCCACTAGAGTCATTGCATGTGTGTTCTTTTCATAAACACCTGGATCCACCAGTGTCATTGCATGTGTGGTCTTATCCTAAACTAGCACTAGAGTCAATGCATGTGTGTTCTTTTCCTAAACCACATATGGATCCACCAAAGTCACTTCATGTGTGTTCTTTTACTAAACTGTCCCTAGAGTCATTGCATGTGTGTGCTTTTCACGAACCACATATGGATCCACTAGAGTCATTGCATGTGTGTTCTTTTCATTAACCACAACTAGATTCATTGCATGTCTGTTCTTTTCATAAACCACATGAATCCACTTGAGTCATTGCATGTGTGTTCTTTTCACAAACCACATATGGATACACTAGAGTCACTGCATGTGGTATCTTATCCTAAACCAACACTAGAGTCATTGCTTGTGTATTCTTTTCATAAACCACATATGGATCCACTAGAGTCATTGCATGTGTGTTCTTTTCATGAACCACATGGATCCACCAGTGTCATTGCATGTGTGTTCTTTTCATGAACCACAACTAGAGTCATTGCATGTGTGTTCTTTTCACAAACCACATATGGATCCACCAGAGTCATTGCATGTGTGTTATTTTCATAAACCACATGGATCCACCAGTGTCATTGAATGTCTATTCTTTTCACAAACCACATATGGATCCACTAGAGTCATTGCATGTGTGTTCTTTTCATTATCCACAGCTAGAGTCATTGCATGTTTGTTCTTTTCAAAAACCACATGGATCCACTAGAGTCATTGCATCTGTGTTCTTTGCATTAACCACAGCTAGAGTCACTACATGTATGTTCTTTTCATAAACCACATGGATCCACTAGTCATTGCATGTGTGTTCTTTTCTCTAACCACATATGGATCCACTAGAGTCATTGCATGTGTGTTCTTATCCTAAACAAGCACTAGAGTCATTGCATGTGTGTTCTTTTCATTAACCATAGCTGAGTCATTGCATGACTATTCTTTTCATAAACCACATGGATCAACTAGTCATTGCATGTGTATTCTTTTCACAAACCACATATGGATCCACTAGAGTCATTGCATGTGTGTTATTATCCTAAACTAGGACTAGAGTCATTGCATGTGTGTTCTTTTCATAAGCCACATATGGATCCACTAGAGTCATTGGATGTGTGTTCTTATCATAAACTACATGGATCTAATAGTGTCATTGTATGTGTGTTCTTTTCATAAACCCCAATGATCTACCATTGTCAATGGACCTGTGTTCTTTTCATGAACCACATATGGATACACTAGAGTCATTGCATGTGTGTGCTTTTCACAAACCACATATGGATACATTAGATTCACTTCATGTGTGTTATTTTCATTAACCACAGCTAGAGTCATTGCATGTCTGTTATTTTCATAAACCACATGGATCCACTAGAGTCACTGCATGTGTGTTCTTTTCTTTAACCATATATTGATCCACTAGAGTCATTGGATGTGTGTTCTTTTCATTAACCACAGCTAGAGTCATTGCATGTTTGTTCTTTTCAAGAAGCACATGGATCCACTAGAGTCATTGCATGTGTGTTCTTATCATAAACCACATGTATTCAATAGTGTCATTGCATGTGTGTTCTTTTCATAAACCACAATGATCTACCATTGTCATTGGATGTGTGTTCTTTTCACAAACCACATATGGATACATTAGAGTCATTGCATGTGTGTTCTTTTCATAAGACACATATGGATCTACTAGAGTCATTGCATGTGTGTTCTTATCATAAACTACATGGATCCAATAGTGTCATTGCATGTGTGTTCTTTTCATAAACCACAACTGGAGTCATTGCATGTTTGTTCTTTTCCTAAACGGCATATGGATCCACTAGAGTCATTGCATGTGTGTTCTTTTCATAAACCATAGCTAGAGTCATTGCATGACTATTCTTTTCATAAACCAGATGGATCAACTAGTCATTGCATGTGTATTCTTTTCACAAACCACATATGGATCCACTAGAGTCATTGCATGTGTGTTATTATCCTAAACCAGGACTAGAGTCATTGCATGTGTGTTCTTTTCATAAGCCACATATGGATCCACTGGAGTCATTGCATGTGTGTTCTTATCATAAACTACATGGATCCAATAGTGTCATTGTATGTGTGTTCTTTTCATAAACCCCAATGATCTACCATTGTCAATGGACCTGTGTTCTTTTCATGAACCACATATGGATACACTAGAGTCATTGCATGTGTGTGCTTGTCACAAACCACATATGGATACATTAGATTCACTTCATGTGTGTTATTTTCATTAACCACAGCTAGAGTCATTGCATGTCTATTATTTTCATAAACCACATGGATCCACTAGAGTCACTGCATGTGTGTTCTTTTCTTTAACCATATATTGATCCACTAGAGTCATTGCATGTGTGTTCTTTTCATTAACCACATCTAGAGTCATTGCATGTTTGTTCTTTTCAAAAAGCACATGGATCCACTAGAGTCATTGCATGTGTGTTCTTATCATAAACCACATGTATTCAATAGTGTCATTGCATGTGTGTTCTTTTCATAAACCACAATGATCTACCATTGTCATTGGATGTGTGTTCTTTTCACAAACCACATATGGATACATTAGAGTCATTGCATGTGTGTTCTTTTCATAAGACACATATGGATCTACTAGAGTCATTGCATGTGTGTTCTTATCATAAACTACATGGATCCAATAGTGTCATTGCATGTGTGTTCTTTTCATAAACCACAACTGGAGTCATTGCATGTTTGTTCTTTTCCTAAACGGCATATGGATCCACTAGAGTCATTGCATATGTGTTCTTTTCATAAACCACATGGATCAACCAGTGTCATTGCATATGTGGTGTTATCCTAAACTAGCACTAGAGTCATTGCATGTGTGTTGTTTTCCTAAACCACATATATATCCACCAGATTCATTGCATGTTCGTTCTTTTCCTAAACTGCCACTAGAGTCATTGCATGTGCGTGCTTTTCACAAACCACACATGGATCCACTAGAGTCATTGCATGTGTGTTCTTTTCATTAACCACAGCTAGATTCATTGCATGTATGTTATTTTCATCAACCACGTGGATCCACTAGAGTCATTGCATGTATGTTCTTTTCACAAACCACATATGGGTCCACTAGAGTCATTGCATGTGTGTTCTTTTCACACAAAAAATATGGATCCACTAGACTTATTGCATGTGTGTTCTTATCCGAAACCAGCACTAGAGTCATTGCATGTGTGTTCCTTTAATAAACCACATATGGATCCACTAGAGTCATTGCATGTGTGTCTTATCATAAACAACCTAGATCCAACAGTGTCAATGCATGTATGTTCTTTTCATAAACCACAACTAGAGTCATTGCATGTCTGTTCTTTTCTTAAACCACATATGGATCCACTAGAGTCATTGCATGTGTGTTCTTTTCATAAACCACCTGGATGCACCAGTATCATTGCATGTGTGGTCTTATCCTAAACTAGCACTAGAGTCATTGCATGTGTGTTCTTTTCCTAAACCACATATGGATACACCAAATTCACTTCATGTGTGTTCTTTTACTTGTCACTAGAGTCATTGCATCTGTGTGCTTTTAACGAACCACATATGAATCAAATAGAGTCATTGCATGTGTGTTCTTTTCATTAACCACAACTAGATTCATTGCATGTCTGTTCTTTTCATAAACCACATGAATCCACTTGAGTCATTGCAAGTGTGTTCTTTTCACAAACCACATATGGATACACTAGAGTCACTGCATGTGTGTTCTTATCCTGAACCAACACTAGAGTCATTGCTTGTGTGTTCTTTTCATAAACCACATATGGATCCACTAGACTCATTGAATGTGTGTTCTTTTCATGAACCACATGGATCCACCAGTGTCATTTCATGTGTGTTCTTTTCATGAACCACAACTAGAGTCATTGTATGTGTGTTCTTTTCACAAACCACATATGGATCCACCAGAGTCATTGCATGTGTGTTATTTTCATAAACCACATGGATCCACCAGTGTCATTGAATGTCTATTCTTTTCAGAAACCACATATGGATCCACCAGTGTTAGTGCATGTGTGTTCTTTTCATTAACCATATATTGATCCACTAGAGTCATTGCATGTGTGTTCTTTTCATTAACCACAGCTAGAGTCATTGCATGTTTGCTCTTTTCAAAAACCACATGGATCCACTAGGCTCATTGCATCTGTGTTCTTTTCATTAACCACAGCTAGAGTCACTATATGTATGTTCTTTTCATAAACCACATGGATCCACTAGTCATTGCATCTGTTCTTTTCTCTAACCACATATGGATCAACTAGAGTCATTGCGTGTGTGTTCTTATCCTAAACAAGCACTAGAGTCATTGCATGTGTGTTCTTTTCATTAACCATAGCTAGAGTCATTGCATGACTATTCTTTTCATAAACCACATGGATCAACTAGTCATTGCATGTGTATTCTTTTCACAAACCACATATGGATCCACTAGAGTCATTGCATGTGTGTTATTATCCTAAACCAGGACTAGAGTCATTGCATGTGTGTTCTTTTCATAAGCCACATATGGATCCACTGGAGTCATTGCATGTGTGTTCTTATCATAAACTACATGGATCCAATAGTGTCATGGTATGTGTGTTCTTTTCATAAACCCCAATGATCTACCATTGTCAATGGACCTGTGTTCTTTTCATGAACCACATATGGATACACTAGAGTCATTCCATGTGTGTGCTTTTCACAAACCACATATGGATACATTAGATTCACTTCATGTGTGTTATTTTCATTAACCACAGCTAGAGTCATTGCATGTCTATTATTTTCATAAACCACATGGATCCACTAGAGTCACTGCATGTGTGTTCTTTTCTTTAACCATATATTGATCCACTAGAGTCATTGCATGTGTGTTGTTTTCATTAACCACATCTAGAGTCATTGCATGTTTGTTCTTTTCAAAAACCACATGGATCCACTAGAGGCATTGCATGTGTGTTCTTATCATAAACCACATGTATTCAATAGTGTCATTGCATGTGTGTTCTTTTCATAAACCACAATGATCTACCATTGTCATTGGATGTGTGTTCTTTTCACAAACCACATATGGATACATTAGAGTCATTGCATGTGTGTTCTTTTCATAAGACACATATGGATCTACTGGAGTCATTGCATGTGTGTTCTTATCATAAACTACATGGATCCAACAGTGTCATTGCATGTGTGTTCTTTTCATAAACCACAACTAGAGTCATTGCATGTTTGTTCTTTTCCTAAACGGCATATGGATCCACTAGAGTCATTGCATGTGTGTTCTTTTCATAAACCACATGGATCAACCAGTGTCATTGCATATGTGGTGTTATCCTAAACTAGCACTAGAGTCATTGCATGTGTGTTGTTTTCCTAAACCACATATATATCCACCAGATTCATTGCATGTTCGTTCTTTTCCTAAACTGCCACTAGAGTCATTGCATGTGCGTGCTTTTCACAAACCACACATGGATCCACTAGAGTCATTGCATGTGTGTTCTTTTCATTAACCACAGCAAGATTCATTGCATGTATGTTATTTTCATCAACCACGTGGATCCACTAGAGTCATTGCATGTATGTTCTTTTCACAAACCACATATGGGTCCACTAGAGTCATTGCATGTGTGTTCTTTTCACAAACCACATATGGATCCACTAGACTTATTGCATGTGTGTTCTTATCCGAAACCAGCACTAGAGTCATTGCATGTGTGTTCCTTTAATAAACCACATATGGATCCACTAGAGTCATTGCATGTGTGTCTTATCATAAACAACCTAGATCCAACAGTGTCAATGCATGTATGTTCTTTTCATAAACCACAACTAGAGTCATTGCATGTCTGTTCTTTTCTTAAACCACATATGGATCCACTAGAGTCATTGCATGTGTGTTCTTTTCATAAACCACCTGGATCCACCAGTGTCATTGCATGTGTGGTCTTATCCTAAACTAGCACTAGAGTCATTGCATGTGTGTTCTTTTCCTAAACCACATATGGATCCACCAAATTCACTTCATGTGTGTTCTTTTACTAAACTGTCACTAGAGTCATTGCATGTGTGTGCTTTTCACGAACCACATATGAATCAAATAGAGTCATTGCATGTGTGTTCTTTTCATTAACCACAACTAGATTCATTGCATATCTGTTCTTTTCATAAACCACATGAATCCACTTGAATCATTGCAAGTGTGTTCTTTTCACAAACCACATATGGATACACTAGAGTCACTGCATGTGTGTTCTTATCCTGAACCAACACTAGAGTCATTGCTTGTGTGTTATTTTCATAAACCACATATGGATCCACTAGACTCATTGAATGTGTGTTCTTTTCATGAACCACATGGATCCACCAGTGTCATTTCATGTGTGTTCTTTTCATGAACCACAACTAGAGTCATTGCATGTGTGTTCTTTTCACAAACCACATATGGATCCACCGGAGTCATTGCATGTGTGTTATTTTCATAAACCACATGGATCCACCAGTGTCATTGAATGTCTATTCTTTTCACAAACCACATATGGATCCACCAGTGTTAGTGCATGTGTGTTCTTTTCATTAACCATATATTGATCCACTAGAGTCATTG
Source organism: Avena eriantha (assembly GCA_910589775.1). Classification (NCBI taxonomy): domain Eukaryota; kingdom Viridiplantae; phylum Streptophyta; class Magnoliopsida; order Poales; family Poaceae; genus Avena; species Avena eriantha. Next base: position 205,217,645 of record OU342740.1, read on the forward strand.
CATGTGTGTTCTTTTCATTAACCACAGCTAGAGTCATTGCATGTTTGTTCTTTTCAAAAACCACATGGATCCACTAGAGTCATTGCATCTGTGTTCTTTTCATTAACCACAGCTAGAGTCATTGCATGTGTGTTCTTTTCGTAAACCACATGGATCCACTAGAGTCATTGCATCTGTTCTTTTCATAAACCACATGGATCCACTAGTCATTGCATGTGTGTTCTTTTCTCTAACCACATATGGATCCACTAGAGTCATTGCGTGTGTGTTCTTATCCTAAACAAGCACTAGAGTCATTGCATGTGTGTTCTTTTCATTAACCATAGCTAGATTCATTGCATGTCTTGGCTTAGTACTTAGTGGGAAACCTCACCGGGTACCAACATTTCGAGGTTCTTGGCAGGGTTGGATCCAGCTAGTAGATGGGCTACTAAGGGAAGGCTTTGCCATGGTCTTGTCTGTAAAAGGACTTGATCATGGATTGTGGGGAAAGTGCACAACCTCTCGAGAGTATTGCAATCTGATCGATCAGCCGTGTTCACGGAAACAGAACAACATTGAGCATCTGAAGGATGGAGCCTCTGAAGGATCTTCCTCTCTCTTTCCAAAGTTTTTCTAAAACCCCAAGGCGTGAGTAATATCGCCAATGGGTGGGATTTTGGGAACTTAGTGAGTAATATCCAAGTGTTAGGTTGTTTGGGCACTTGGTGAGTAATATCATGGTGTTCCATTCGACCCTATATTACTTAAGCAATGTTTACAAAGTAGGGAAAACATCCTTCCTCTTTTCTTATTACAATAATAAAATTGGCTTTACGCAAATGAACCCCAGAGCCTACTCTTAGCCTTACATGTAGAGATCGTCTTACTCTTTCCTTGGTGTAATTTGCCAATACATTCAAAGTATTAACCCAACTCATTTGCCAATACTAGAGTCATTGCATGTGTCTTATTTTCACAAACCTCATATGGATCCACTAGAGTCATTGCATGTGTGTTCTTATCCTAAACCGGCACTAGAGTCATTGCATGTGTGTTCCTTTCATTAACCATAGCTAGAGTCATTGCATGTCTGTTCTTTTCATAAACCACACGGATCCACTAGAGTCATTGCATGTGTGTTCTTTTCAAAAACCACGTACGGATCCACTAGAGTCGTTGCATGTGTGTTCTTTTCACAAAACACATATGAATCCACTAGAGTCATTACATGTGTGTTCATATCCTAAACCAGCACTAGAGTCATTGCATGTGTGTTCTTTTCATTAACCACAGCTAGAGTCATTACATGTCTGTTCTTTTCATAAACCACATGGATCCACTAGAGTCATTGCATGTGTGTTCTTTTCACAAACCACATATGGATCCACTAGACTTATTGCATGTGTGTTCTTATCCGAAACCAGCACTAGAGTCATTGCATGTGTGTTCCTTTAATAAACCACATATGGATCCACTAGAGTCATTGCATGTGTCTTATCATAAACAACCTGGATCCAACAGTGTCAATGCATGTATGTTCTTTTCATAAACCACAACTAGAGTCATTGCATGTCTGTTCTTTTCTTAAACCACATATGGAGCCACTAGAGTCATTGCATGTGTGTTCTTTTCATAAACACCTGGATCCACCAGTGTCATTGCATGTGTGGTCTTATCCTAAACTAGCACTAGAGTCAATGCATGTGTGTTCTTTTCCTAAACCACATATGGATCCACCAAAGTCACTTCATGTGTGTTCTTTTACTAAACTGTCCCTAGAGTCATTGCATGTGTGTGCTTTTCACGAACCACATATGGATCCACTAGAGTCATTGCATATGTGTTCTTTTCATTAACCACAACTAGATTCATTGCATGTCTGTTCTTTTCATAAACCACATGAATCCACTTGAGTCATTGCATGTGTGTTCTTTTCACAAACCACATATGGATACACTAGAGTCACTGCATGTGGTATCTTATCCTGAACCAACACTAGAGTCATTGCTTGTGTATTCTTTTCATAAACCACATATGGATCCACTAGAGTCATTGCATGTGTGTTCTTTTCATGAACCACATGGATCCACCAGTGTCATTGCATGTGTGTTCTTTTCATGAACCACAACTAGAGTCATTGCATGTGTGTTCTTTTCACAAACCACATATGGATCCACCAGAGTCATTGCATGTGTGTTATTTTCATAAACCACATGGATCCACCAGTGTCATTGAATGTCTATTCTTTTCACAAACCACATATGGATCCACTAGAGTCATTGCATGTGTGTTCTTTTCATTATCCACAGCTAGAGTCATTGCATGTTTGTTCTTTTCAAAAACCACATGGATCCACTAGAGTCATTGCATCTGTGTTCTTTGCATTAACCACAGCTAGAGTCACTACATGTATGTTCTTTTCATAAACCACATGGATCCACTAGTCATTGCATGTGTGTTCTTTTCTCTAACCACATATGGATCCACTAGAGTCATTGCATGTGTGTTCTTATCCTAAACAAGCACTAGAGTCATTGCATGTGTGTTCTTTTCATTAACCATAGCTGAGTCATTGCATGACTATTCTTTTCATAAACCACATGGATCAACTAGTCATTGCATGTGTATTCTTTTCACAAACCACATATGGATCCACTAGAGTCATTGCATGTGTGTTATTATCCTAAACCAGGACTAGAGTCATTGCATGTGTGTTCTTTTCATAAGCCACATATGGATCCACTGGAGTCATTGCATGTGTGTTCTTATCATAAACTACATGGATCCAATAGTGTCATTGTATGTGTGTTCTTTTCATAAACCCCAATGATCTACCATTGTCAATGGACCTGTGTTCTTTTCATGAACCACATATGGATACACTAGAGTCATTGCATGTGTGTGCTTTTCACAAACCACATATGGATACATTAGATTCACTTCATGTGTCTTATTTTCATTAACCACAGCTAGAGTCATTGCATGTCTATTATTTTCATAAACCACATGGATCCACTAGAGTCACTGCATGTGTGTTCTTTTCTTTAACCATATATTGATCCACTAGAGTCATTGCATGTGTGTTCTTTTCATTAACCACATCTAGAGTCATTGCATGTTTGTTCTTTTCAAAAAGCACATGGATCCACTAGAGTCATTGCATGTGTGTTCTTATCATAAACCACATGTATTCAATAGTGTCATTGCATGTGTGTTCTTTTCATAAACCACAATGATCTACCATTGTCATTGGATGTGTGTTCTTTTCACAAACCACATATGGATACATTAGAGTCATTGCATGTGTGTTCTTTTCATAAGACACATATGGATCTACTAGAGTCATTGCATGTGTGTTCTTATCATAAACTACATGGATCCAATAGTGTCATTGCATGTGTGTTCTTTTCATAAACCACAACTGGAGTCATTGCATGTTTGTTCTTTTCCTAAACGGCATATGGATCCACTAGAGTCATTGCATATGTGTTCTTTTCATAAACCACATGGATCAACCAGTGTCATTGCATATGTGGTGTTATCCTAAACTAGCACTAGAGTCATTGCATGTGTGTTGTTTTCCTAAACCACATATATATCCACCAGATTCATTGCATGTTCGTTCTTTTCCTAAACTGCCACTAGAGTCATTGCATGTGCGCGCTTTTCACAAACCACACATGGATCCACTAGAGTCATTGCATGTGTGTTCTTTTCATTAACCACAGCTAGATTCATTGCATGTATGTTATTTTCATCAACCACGTGGATCCACTAGAGTCATTGCATGTATGTTCTTTTCACAAACCACATATGGGTCCACTAGAGTCATTGCATGTGTGTTCTTTTCACACAAAAAATATGGATCCACTAGACTTATTGCATGTGTGTTCTTATCCGAAACCAGCACTAGAGTCATTGCATGTGTGTTCCTTTAATAAACCACATATGGATCCACTAGAGTCATTGCATGTGTGTCTTATCATAAACAACCTAGATCCAACAGTGTCAATGAATGTATGTTCTTTTCATAAACCACAACTAGAGTCATTGCATGTCTGTTCTTTTCTTAAACCACATATGGATCCACTAGAGTCATTGCATGTGTGTTCTTTTCATAAACCACCTGGATCCACCAGTATCATTGCATGTGTGGTCTTATCC
>OU342740.1:206653628-206672049 GCA_910589775.1 Avena eriantha
TTCATGAAAACAATAGACATGCAATGACATAGGTGGATCCATGAGTGGTTCATGAGAAGAACACACATCCAATGACACTGGTGGATCCTTATGTGGTTCATGAAAAGAACAGACATGCAATGACACTGGTGGATCCTTATATTTTTTGTTTAGAAGAACACACATGCAATGACAGTGGGTGTGGTTCATGAAAAGAACAGACATGCAATGACACTGGTGGATCCTTATGTGGTTTGTTTAGAAGAACGCACATGCAATGACTCCAGATGTGGTTCATGAAAAGAACACACATACAGTGACACTGGTGTATCCATGTGTGGTTCATGAGAAGAACGCACATCCAATGACACTGGGTGTGATTCATGAGAAGAACACACATCCAATGACATTGGTGGATCCTTATGTGGTTTGTTTAGAACAACACACATGCAATGACTCTAGATGTGGTTCATGAAAGTAACACACATGCAATAACACTGGTGGATCCATGTGTGGTTTGTGAAAAGACCAGACATGCAATCACACTAGGTGGATCCATGTGTGGTTTGTTTAGAGGAATAGACATGCAATGACACTAGGTGTGGTTCATGAAAAGAACAGACATGCAATGACACTAGTGGATCCATATGTGGTTTGTGGAAAGCACAGACATGCAATGACTCTAGCTATGGTTCATGAAAAGAACAGACATGCAATGACACTGGGTGGATCCATGTTTGGTTCATGTGAAGAACACACATCCAATGACACTGGTGGATCCTTATGTGGTATGTGAGAAGAACATACATGAAATGACACTGGCTGTGGTTCATGAGAAGAACACACATGCAATGACACTGGTGCATCCATGTGTGGTTCATGAAAAGAACAGACATGCATTCACAATGGTTGATCCATATGTGGTTTGTGGAAAGAACAGACATGCAATGACTAGTTGTGGTTCATGAAAAGAACATACATGCAATGACACTGGTGGATCCATGTGTGGTTCATGAGAAGAACACACATCCAATGACACTGGTGGATCCTTATGTGGTTTGTGAGAAGAACAGACATGAAATGACACTGGCTCTGGTTCATGAGAAGAACACACATGCAATGACACTGGTGGATCCATGTGTGGTTTGTGAAAATAACAGACATACAATCACACTAGGTGGATCGACGTGTGGTTTGTGGACAGAACACACATAAAATGACTCTAGTTGTGGTTCCTGAAAAGAACACACATGCAATGACACTAGTGGATCCATGTGTGGTTCATGAGAAGAACACACATGCAATGACACTGGGTGTGGTTCATGAAAAGAACACACATGCAATGACATTGGTGGATCCTTATGTGGTTTGTGAGAATAACTGGCATGCAATGACTCTAGCTATGGTTCATGAAAAGAAGACACATGCAATGACACTAGTGGATCCATGTGGGGTTTGTGAGAAGAACACACATGTTATCACACTAGGTGGATCCATGTGTGATTTGTTTAGAGGAACAGACATGCAATGACACTTGGTGTGGTTCATGAAAAGAACACAGATCCAATGACACTAGTGGATCCTTATGTGGTTTGTGAGAAGAACATACATGCAATCACACTGGCTATGGTTCATGAGAAGAACACACATGCAATGACACTGGTGGATCCATGTGTGGTTCATGAGAAGAACACACATCCAATGACACTGGTGGATCATTATGTGGTTTGTGAGAAGAACATACATGCAATGACACTGGCTGTGGTTCATGAGAAGAACACGCATGCAATGACACTGGTGGATCCAAGTGTGGTTTGTGAAAAGAATAGACATGCAATCACACTAGGTGGATCCATGCGTTGTTTCTGGAAAGAACAAACATACAATGACTCTAGCTGTGGTTCATGAAAACAACCCACATGCAATGACATTGGTGGATCCATGTGTGGTTTGTGAAAAGAACACACATGCAATCACACTAGGTGGATCAAGGTGTGGTTTGTTTAGAAGAACACACATGCAATGACACTGGTGGATACATGTGTGGTTGTGAAAAGAAAAGACATGCAATCACACTAGGTGGATCCATGTGTGATTTGTTTAGAGGAACAAACATGCAATGACACTGGGTGTGGTTCATGAAAAGAACAGACATGCAATAATACTGGTGAATCCTTATGTGGTTTGTTTAGAAGAACACACATGCAATGACTCTAGCTGTGGTTCATGAAAAGAACACGCATGCAATGACACTAGTGGATCCATGTGTGGTTTGTGAAGAAGAACACACATGCAATGACTCGTGCTGTGATTCTTGAAAAGAACACACATGCAATGACACTGGTGTATCCATGTGTGGTTCATGAGAAGAGCATAGATTCAATGACACTAGGTGTGGTTCATGAGAAGAACATACATGCAATGACACTGGTGGATCCTTATGTTGTTTGTGAGAAGAACTAACATGCAATGACTCTAGCTGTGGTCATAAAAATAATAGACATGCAATGACACTGGGTGAATCCATGTGTGGTTCATGAGAAGAACACACATCCAATGACACTGGTGGATCCTTATGTGGTTTGTGAGAAGAACATACATGCAATGACACTGGCTGTGGTTCATGTCACATTCCAATATTTTAGAAATTGGGACTAGAAAAAAATGTTTTTACATGTCATTCATGATCATTGAATTGCATATTGGCATCATGAAAAATACTCAAATTGAAATAATGAACTAAAACCCTAAATTCTATGTGCCACTTTATTCCTAAAGGGAATTAAATAGGCTTTATTAAAACCATTATTGCTAAGCTAGCAAACTTTGCTAAATACTAGCCTAAAATGATCTACTTGAATTTAGAAAAATTTAGAAGCAAGTTTGGACTTATTTGGAGTTCAAATGAAAAAGATATGTGAGAAAGAAGTAAATGGAAAAAGCAAAAGAATAAAGAACAAAAAAACTAAACTAAACCTACCCCGCCCCCAGGCCGTGGCCAGCCCACCGAGCTGCTGCTACCTGCCACGCGCCCTCTCTCCCTGCGCAGCGCGGAGCAGCCGTGGCCACCAGGCCGGCCCATCGCGACCGCCAGCAGCTCGCTCCCCTTTTCCCATGTTTTTTTCTATGGGACCCACGTGTTAGCCACCGCTAGACTACCGACAGGTGGGGCCCTAGCGTCTTCTCCTCCGACGAGTTTGTCCCCATTACAAACTTCCACCGTGAAATTCTTCGAATCCGGCTGATTCTTTCGCCCCCGCCTCATAATCCACTCGCTCCCTTTAAATTCAATCTCTCTCCCATCTTTCCCCTTTTTCGTTTTTCCGTGAACCCTAGACACCTCCCCGATCTACTCCGATCTCGCCGCCGCCATTGCCGAAGCAAGCTCGAGGTCAAGCTTCATAACGACGATCCCCGACATGTACTCTACCTCTGTTTCCCCTCACCGAGTTCTGATCCTTTGCCTCTCCTAACACCATTTTATCGTCTGTAGGTGGCCAGGGCATCCAGGGTTGCTCGCCAGAGTAGCCCACCGCCCGTGGCCTCCACCCCCATCGTGACGCTGTACCACGAGAAGGAGGAAACGAAGAGGACATATTCGAGAGACCCATACTCTTCTGCATCGCGTCGGCCTTTTCCTCGTCGTCGGCGAGCATCGCATCCACCGCCACCATCGCCTCCTGAGTCGCGTCGCCGCCCACCTTCATCGTCGCCGCCGCTGGCTCTCCAGCATCACCCAGCGCCGTCCGATCCCATCTCCACGGCCCAGATCGCGTCCAGCCGAGTCCGAGCTCAAGCCGACAGTGCGAGCCTAGCCAAGACTCAAGCCAAGCCTCAGCCGAGGTGGTCCACCTCTGCCGTCCGATCCTCATCTAGTGGCCAAGAACACGTCACTTAAACAAAGGGGTAAGAGCAAATCAGAATCAGCCACGTGGCCGGCTGACCGTGTAATTTGAATTATAAATATTTAAAATAGCAAAAAATGTATCCAATCTTGTAAAATTCATATAAAATCGAATATAAGTCCAAAATTGACAAATAATATACCGTTGGATTCAGGAAAATATGAAGAATATTAATACAAGATTATATATAACTTTTATAGTATATATTTACTGTAGTAATTTAAATGGTTTCATGACCTTTTGGAGTAAATAAATCATAGTAAAATTTATATGTATCAGAAAAATACAAATAAGGTATAAATGGAATCCTTGTGACATTTGTGATATTAATACAGCCTTAGATATAATTTTTGACAAATAAATATTTTAAATGATTTAAACCCTTCTAATAAATATTTTAATCATAGGAAAATATCCACAACCGCAAATTGAGTGAATCCAATTACCACGGGTTCGTTTCAGCAATACCCATTAGTAGAAAATATAAGCAAAATTATTTGTCACGGTTTTAACAGATGATATTGCAGAAAGCTCTAAATGTATTGCATTAGTATTTGAATCATAGAAAAAGATCTATAAATCCATTTTGGGCGATTCAAATTGCTACTGGTTCCAAATTTCATTACCTATCTGGTAGTATTTAAATCACAATTTAATATGACAGAAACATCAGAAGTTTAATTAAAGTGAGTTAAACCCTATTAAATCAATATATCTTTATTAATAATATGTATTATGCATTAAATACGTTTCCATGTGCATCGTGAGATATATTAATGTTTAGATAACTAAATACAAACATTGTGACACATTAAATCATCATGCATGCATTTGTTTATCATTGTTTTATTGTATTGTATTGTGCAGAATTTCAATGTTTGTTGTGTTTTGCTTCAAACGCTAGATTGTGAGGAGTGCAACTATTGTGATTGTGACAAGTGCAACCTTTTATATTGTGAGGATTACCTGAACGACTACATCTACAACAAAGGCAAGTAGAGCTATCATAAATGTCCTACTATTTTTCCTATGCATGTAGTATGTTTTCAATAGTGATGCATGTGTAGGATTTTGTTTTACTACTATGCTATGCTATGAGACCCAGGCATGATTGCCATATTTCCATGACTTGAGTTCCTTTGAGCCATCATATTGTAGTTGCTTTGCCATGCTTATTAGGTGCACAATGGGAATTCATGATTGATTCTATTATGGAAAGATGTGTTTTGCTATAATGGAAACAACTAGAATTTAATGAATCTCCTGGGTGTGATGGGATTGACAATTTTTGGTGGTTTCAATGCGGAAAGGCACCCAAGACACTGAGATTGGACAGGTTTCTTGTGTAGTAGCTTCCAATACAGCTGCATGTTATTATATGTCTTGACTAAGTAGGTTGTGGGAACCTGACCCGACATGACCAGCAGATGTAGGGGATCTAGGTTGCTATGGGTCCGTCCTGAGGGCTCAGGGTTGTACTTCTGAAAGGTTTCGTCTTGGTTTTCTCCCTACCATGGCACAAAATGAGTGTAGTGCGAGTGAGTTGACTAGGTTGTGCGGGTAAAGTGTACAAACCTCTCGAGAGTGTAAATCTAAGTACTTAGCCGTGTTCCCGGTTATGGAAAACTATGAACAACTAGGCCTGGAACTGTTTGGAAGATCTCACTCATTCCAATTTCTCAATTATTAAAAATTTATGGGTGAACAAGGGTTTAGGAGCATACGAAGCTAAATTGTCTTGTTTCTACATGGGTTTATGTTGGTATATCCTTAGAAGAATTGTTTTAAAGAAATAAAAGTGTTTCAAAAGTAGGAAAAGTTATGTTGCTTTATACAAATGAGCCTGAGCTCCACCTAGCCAAAAATTCATGTAATCGATAGGTTCCATTATACATCCACATACTAGTCCTACTTGCCAATACATTCAAAGTGTTGACCATTCGTGGCTGCAACCTTTCATGTTGGAGGTCATTCTATTTCTGAGTGATCGTTCATAGATCGCGATACTCCACTCAACAATTGTTTGCCGGTGGCACATTTGAAGGATGGAGATCTACCTTGTATTCGTTTTCGCTATGTACTTGGATAATGTAATGTAAATTCTAGATCATATTCATTGTATTTATGATGCACAGTTATATTTGGTATCATTTTGTACTGTGTGTGCTAGTGAACCGATCCAGGAATTAGCACTATACACAGGAACTCATCCTTATCAGGAGAGGGTGTTACAAGATGGTATCAGAGCTGTGTGTTGACTGTAGGATCGTGACCTAGGATTGGAATAGGAAAACTATATGAATTATAGAGACTATTTCCTTTTATCTATTCTCATCTTACAATTCTTTCTAGTATCTTCTTATCACTTCAATTCTCACACTCTTCTCCTTTAAAGCATAGAAGGAAGACTCCATATGAATGAACTCATAATTTTGTATCTATTAGATTCTTGTAATCCTTGATCTTTCTTTTCTAATATCATCTTGATCAAAACTTGTAAGTGAACATTCGCAGGGAAGAGCAAGATTAAGGAATTCTTAGATGATGTCTACCATATAGTTTTAATAGGATTTCGGTTAGATATAGCAATCGATCATTGCAAAAACTTGTGTGATAGTTGGTTTATTATGCTTTGGTTGTGCTATTTGATAACCCAAAGTTCCAAAATATTTTTGAGAGATTTCATAATACGTTAATGAAGGTTTTGATTAAAAATTCGTGATATTACTGCTGCAGTTTTCTGCCAGACCAGTTGTACCGCGCGATTTTTAATTTCTTACTGGTAACTCAGATTGCGCTCATATTTTGGGATCTGATTCGTAATTTTCTTTAGTATAAGCACAAAAATCAGTAAAAACTCCCGATGAGTTTAAGGTGCCCAGAAAATTTCGTGAATTCTGTTGTAGTTTCAGGACAGATTATGTTCGTTGCTTTTAAGATTATAGGTTCACCCCCAAACTGATTTTAATCAAATTAAAACTATTTTGTGGATGGTATGCCCACTAAAAAACTTCTGGAACATAAAACAAAATTATTTTGGGTTGAGTGTTGCTTGTGATGATTGTTTGCTTGTGTGTCAATTGCTTGTTTCATAAAGTTATGGGTAGTAATACTTCTCTTAGTCCTACTCTATCTATACTCATATATGCTATCCCAAACAGATATCGCCTCGTCATCAACCCACTCAGATGGAGCAGTGGATAGTAGCACAGGCGCAACTAGCGCAAGTGGTGGCTCAGTTTATAGCAAACAACAACAACAATGGGAACAATGACAATGTCAACAACAACCCACCCCAAGTGGATGCACTCACTAGGTTCTTGAAACTGAGGCCTGCAAAATTCTCAAGCGCACCTGAGCCTATGATAGCACTTGATTGGCTTCGCTCAGTGAGTAAGGACTTAGTAACAGTTGGATGCACAAACAAAGAGAAAGTAAGATTTGCCGCTCACTTACTTGAAGGACAAGCAACTACTTGGTGGGATACTTTTCAGATCATCCACCTCATTGATACTATCACCTGGGAGATGTTCGAGGAAGGATTCAAAACAAACCATGTCTTGTTTGGAGTTATGAGCTTGAAGAGAAGGGAATTCCGTGACCTGCACCAGGACAATCGCACAGTGTCGGAGTATATAGAAGAATTCACCAATTTGTCTCGATATTCTCCAGAGGATGTTGACACTGATTATAAAAGGAAGGACATATTTCTAGATGGCTTGAGCGATGAGCTCTCTGTTCAGCTGTCAGTAGTTTACACTCCCACTTTCCAAGATTTGATGGACAAAGCTAGAATTCTTGAAGACAAGCAGAATCAGGTTAAGAAGCGCAAGAGGAAGCACAATAACAACTACAACTGAGGATCATGTCGGAGGATCTGTACATTCCATGATGGGAATGGAGGTTTTAAACATCACATGCATGAAGGCAATGGATACAATGACCATGATGGTAATGGACATCAACACCGTGAAAGGAATGGACGCCACCATAATGTCCACATGAGTCGCAACAACTGCAACTCTGAAAGAGGAAATGATCATAACCATGGAGACAACAATGGTGAAGCCCATGACACCAATATCGTTAGGAAGGACATAAGCAAGGTTTGATGTTTAAAATGCAAGCAGAAGGGACACTATTCGAGAGACTGCCCTGAGAAGAAGAAGAACAAGATTGATGGCTACAAGCCAAACCCATTTCTGAAGGGACATGTTAACAATGTTAATGTGGGGGAAGTCCTAAGGGAACCTGATGCCGTGATTGGTACATTTCGGCTAATACATTTCCATCACTTGTTCTATTTGATGATGGAGCATCACATTCGTTCATAACATGGGAACTTGTGGATAGAAACAGAATTCCAATTGAGACCATTAACAAGCCCATCAAAATAAGCTCCCCTAGTGGAGAAGTGGTAGCAACTTTCGTTTGTCATCAATTGAATCTAAAGATTGGGGAATATGAATTTCCCACTAGCTTGAATGTGTTGGAATCACAAGGCTTGGATGTCACCCTAGGCAAGGATTGGATGTCTAAGTATGAAGGCCAGATAGATCATGCACGACGAGAAATTTCACTCACAACCCCTCAAGGAAGAAGAATCAGATATAGCACAGTAACTAAAGTTGTAGAGGCCAACTTAAATTCTCTTAAGGGGGTTAGCTCGGAAAGCTTACCCATAGGGAAGAAGAGCTACACGGGACAATAAGATATCATACGCCTATTTGCTAGCCATTCTGAATCTCGAGGACGAGATTCATCTTAAGGGGGTTACTCTGTCACATTCGAAGATTTTAGAAATTGGGACTAGAAAAAAATGTTTTTACATGTCATTCATGATCATTGAATTGCATATTGGCATCATGAAAAATACTCAAATTGAAATAATGAACTAAAACCCTAAATTCTATGTGCCACTTTATTCCTAAAGGGAATTAAACAGGCTTTATTAAAACCATTATTGCTAAGCCAGCAAACTTTGCTAAATACTAGCCTAAAATGATCTACTTGAATTTAGAAAAATTTAGAAGCAAGTTTGAACTTTTTTGGAGTTCAAATGAAAAATATATGTGAGAAAGAAGCAAATGGAAAAAGGAAAAGAATAAAGAACAAAAAAACTAAACTAAACCTACCTCACCCCCAGGCCGCGGCCAGCCCACCGAGCCACTGCTACCTGCCGCTCGCCCTCTCTCCCTGCGCAGCGGGCAGCAGCCACGGCCACCGAGCCGACCCATCGCGACCGCCAGCAGCCCGTCCCCCTTTTCCCCTTTTTTCTATGGGACCCACGTGTCAGCCACCGCTAGACTGCAGACAGGTGGGGCCCTAGCGTCTTCTCCTCCGACGAGTTTGTCCCCATTACGAACTTCCACCGCGAAATTATTCGAATCTTGTCGATTCTTTCGCCCCCGCCTCATAATCGCTCCCTTTAAATTCAATCTCTCGCCCATCTTTCCCATTTTTTCGTTTTTCCGTGAACCCTAGACACCTCCACGATCTACTCCGATCTCGCCGTCGCCATTGCCGAAGCAAGCTCGAGGTCAAGCTTCATAACGACGATTCCCGACGCTTACTCTACCTCTATTTCCCCTCACCGAGTTCCCCATGATCCTCCGCCTCTCCTAACACCGTTTTATCATCTGCAGGTGGCCAGGGCATCCGGGATTGCTCGGCAGAGTAACCCACCGTTACTGGAAGAAGGAGGAAACGAAGAGGACATATTCGAGACACCCATACTCTTCTGCATCGCGTCGGCCTTTTCCTCGTCGTCGGCGAGCACCGCATCCACCGCCACCATCATCTCCCAAGTCGCATCGCCGCCCACCTTCATCATCGCCGCCGCTGGCTCGCCAACATCACCCAGCGCCGTCCGATCCCATTTGCACGGCCCAGATCCCGTCCAGCCGAGTCTGAGCTCAAGCCGACAGTGCGAGCCTAGCCAAGACTCAAGCCAAGCCTCAGCCGAGCTGGTCCACCTCTGTCGTCTGACCCTCATCCAGCGGCCAGGAACACCTCACTTAAACTAAGGGGTAAGAGCAAATCAGAATCAGCCACGTGGCCTGCTGACCGTGTAATTCGAATTATAAATATTTAAAATAGCCAGAAATCTATCCAATATTGTAAAATTCATATAAAATCGAATATAAGTCCAAAATTGACAAATAATACACCGTTGGATTTAGGAAAATATGTAGAATATTAATACGAGATTATATATAACTTTTACAGTATATATTTACTGTAGTAATTTAAATGGTTTAATGACCTTTTTGTAGTAAATAAATCATAGTAAACTTTATATGTATCAGAAAAATACAAATAAGGTATAAATGGAATCCTTGTGACATGTAAGATATTAATACGGCCTTAGATATAATTTTTGACAAATAAAATATTTTAAATGATTTAAACCTTCTAATAAGTATTTAAATCATAGGAAAATATCCAGGACCACAAATTGAGTGAATCCAATTACCACGGATTTGTTTTAGCAATACCCATATGTAGAAAATAAAAGAAAAATTATTTGTCACGGTTTTAACAGATGATATTGCAGAAAGCTCTAAATGTATTGCATTAGTATTTAAATCATAGAAAAAGATCTATAAATCCGTTTTAAATCATAGAAATAGATCTATATTTCATTACCAATCTGGTAGTATTTAAATCACAATTTAATACGACATAAACATCAGAAGTTTAATTAAAGTGAGTTAAACCCTATTAAATCAATATATCTTTATTAATAATATGTCTTATGCATTAAATACTTTTTCATGTGCATCGTGAGACATATTAATGTTCAACGAACTAAATACAACCATTGTGACACATTAAATCATCCTGCATGTATTTGTTCATCATTGTTTTATTGTATTGTGCATAATTGCAATATTGTGAATGGTGTGTTTGTTGTGTTTTGCTTCAAACGCTAGATTGTGAGGAGTGCAACTATTGTGATTGTGACAAGTGCAACCTTTTATATTGTGAGGATTACCTGAACGACTACATCTACAATAAAGGCAAGTAGAGCTATCATAAATGTCCTACTATTTTTCCTATGCATGTAGTATGTTTTCAATAGTGATGCATGTGTAGGATTTTGTTTTACTACTATGCTATGCTATGAGACCCAGGCATGATTGCCATATTTCCATGACTTGAGTTCCTTTGAGCCATCATATTGTAGTTGCTTTGCCATGCTTATTAGGTGCACAATGGGAATTCATGATTGATTCTATTATGGAAAGATGTGTTTTGCTATAATGGAAACAACTGGAATTTAATGAATCTCCTGGGTGTGATGGGATTGACAATTTTTGGTGGTTTCAATGCGGAAAGGCACCCAAGACACTGAGATTGGACAGGTTTCTTATGTAGTAGCTTCCAATACAGCTGCATGTTATTATATGTCTTGACTAAGTAGGTTGTGGGAACCTGACCCGACGTGACCAGCAGATGTAGGGGATGTAGGTTGGTATGGGTCCGTCCTGAGGCCTCAGGGTTCTACTTCTGAATGGTTTTGTCTTTGTTTTCTCCCTACCATGGCGCAAAATGAGTGTAGTGGTACGAGCGGGTTGACTGGCTTGTGCGGGTAAAGTGTACGAACCTCTCTAGAGTGTAAATCTATTTACTTAGCGGTGTCCCCGGTTATGGACAACTATGAGCAACTAGGCCTGGAACTGTTTGGAAGATCTCACTCATTCCAATTTCTCAATTATTAAAACTTTATGGGTGAATAAGGGTTTAGGAGCATACGAAGCTAAACTGTCTTGTTTCTACATGGGTTTATGCTGGTATATCCTTAGAAGAATTGTTTTAAAGAAATAAAAGTGTTTCAAAAGTAGGGAAAAGTTATATTGCTCTATGCAAATGAGCCTGAGCTCCACCTAGCAAAAATTGCATGTAATCGATAGGTTCCATTATACATCCACATACTAGTCCTACTTGCCAATACAATCAAAGTATTGACCATTCGTGGCTGCAACCTTTCATGTTGCAGGTTTTCTACTTCTCAGTGATCGTTCATAGGTCGCGATACTCCACTCAATAATTATTCGCCTGTGGCACATTTGAAGGATGGAGATCTACCTTGTATTCGTTTTTCGCTGTGTACTTGGATAATGTAATGTAAATTCTGGATCATATTCGTTGTATTTATGATACACAGTTATATTTGGTATCATTTTGTACTGTGTGTGCTAGTGAACCGATCCAGGGATTAGCACTATACACAGGAACTCATCCTTATCAGGAGAGGGTGTTACAGTTCATTAGAAGAACACACAAGCAATGACACTGGTGGATCCATGTGTGGTTTGTGAAAAGAACAGGCATGCAATCATAGTAGGTGGGTCCATGTGTGGTTTGTGGAAAGAACAGACGTGCAATGCCTCTAGCTATGGTTCATGAAAAGAACAGACATACAATGACACTGGTGGATCCATGTGTGGTTTGTGAAAAGAACATACATGCAATCACACTAGGTGGATCCATGTGTCGTTTGTTTAGAGGAACAGACATGCAATGACACTGGGTGTGGTTCATGAAAAGAACAGACATGCAATGACACTGGTGGATCCATATGTGGTTTGTCGAAAGCATAGATATGCAATCACACTGGGTGTGGTTCATGAAAAGAACACACATCTAATGACACTGGTGGATCCATGTGTGGTTTCTGGAAAGAAAAGATGCAATACACTGGTTTATCCTTATGTGGTTTGTGAGAAGAACACACATGCAATGACTCTAGCTGTGGTTCATGAAAAGAACAGACATGCAATGACACTGGTGGATCCATATGTGGTTTGTGGAAAGTACAGACATGCAATGCCATTGGTTGATCCATGTATTTCATTGTACAAGACAGTCACTTTCCATTTTTATACTACTCAGTTTTGCCCTTGGTTTTTTGATACTACTCAGTTTTGACCCCCTCTCTCTATCTTTCGAAGAAGCCCAAACATGTGCTCACTCTGTCTGCTACTCCCTGATTGGTTGTCACAGTTGTCACGCGGATCATGCGCACCAACCGTTGATTCTGTGCGATGCAACAATGATCGTTGCACACGTCGTGCCCTTCACAGTACTGCGTGAGACAGCACGAACGTCTCCCTCAGCAAGACTTCTACAAGAAGGAACACGGTGCCGTCCATGGAAAAAGTCGTCGACCGGTCATGTCATGTTTAATAAAGTTTGAAAAGACTACTACTGCTACTACTATGCCACAACACATGCGTCATCGAGTGCACGGTCGTCGATGGACAGCTGCAATTTAGTGCCACTTGATTTTAATAAGACACATCCCGCAGCGGCTCTCAATCTCACTTCCAACTGGGCCCCACTATAAGAAGCTTGCACGCGCTAGCTGAAGGCCGAAGAGCTGAGCTCGACTAGACCTAACGTCTCTCGCTTCATCGAGTCACTCGCAGCCATCAACACATCCCTTTACCCGATATATCACAACCCCACAAATCTCGCCGTAGAACCACCTACCTTCCCCTCTACATTTCCACATTTAACTATCGCCAATTTTAGAGCCGTGTCAAACTTCATAAATAGAAATTGTGTGTGCGCCCTTTGCATTCTGCTCAATACAGAACTGCCATTCATGGCCCGGGAAAAAAACGTGACGTATCGTGCGCGTGTCGCGGTGCACGGTGCAGTAGACTGCGCAACGCGTTGAACGGTGGTGCAACGAAACTTGCCTTGCTTCCATCCACCTACACTATAGAGCCCCTCTCCGCACACCCACTCCCACTCTCGCTCACTCTCTCCACACAACCCTCTCCACCGTCCCATCAGCATCCGCAAACTCCCGAGAATACCCCGTCCGCGCTGGTGATGGACAAGGAGGATAAGGTGCCCATCGTCGCCTCCGAGGCTGCCGGCGAGGAGGCCCCTGTCTCCTCACCTGTCCCCCTCGACGCGTTGAAAGCAGCCGTCATCCCTGTCCGGGCCCTAGTCGAGGCATCGATGGCAGCCGCAGTTCCCGTCCAGGCCCCCGTCCCTGCTACCGACGGAGCCACCGAAGAGGAGCCCCCCGCCGGTCACAAGCAGATCAAGCACTTCTTGGGCACCTACGATCCAGATAAGTACATCGCTCTGCTGAAACCCTACGACACCGGCATCGACAACCCATGGTCGGAGGTAACTAGGGTTTGCTCCCCTCCCCTGGTTCTTCTATCGTTCCCTCGTTGGATGCTAGATCTTGGTTTATTCGGATTCACTTGTTCGCATTTCGATTGCTCGATCTTCTTACATCATCTACTCCCCCATTTTCCTTTTCTTCCAATAGGTTTCCGGCAGCGACGTCTGTAGCGATGACGAGTCCATGCACACCAAGACTCATCAGGTGCTGAGGAGGCTGCGGGCTGGCCAGTACGACGCCTTCTTCAGGGGACACAACTATAGCTGCCCCTTCTGCAAGGGGATCGCCTTCTGCTAGGTGAGTCTCGCCGGCACCGACTTCACCTCCTTACTGAAGCATGCAGAGGCCCCGGGCTCCGGCATCCACAAAGGCGGAGAGCGCGAGACCGTGAACATCAACACCTACATCGCTGAAAACCGCGCTCTTGGCATTCACCTCCGAAACCTCCAGCGGGTGGCCATCAAAGAGGGTCGCATGCCTCTAATCAGGCCCAAAGCCCGCAAGATCAAGGGATTGGGCAGCAAGAAGTGGACGAAGCACCGGAGGGAGGAGGCGGAGGCGCGGGCGCTTGAAGGACTTGAATGTGCCTGTAGCTGCGGCGGCTGCTGCTAAGCATCTTCTTTCTAGCTATATCCTATTTCTGGCTGAATGCATCGAACCTCGTTAAGCAACCTACTTTCTATCTCTATATACTATTTAGCTACGCACAACTATATCTACATTTGTTTTGTTTTCTGAATGAATGTATTCTGCCTGGTGTGATTTGCTACTCTAGATTTGCTACCTGATCGGAGGCAAAAAGAGGTCCAAAAGGGAACGAATTATCGAAGAGAGAATCTTCTCTAGATTTGCTACCAATTTGGGAAAAATGAAACATATCTGTTTAGCGAGAGAGGAAAAGGGTACTCTTTCAAACTACCAGTTAACGAGCTACCATCTTGACAAGCTACAAGACACATACATAAACATAACACAAAGAGGGTTAAATTTATTTTACTACTCTCAGTTGAAGCGCTAGCCATCTTGACAAGATAATTGAGTTCCACAAAACAGAAATATAACACCGAGAAGTAAAATATAATTCATATCTCATCAGACCACTTGAGGCGCTTGCCATCGTTCCTAGGCAACCAACTGCGATCATTCCAGGTGGATCTTACATTATTGGCCCTCCACAACTCACGAAATGCAAGTTCATCCCACCTGGGATATGACTTGTCTTCCCTATCTTCAGCGTCGTGCGACACAATTAGCAGTACATCACATGCCTGATTGTTGCCGCTAGAAGATGCTACCTCTCTCTTTGCTTCTTTAGCTGCAGCCTCTCTGTCAGCTGCTTCTGCTTCAGATGCAAGCTCTCTTTCAGCTGCTTCTGCAGCCTCTTTGTGAGTTGCTTCAGATGCAGCCAAATCCTTTACATATGCAGCTTCAAACTCATCTATTCTGCATTTTCTACAAAGGGCTCCCCTAAGCTCATCTTCCCTCTTGCAAATAGGGCAAAACACGAGGTAACATAGAAAAAATGGATCTTCTTGTACAGCTTGTAGGTCACGTAAGCATCTATGGCTGCATACTTCACGTTTATATCACACAACGACCACTCATCCCAGAAATCGTGCCTATCCGTAGGGAAATCTTCCTTCATTATGCCGTACGACTCATAGAGCATTCTAGTTGCAAGTGATGCAATTCCATCCTTCCTCGAGCCCCCTAGGATCTTGACAAGACGCTGAATATCGATCCAGTTGTGTGGAGGAATTATAATTCCCTCTTGATAAAATTTCGAAAAATCAGTTGTATTGTCGACAGTGCAGAAAATTCCCTTTTCTACAAGGAACTGGCGCAGCGCCGGACATTTCCTGTCAGTCCTGAAAGTATGTAGTTTGTCATCACCAAAATTTGTAACTACAAATATTTTGTCAATGCAAGATCATCATCTGAATATAATTTTGAAAAGTTTAGTAAATGCAAGATCAAGACTCTCAACATTGTCTTGTCATAATTTATTTAGTCCTAAATAAAATCCAGTAGTTGCAAGATGAGCAAATGGATAAAGAACAAGAGGAGAAACCCCTAAAAGTGGTTAGCTACAGAGAGCAGATCTACAAACCGGGAGAGGTGGTAGATGAGGACATATTTCTTCATGGCCAGTTGAACGACGGCGACTTCACTCCCTTCATATGGGTGCTACGGGGTGTACTCGAGGTCCAATACCACAAACTTGTCCTCGTCTTTCTCAAGCCAACCCTCGTACATCCTCCGGACACGCACCACTGTCTCCTCCTTGTTGGTGTAGACAACGTCTATCTTCTTATTGTCATGGGTAGTGAAGCTTGTCTCTAGAGTGCGACGACCTTCCATGGCGACAAGGAGAAGACGGGAAGAAGAAAGATGACAGGAAGAAGAAGAGTGATTTCTGCGAGGCAGGGAAACGGTGGAACCGTCAATGCGCTTTTAAGGTAGTGGTTAACGACGGGGACGGAAGGCCAAGGAGAGACGCGTGGCGGTGGCCGTTCCAGCTTCTGAGTAAACAAAAAATACTTATAACACCGATACATGTGCCCTGTTTTGTCACGTCAATACACTGGGTAGGGGGTGTTATCCTATCCAGTGTGCGAACGCTGCAAGCCTACATGACAGCCACCCCGCCTAAGGGACATGAGCGACATAACGGCGAAATCTGACAGGGGCCCAACTTGACGGCCGTTATCCTGATATTTTGTATTGAAACGTAAAGTTAAATTCATGCCGAAAAAGACCCTCTGAGTATTTGGCACGCCAACTTTGGGCAACGCAGCTGATTGTAAGCAACTTGGGTACCGCGTTGCCTGGACACCCTAACTTTCGGGCCGCAAAATGATATTCTCGTATAGGGGCCAGGCGCACGAGACTGACCTGACGCATACAGCACACACGAAGGTGGGCCTAGCTATGGTTCCCAGAACACGAGTGGTGATGGTTAGGACGAAAACCGAGCTGCCCCCCCTGGAAAATTAACCGGCAGCGTGCCGAGTCAATGATCTGCACCTGCTCTTGGAGAAGTTGGGCTTGCCCATACAATATCTGAATCACTTCGATCAAGTGCTCCTCTGCAAGGTGGATGACGAGCTCTGCTGGTGGGCCGGTGTAGTTGCAGCTCGGCTCCATGCAGGAGCACGCGCCGTGCGGGCACGCGCCGTGCGGGCACGCGAGCTCGTGGAGCGGGAGCTCGTGGTAGGAGTAACGGCGAAAGCATCCTGGGTGGGAACACACGAGCGAGAACATCGCTGCAAAGTTCCACGCGAGGATCTCCAGATTGTTGGGCTGCAGCATCTGCCACATCTGAAGTTCGTCGAGAAATCAGAAAAAAGATCCACAGTTAGATCGGCGCATAGCAGGAATATGTAGGATAAATTCAAAATCTTGTAAAATGATTTCTTAGCATGAAGGTAGCGACCCGAGAATTAGCAGATGTCGTCCTGGCACGGCGCACCAGAGCCGGTGGCATCGTCCGGGCACAGTGATGTGTGGTGGATGAGGGGAGAGGGGGCTGCGGAGTAGACGTGCTCAGTCATGAGCTCTATGATATTACTAGTAGGCTATAGGGGAGTGTAAATAATAGTAATATAAGTGAAAATGTAAGCTCGGCCAATCATGTCGTGCAACAGCCTACTCGCGAATCGCTCTTACGACGAATCATCTTATTCGTCCACGCGCCCCAATCGAACGGTCTGCCTCAATTAGATCAGACAACTAGTTCTCCAGGGGGGCTTCTAGAAGACACAATCTTACGTGGTTTAGTGGAAAGAACACACATGCAATGACTCTAGTGGATCCATATGTGGTTTGTGGAAAAGAACACACATGCAGTTACTCTAGTGGGTACATATGTGATTTGTGGAAAGAACACACATGCAATGACATTGGTGGATGCATGTGTGGTTCATGACATGAACACACATGCAATGACATTGTTTGATCCATATGTGGTTGGTGACAATAACACACATTCAATGCCATTGGTTGATCCATATTGTTTCTCAAAAGAACACACATGCAATGACATTGTTTGATCCATGTGGTTTGTGGAAAGAACACACATGCAATGACTCTGGTGGATCCATGTGTGGTTTGTGAAAAGAACACACATGGGATGTCATTGGTTGATCCATATTTGGTCTGTGACAATAACACAAATACAATGCCATTGGTTGATCCATGTGGTTCGTGTAAAAGAACAAACATTCAATGAACGCGCGTGGATCCATATGTGTATTGTGGAAAGAACACACATGAAGTGACATTGGTTGATCCATATGTGGGTTGTCAAAAGAACACACATGCAATGCCATTGGTTGATCCATGTGTGGTTTGTGAAAAGAACACACATGTAATGCCATTGGTT